>JAODLD010000049.1:15581923-15599259 GCA_026781065.1 Mormyrops boulengeri
GAAAGTTTGTGTCCCCCGGCACCTTCTCACCCCCCCCCCCCCCCCGCCCCCCACGTGTGGAATCAGCTTTGGGGAAGTAAACAAAACGAACATTGTATTTGCGGGCCCTGGGCACGACGCAGGCGCCGGTCTCAGCATGAGAGCTGGACGGTTCCTGGACCGCGGGGGACAGAAAGGGTGGGAGCGCCGATTCCTCACCTGCGGCCTGGAATTTTGCCCCCTCGACTCCTCACGTTAGCAATGTGGCTAGCAGAAGGCAAGGGGCGCGTTGGCAAAGCCTCCGTGCCATGTTGTCATGACTGAGGCAGATCACACCTTATAAATAGTAATAATAATTAGTCTTAATTAGCTGTTTGTGTTATTTAATATTACCTTTTTAATGAGACACGGGAGTGGCATGGTGGTGCAGTGGTTAGCACTGTTGCTTCTGGGACCAGGGTTCGAGTCTCCGTCCGGGTTATGTGTGTGGAGTTTGCATGTTCTCCCCATGTTGTCGTGGGGTTTCCTCTGGTTACTCCAGTTTCCCCCGACAGTCTAAAGACATGCTGAGGCTAATTGGAGTTACTAAACTGCCCAAAGGTGTGAGTTTGCCCTGCGATGGGCTGGCCTCCTGTACTGGGTTGTTCCCGGCCTCATGCCCGTAGCTTCCGGGATAGGCTCCCGCCCCCCTGTGACCCAGAAGTATAAGTGGTTTGGACGCTGCCCCCAGTGGCTGGCCGCCTGCTACAGCAGCTCCCACATCCTCTGTTTTTGATTGTTGTTTTATGTATATATAGGACACAGATTCTGTAACGTTTTATGCACTTTGCTCGGGTCACTTTTCTGCTTCCGGACTCACATATCTTTCTCTCCATGTGCCAAATCTGGAGCTGATGGGGAATGAGCGGGAATGGAAGGGGAGACCCGTCTCCTATCAGGGGCAACTGATGTGTCCAACAAATAAAACAGACGAGCTCTCAGCCCTGACCAGGAGCCATGGTGAGTATAAACACTGTAGGGATGCACGGTGCGAGCCGACATGCATCACCATTCCGTGACCCAAATGTGGAACCGCCCTCTGGGACTGCGGATGTATTACACGCCTTGCGAGTTTTCACGTTCCACTGTTTCAGCTGTGCATGCCCCCCCCACACCAGCAGACGCTGCAGTCACGACAGGCAATACATTCTATGGTGAGCAGACCATCTCCACACTTTCATTTCATGGGCCTTTAATCTTGCTTTGCCCTCCTACCCCTTACCCATAAGCATGTGGAGGAGGTGAATGAAGGAGGCTACACCAGTACACTGCGCTGCCGGGGGGGGTCGGACCCCTCACTGCCCCTGCCCCCCTCCACAACCTTCACACCTCTCTGTGACACCTCCACCGAAGACGCACTCGGTCTTCACCCTGACCCCACTTTGCGGGCTGTCTGTGAGAGAGACCAGGTGAGGAGAGAGCTGTACACAGGAAAGCCTGTGGGGGGGTGGCCTGCAGGGGGGGCCTGTAGGATTCAGCGCCGGGGTGTGAAGGACCTGCCACCCAGCTCTGTGGGGGCGGCAGCACCTGCTCTCTCCCTCCCGGAGCCAGCAGCACTTTCTGTGTGGTCCCGGTGACAAAGAAAAGGGCTGATCCAGCACCCTCAAGATCTTCAGATCTTCAGCCACCTACGGAAGTTCTCAGACTCCTCCATCACAGGGCACCGTGACAACGGGGACAATCTGGAACACAGAGGTCTAGCTTTCTTTTCTCACGGTTGCTTTGAGAAGAGCCTACAGGAGCTGCTGGTGGAAATGGTGTGTTTAAAGTCAGCAGGAACATTTTTTTCAGCCAATAAACTTATTATAATTATGCAGATTCTGGCTTTACACTGTTAGGAAGCAGCGTCCCTTGCGTGTAATTTTCAAACGCCAATGTTTATGTTACGTAATATCAAACAATGGGTGCGATGAGTCAGTATTTTATGTGTATGCTGAGTACTTCTACTCCATAGCTTGACACTAATTGCGAGCTGAAAACGTCATCTGTAGTTGCCATGTGGAGGCGCACCGTGTGATTTTACAGACCTGCCCTAACAAGGTACGATTAATTTATGCAAATGCAGGCGCATTAAAGAGGCTGTTTTTTTCCATCTTTAATCTGTCATTAAGGCGATAAGCCGCGTGAATCGAAGTCGAGCGTGGGCGTCGTTATTCAGACGCCAATCGTGAAGCCGCATCAGACCCCCCAGCCCTGAAATGGCGGAGACTGGTCTGGCTGAGCTGCCCCCACCCCACGTATGATGTTCTTTTCCAGATGCTGTGGCCTGTCGGGCAGTCGGATGAGGCTGCCATGGTTACCTGCGGTGAGACTGTAGCTGAGACCCCGGAACCCCCAGGACTTGATCAGTTCACTCCCTGAGCCGGGCTCTTGGGTCTGTAATGGGCCGGTCCGCTTATGCTGGCCACGCCTGTCCCCGGTCCGTGCCACACCTGTAGCACCCGCCCCGACCAGGCAGTTTACATCGATCGTTTGCCTTTTTCTCCATTTTGTTGACTTCCACGCTCCCGGAAAGCATGCATCGGCAACCGAATGTCACGCTTCTCCTGTGACATCAGCATTCTGTCTCTCTTTGACCCCACTGTGCTGCAATTTGGAGGCTTTGTGAAGCATACTAACTTTATTTCCCCCACCCCCGATCTGTGACTGAGCACTTTTGGACACATCCCTGGATTCCATTAGCGGGATAATAGGGATGTAGCACAGAATTTGGAGTGGAAACGAACGGATTTATTTCTCTGCGACTTGTCTGACAGCGATATTCATCATGTGGCTTCCGGCACACTTCAGACTCTCTCTCGAATTCCTGATCAGCCCCGTCCTGCATCAATCATAAAAAAGTCAGCAAGGGCACTAAGCTAATAGCACAAGGAAGGAACTCCTTTGATAGGCAGGCAGTATCGATACTGAATAGTATCCCTGCGGTATGAAAGGAATGCAGCGAAATAGATACAAGCAGATTAATCAGCTAAATGTAAGAAGAAAAGCTGCTTTTTTAATTTTTGGAAACAAAACAAAGGCTCGTTATACTAATTAAAATGTTATCCCCATGAAATGCATGACTGTCTGCAGTTTTGCAGGGAACTTCCCCGTGAATGTGAGATTCTTTGCTACATTTGTTACGTTAATTCCAAACTGTCATGCCCTGCATTAATGAGCCACACCTGTTACTAATTTGTCTTACCTCTCGTTTCAGCCCTCATATGCCTCACTCCAGCTGCCCCTCGTCTGCTCCCTCATCAGTGATGTATAAGAGTCTCTCCCAGTCCTGTGCTCCCCAGTCCGGCCATTGACGTCACCCCCTGTGTATGTGCTCCTGTACGTTCCACCGTTGTTAGCGTTGCCTTTTGTTTCTCCTGTTCAGTTTCCCTAAATAACCCCCTTATTGTTTGCCCTTATTCCTGTTCCTTCCTCCGTTGTGTTTTGGAATGTGACACAAGCACTGGCAGCTGCAAATACTCTGAATTGTACTTGCGTGCCATGGAGTATCTGTGCACACCAGAACCTTCAAGGAGTTCAGAAGGGACTCAGACACACATTACCCTATCAGGTGTTATTGTTTTAGTAGAGTGTGATATATGTATATGTTGTTCTTGCATCCATCTCACGTAAATGATGTTTATAACACATCAAAGAGTGTTTTGAGGCACGGTTTCCGTTCCACGTGGATCTTCTACATGGCTTCCTTGCACAGGACCAGTCTTGGCAATGACATGTGGAATGAATGACATTATGTCACCATGAGCTCTGGAGGACTTAAGACCCACAAGTAAGGAACTTGAAGCACATCATAGGGGTGTGAACACAAGGTTACTGCAGCTGACCCATCAACATAAGAACATAAGGAATTTACAAACGAGAGGAGGTCATTCGGCGCGTCAAGCTCGTTTGGGGAGAACTCAACTAATAGCCCAGAGCTGTTAAAATCTTATCTAGCTCTGATTTAAAGGAACCTAGGGTTTTAGCTTGCGCTACACTAGCAGGAAAACTATTCCATACTCTAACTACACACTAATCCATTTTAAAATGTTCTCCAGCTAATTTCCACCTATGGCCATGAGTTCTTGTATTTAAACTAATATTGAAATAGCCATTTGGCTGAACAGCATCATGAAATGTTAGAATCTTATATACCTGGATCATGTCCGCCCTTAGTCTCCTTTGCTCGAGGCTAAACAGGTTCAGCTCAGCTAACCTCTCCACATAAGACATTCCTCTAAGACCAGGAATCATTTTTGTAGCCCTACGTTGCACCCTTTCCAAAACAGCAATGTCAATTTTATGGTATGCTGAGCAAACCTGACCTGTACACAATATTCTAGGTGGGGTCTTACCAAGGAATTGTATAATCGTAGCATCACCTCCCTTGACTTAAACTCCACACACCTAGAGATGTAACCCAACATCCTACTGGCCTTTTTAATTGCTTCCCCACACTGGTGAGAGTGGGACATGGAAGCATCAACATACACACCAAGGTCTTTCTCATAATTAGCTACCTTTATTTCAGTGCAACCTCTAAAATATCTGTACTTTATATTTCTGCAAGGTATATAGGAAGCTGAAGGAAGGTGTTTTTTTCTAGTATGGGGGTGTAAATGGACCTTGGAAGGGGGCCTCCTTGCGGTCTTGGGTTTCGCCCACGTTTCTTGGCCCTGACAGCCTCTAAGAACATGTGCGGAGAGCGCCCCCCCACCTGTCAATCGCATCCTTGATCCTGAGGTGCGGGTGTACGCCACTGCGGACATGCCGACGGGGCCCCCCAGGGAGTGGGGGTCTGCATGATGAATATGCTGATGAAAACCTTCTCCCTCTTTCCTCATTTTGCCCCCTCCCTTGTTAGCCATGTGCCCCCCCCCACACTTGGCTAAACATATTAATTCCAATGTGTAGATTTTCTCACCACTACTTGTTCCCCAAAACAAGTTCGTTTAAAGTGATTTTATGAGAAACGCTAAGTGCTAGAACAACAGAATTAGCTTCACGTCATGCGAGTTCAGCATCCAGTCGACATCTCAATCAGGGCTGATTAATTAGGAGCTCAGCTGGAATGAAAACGGCTCCGCGGGACCGAGGCTGAACCTCCTACCCCAGGGATTGTAACAAAACACGGGGCCCTTCTCTCACCACCTCCCCCCAGAGTCTAACAACAGGGCTGCTGAGGCAAACTGAAAGGGTTCTGCTATCGCGGACTCCAGGCCTCTGGTCATGGGTCTTTTTCGCGACATAAACTGTCAGCGCTGCTGTCCAACTGAAGCCTTTAGCCCCATGTATTAAAATAATTCTGTCAGAAGGATGCAGATGTGTGGAGTCACCCGACGACTCATTGGCTGCCATGTTTTCAGCACCGTGCTCGCACCTTCCACTGGCCAGAACCGAAACAGGACCGAATAGTAACAGAGCCCCCTTTATGCTGCAGTGGGGGGTCCATCTGGAGCAGGTCTTCGTTCACCCTTCACCATGTTTTGTGGTTTTACACCCTGGGGAGCATCTCCAAACGTTCAAGCCCTCTAGGGAGAGAGAGCTCTGTGCCGAAGCAGCGGCACGATAAAATCATTCTTCTGACCGTAATATTGAGTATGGAGGAACGCAGACCAGAACCAGAACAACAGGTGAAGGTGATGAATGGGTCATTTCCATATTGACATGTGTGTTTCCAGTATACTTTTAATTGTGTGTACTGGGTTGGAATTTTATGGGTAAAGTAACCAAGGGATTCACTCTCACCTAAACTCCTTGTCTGTCTCCTTCACGTTCAGATGACTTGGTGCTATGAGTGGTAGCTTTAAACAGGCTCTTCCCAGCCCAAAACCCATCGCCAAGGAGCGTGATTTGACTCCACAGGGCGGGGAAGTGGCCTTCCTTCATTAGGGAGAGTATCTTCAGCTAGTGAAAAGAACTCCTCTCTGGCCACATTGCTGAGCCCCTCCAGAGCCCCCAGACTATCGTACAGGTCGACTTTGGGGCCCCGCCGACGTTTGATGAGAGAACCTGACCTTCACAGGAGAGTCAGATGACCGTGTCCAAGCCCGGCTCTGGAGGTGCCATCTGGATGACTAATATGAGGCTAGATGTTCTGCATGCTTAATCCGAGTCTCAGATTCGCTCATCCTGAACGACTCCAGTGTCACCCCCTCGGCAGATTCCAGATTTTGGCTCCCGTGTTCCACTTTCCGAATACTCCGCGTTGACAGAGTCTGTAACATAACCAGGAGCACCAGAATTGGGATTAAATGTATGCCTCAAGGTATCATTATGTCTAATAAGTTTATCGTTAATTGCTACCTTTGGGGACATTTGTTCTTGAATTAATTACTTGGCAGCAGAAATACTTAAGCACTAGATAGGGCATAAATTAAATCACAACAATGAATTCCATGAGGTGGACAACTTCAGTTCAACGTTTAACAAAATAATATATGTCAAATCTACGAATTGTAGATAAGTCACTCATATCAGGCTACATTCTGCCAGTGTGCTGATTAAGATGGGGACAGCGAAAAAATAGGTTTATTACTGTAATATCAGGCACAAATGTTTTTCACAAACATGTTTGCCTGTGTTAATGAACAAAACACAAGGTTCATTGAACTCCCCGGCGCAATGACAATGAATCAGTTGTTGTGTCCTTGTACCCATAATTTTTGGGCACCCTGGGGTTACCCAGATAGGCTGTTAAAGCGCCCCCCTGGGCGCCGTCTGACGTGACGCTTTTGTCTATATTAGAGATACAGTAAATGGAGTCTTCGGGCCTGGGCGTCCATCCTGACTCGAGTCGTATCCTCGTCGGTGTAACTAATCCACGAGATGTTTCGCTCCTCAGTCTCTGGAAGTCAGGGACAGCTCTATAGGGCTGGGGAATTGCCTCCATTTCTGTCCTTTAAGGCTACTGCTCATCAGGTGCGGTCCAGACGAATTTGTTGCCAAGGAGATGGAAGCTGACGACCTCGCTCACGCAGTAAATTCAAAGCTTTATTAAGATGTTATGATTGCCTGCTTTTCTCCTGCCCATCTGACATGGGGCTCTCACCAAATTACAAACATAATTTTTACTAACAGATGCTCCTGACACAGGGAAGAAAACTGTATTACATTTTAAAGCCATTAAAGGTACAAATAAAGTGAACAAATATGCAGAAAAAAATGAGAATGGAGCTAAAAATACAGGGAGGCTGTAATGATAAAGTAACACGAAGTGATTTCTATTTCAGTCCCTGCTGGTGAGTTCGGCGGGCACTCGGGGGGAATTTATGCTCCGGCAGCTAGGCATCCGCAGGCATGTCTGTCCTTCAAAGGGCTTGGCCAGCGTGGCTATCAGCCCCACTCCGGTGCGGCTCGGCGTCTCAGAACACCGTCGGACACAAACGCCTTTCATAGATGCTGTTATGTCAGGTGATATTCTCTCCTCAAACAGGCACATTTTAAAATGACTTAATCTCATAGCTGAATGTGAGTAATGTGTGATGCTTCGTGAAATGAACCAAAGGTCACAGGTTACAGACATAGGCGGCAGTGTGGTCTCACACCCGTAGGATTGGGGGTTCGAATCCCATCCCCGTCCTGTGTGTCTGGAGTTCACCCTGTGCCATGTGCCTTTCCTACTGTAGTCCGATGACAGATAGTTACGCTAAATGGTGTCTCAAAATGATGTTGCCCCCCCAGCCCTAAGATGCATAGTCAGTTTCCAAAGTCTCATTACTGCATGTTAAAGTAATTACATTTAAATCTGTTGAATGCAACACCTCTCAAAAGACATGTATGGGTGTATATATACACAAATATATATACATACATACAATTGTATGTGTGTGTGTGTGTATACTAGCTTGGCTATAAGGCCTTTTATTTCATTTAATAAGAACATAATAAAAGAAGAAGAATCAATTCATGAAACCAAACCATAGGAACAAAGGGATTTAAAAAATGATGCTAAACAATCCTGCATTTCATCATTATCAGTATTACAATCCAGGTATAGACGTGTATCCATGGGCTGCAGAGCACCTGATACCAGGGCCGGTCAGTCCGATAGGCGACATCCGCGGCTGCCTAGGGCTCAGGCTTCCAGTGTCATAGAGTGAAATTGGCGGTGCCCCTAGAACTCCCGGCGCCCTCTGCTGTGCTGGTGCTAAGCAGCTATGTTATGTGGGGAGAGGGGAACGGTGTCAAGGGTGCTGTTGGGTTAAGGGAGTACCAGAGCCTGGTACTGAATAACAAGGGGAGTACTGGCACCTGATACTGAATAACAAAGGGGAGTACTGACACCTGTACTGAATAACAAGGGGGAGTACTGGCATCTGGTACTGAATAACAAAGGCAGTACCGACACCTGATACTGAATAAAAAAGGGAGTACCGGCACCTGGTACTGAATCAAAAGGGGAGTACCGGCACCTGGTACTGAATCAAAAGGGGAGTACCGGCACCTAGTACTGAATAACAAGGGGAGTACTGGCACCTGGTACTGAATAACAAGGGGAGTACTGGCACCTGGTACTGAATAGAAAGGGGAGTACCGGCACCTGGTACTGAATCAAAAGGGGAGTACCGGCACCTAGTACTGAATCAAAAGGGGAGTACTGGCACCTAGTACTGAATCAAAAGGGGAGTTCTGGCACTTGTTATGTTTGTCCCCACTTCAAGCATTGTGTATAGTCATGCTACAATAAAAATATAAGAAAAAAGATTTTATAGTCTATAAAATGCTGGGTTATTTTTTCTACCCTAGCACTGGGCTGAGCTGGTTTTTTTGTTGGGTTATTTTCAGCACCCAGGCCTGACCCAGCATTTGGGTTACTGGTTTGACCCAACTGCAGGGTTATGTTTTTGACCCAGCGTTTGGGTACCTCTACCCCTGTTGTCGTGGTAACCGTCTTCTGCGCAACGCAAAAAATCTTTGTTGTAATCATTGTAGGTCAAGCACCAAACATCCTTCAAACTGTTCATACAGCATAGATGTACTGGATATTTAATTATAATATGTATAATGCATCATTTTATTTGTTTTATTATTATTATTATTATTATTATTATTATTATTATTATTATTATTATTATTATCCCTGACAGGATGACACTAAAGTCCAGTTAATTTCATTGGTTCACTAGATATTCATATTTTGAAATTTAATTCTATCAATGGCAACAAATTTTTAGAACAATATTTGTTTTTGTCAAGTTATATTTAATAATGATATATAGAATATCCATCCAAGATGGTTTCAATATGTATTTAATAATAATAATTTTGTTTATTGTATGAAGAATAACACAGCATCACGGTTACGCTGCCAGTTAAAGAAGGTTGGGTTATTTTTTAATCCATCTATTTTAGACTGTATATTCAGTAAAGAAATTTTATTTCCACACTGAATATACGCTCTAAAAATTCAGTTTCATTTCTACCTAAATGCTGTTTAATTTCTACTTCTATTATTCTATTCTATTATTGGTTCTCCCATTGGGGTATCAAAATTTGCGCTGCACAAATAAACAACGCCTGTTGTCGTTGTTGTTATTATTATTATTAATAATTTTTTTCATTAAATCATAATTTTACTTATTATTACGCTTGTACTATTTGTACTAATTTTAAGCAACTAACAATCTTTACTCACATCGTCGGCGCGGCTGGGAGGCACCGGCGATAAAGCCTGCGTAAGCTTCGACCACCAAAGACCCAAGTACGGTTAGCATTCAGCGTCAACCGTATGCAATTCACTAGCGAATGGGAAACAAATTATTGCTTGTTTGTTTGTCTGTTTGTTTATGGCGATGACTGCTGGTAAATCAAGGGGGAATTGAATCGCAACCATTCCCGACTTATTCTAGCATTCTGGTCTTTCTTTGCGCTCTCTGCGATGGTGGGGCCGGTCCTGGCGGACTTTCCGCGCCGAGGCTATGCACAGGTGCAGTCAGCCGCACCCCGTTCCACCTAACTGCCGCTGTCAGACCTGAAGCCCCGAACCGAAAGAAAGGCACCGCAAATGTGCTCCTCTCGAAGGACGATCGCAAGATTAAGATTAAAATACACGGCATCCAAGGGGGGCTATGCCGTCTGAAGGGGGAGGGGGGGTTATGTATCTATGTATGTGTGTGCGTTATATTATATGCGGCTGAGAGATCGCAGGCTATTTAGGATGCCACACTTGTCAGTGGTTTGCCATTGAAGAAGGTCAAGATTTATACCTATTACTAGCTAACTGAATATATACTTAATGTATACTGTACAGGCATTGCATATATAACAGCCCTCATACGTATCTTGGCCAGGGTTAATATTTGTTATATATTGCACAATGTTCATAGTGAATACATAGATCAAAAAAATTCTTTTGTTTAAAAAGCAGTAGGCTAATCCTTGGGGGGCTGGGAAAGCACCCCAGGAACCATTTTCCACTTTACTACGCTTCAATACTTGCCTATTAATTCAGAAGAACAGTGGCTTAATTATATGCTCAATTATCATGTCACTCACTTTGAAACAAGCAATCAAACGATATCAGGCAAGAGAATGTGGCTCTTAATTGTAGAAGCTTGACTGTAACTTGACGAGTCTGTTCTTATTTGTACCTTAAGCTGCAAAACCAGTATCAAATTAATTTGATTTGTTTTTATGTTTAACGTGGAGGGAATGGAGTTTAATGTTTAAGAAGATCCTTCAGTTACACCTGGCGCACGGAGAATACGCACTGTGTGACTGAATAGTTCCAGACTTTTTGTAGTAAGATCTGCATGGATGTGAGGCTGCGTATTGGATCAGGAGACTTGCAGTGGAAATGGCACTGGATACAAGCGCAGGCTGTACGTCTGCGCAGTAGAACACTCATCCGGCTGCTTGTTGGATTTTGCTTGTATGGGAATGTTTAATGCAAAGAAAAACGATACAGTATAAAAAAATATAATAACAAAACAAAATAAGAAAAAGTTACAAATAATAAAATTACTGCAAAATAGACAAAAAATAGACAAATAATACACAAAAATAAACTACAAAATTTAAAAAACTATTTATGTTTCTGCATTAACTTTCTATGCATAAAACCTGCAGGTTACAATAAATATAGAACAGACGGTCTCTGATTTGTTTTACGTAGAAGCTAAATCTGTAAATGTCATTAAGACTGAACTCACATTTCATGATTGAAAAATACTCAGACAGTACTAAGGAATGGATTACTGCAGCTTAAATCTGCCACCCTTTAGCCATTAATAACTGGGTGATCAGTTCGTATATTGGCATTTTTTTTATATAGAGGATGTTTAATAATCTCCATGAGAATGAAAATAATTTTTTTTTGCCATTGCATTAGTTAATTTGTTTGATAAAATTTGGAAAAGAAATTTAGAAGAAACTACATCATAAAACATTACGTAGAACAATTTATACTTATGTATGGTAAATAACCTTCAAACACAAGACCAATATATTCAGAAGGATACACAATATATATATATACTTATACCACAGTGAAACAACTGCGAAGAATTTCCTCTAAAAGTTTTTAAAATCATACATTTTATAAATGTAATATGAAACTATTATAATACAGATCAGTGGAATAAAACAAGATCCAATAGGGAAATAATCTTAAAGGGCTTATAGATAGGCAATATCTAAGCAAGTCTATTTGATGCAACTCCACGACTCAGGCCAGAGTCCACGATACATTTTAATGTGGCTATGATGACTTGCTAGAATGTAAACAGTCGGACACTCAGGACCATCTCAGAAATCGGAACTCAGAACCAAGACTTGATGGATAAAATCAACATTTGCTGGATTGCAGGTTGCTTTGAAAGTTTCACACTACAGAGGATAGAGATTCTTTATTTAATGCCTTTTTCATTGTTATTATTTAAAGATTACGCCTGGGAGAATTTTTATACCACTTGTTCTAAGCCAGTTTTGTATCTTTGTTTTAAAATGGCAACAGTGCTGAAAACTGTTTTTAAAAAGGTTAATTAACTTGACCATTAGCAACACAAGTTAAATAAATCTAGATCGGATCAACAGAAAAGTTGCAAAGTTTATGCAAAATCTTCATGTATCCAAACTATGTAGATGAGGATCATTCAAAGTGAAGGACTTAAACTGTTTTTTTTTTTTTTTCTAAACGAATCACTTTATATCTTTGAGAGGGCTTGCCTCTGTGAAAAAATACTGTAGATAAAACGTTTAGAAATGTAGTCTTATGGTTTATTTCCCAGGGGCTCCATTATTTGAATGTCACCGAGAACGACAAGCAGAGACCTTCTCAAACTTTGTGCCTTTTAAAATACTTTTTTTGTACTGAAGCTGCGTGAAGATGGAAGATGATTAATAATGAATCGTGGGGGGGCTGAGTTCATGCTGAGACGGCCTTAATTTTACACAGCCATACTTATTGCTACATATCCCAACGGTAACCAGAAACTCAAGTGTTTTTTTTTTTTTGGTTTGGAAGCAATGTAATGAAGAACAGACCTTTCCCAGAACAATGAAAGTTTATCTATGCAGTATGTTACTCGGGTGTGACTCTTCAGGGAGTCTCAAGCACGTCTAGAAGTCAGTGTCTGGAAAAGACCCAATTCACCTATAAAGACTGTAGCCATGCAAAGACCCCAGCCTTTCAAAGCAATGAGGTCTCCTTCAGTATCCGATCACCCAGCTCTACTTTAACTGCACGTTGTTTAAAGCTGCCCGATGTCCTCAGAAGATTACCCCTCTAGGATTACGATGGTGTGAATATCGAGGTCTGAGGTCTAGCTTGCCGACTTATGGGGCCTGAGGGAATCCTCCCGTGCTGGACTTACCGTGTCATAGACGAGGGCAATCCTGGCGACTTTTATTCCCCAGAATTAATGTGCATCTACTACCAGAGTGCATTACTTAACAAAAAAAACAGAGAGTTTACATTTATTTTAAGCATTATTTATTCTGTTCTGCATATTTTTGTCAGAGTAATTCAGTGTACTTAATCCCCTGAGCATTTAGTCTCGCTAGGAACGTAAGCGCTAAGCAGAATCTGGAAAGTCACTAGAGGAATGCTCGCAAACAGGTGGAGATACTTCCCATGGGATGAGGTTGGAGTTGGGTGTCTGTGGTGGACATCATTCCGAGGGCAGCAGCCCGGAGGAGAGAGACCCCCCAAAAATTTTCAACCTTTGCTGAAAAAGACTGACATTTTACTTTCATTTCAAAATGTAATCTATCCATCCTTCCATCCACTTATCTAGGACAGGTTTGCATGGGGGCCGGGAGCCCATCCCAGGAAACATGGGTACAAAGTGGGCGTCCACACTGGATGGGATGCCAGTCCATCGCAGGGCACGCACACACATACCGCCTCACACTACAGGCAATTTAATGACAGCAATTAGCTTAGCTGCATGTCTTTGGACTGCGGGAGGACAGCAGAGTACCTGCAGGAAACCCACGCGGTACATCGAGAACCTGCAAACCCCACAGGATTCGAACCCCCAGCCCTGAAGGTGTGCACCACTGTGCCACCCCTCTTAACATAATAAAAAGTAAATTGCCTTCAGTGTGAAAAGTTGGTCTCTGTACACATTCTGATTGCTGTGCGAATAAAATGATAGACTATACATTTCTGAGGCGCTATATAATTTAAGAAAGAAATTATGACTCTCCTCCAAAAGAACTCGATTAGGCAAACCCCAAGTGAACAGAACAGAAGCGTTACCGAATGAGTCCAACCTCGTGCCTACAGCAATAGCTGGAAAGGTATAGTTTTGTCCTTTAAATTTAATTAGGCCTGTGTTTCTGAAGTGCTTCTTGCTTTCGGACCTGTCTGTTTTCAGAGCAGAGAGAGCTCATTTGCATATTCAATCCCATTGGCTGTTCCATATGCTTAATTGGCTAGATAGTTTAATGTTGGACAATGATGCTGTTGGCAGCTGCCAGTCATGTGACTCCTCATGCACGGAAAATGCCTGGTGCAGAATATGAATAAATCAGTAAACAAGGCTTTATAATTAAACACCTACCAGTATTTCATTTTATTCCTGTCTTTCTTGGGTAATTATATTAATTTACAACAAATGATGGTTTCCTAGGCAAATAGCTGTTTTTTGATAGTGTTTACAGCTTAAACTTTCTGCTTTAAGACCAGAAACTTTTTCGAGACAAGGTTGCCAGTACAATTTGAAAATCTTTATTTTTTCATGCACTTTAATCGTATCAACGGGCCCGACTCGTGGCTAATTTTACTGCGGTCACCACTGATTTGGACACACCTCGTTTTCTCAGCATTCTCAAGCCAAGATGTTTGTCAGCACCTCGATCAGCCAAATACTGGCTCAAAAAGTCTTGTTTCTGTAAGATCTGGCGTGGAAAGTGAAAAATTGGGGGGGGGGGTTGTAGAAGGTTTTGCTAGCTGAACACTGTCAGCCATTTTGGGCATTGTGCTGTCAGGCCCCTCGCACATCACACTCAGACTTAACACAATGTTTAATATTAATAAGCCATCGACGGAATTCTGTCTACAATTAAAACCTTCTCAAATGTAGAAACATGCCTCCAGAATTATTCAACAAATCTGCTATCTATTACAGTTTATACTTTTGTGTATATCTGGTTGCAGTGTTTTTCTGTTCATTTTATAGACAAAAACTATAATCTGAATCCCATGAACAACATAGAAATTTGGATTAATTGCAGATTAATGGTCTCTCTGTGTGCTACTGAAAAGGTCACAGAACAAAAATCTACACTTATGGTCTTTTCAGCTCTGTGGTTTAATTAAATAATCAGGCACTGAGTCTAGGGAAAGTCTCCCTCCGACAACTCACTGACATACTGCTGCCTGTGCGCGTTCTCAAGTCATGTGTGTCTCCCGTGTTTCCGTGTAACAGAATGAAGCTGTTGTATTTAAATGAGTTTCCACCATGCAAACAGCTTGCCCGCTAGATCCTGTATCAGTAGACAGTTAATAAAATCCCCAGCCTGAGTCAAATTGGTTATACACCTTTACATTTTTTTCCATTCTGGTGGAAAAAAGCAGCAGATTGTCGATATGTTGTAGCTCAATGATCTGGCTGACATTGATAACTGGCGGTTTTGGACAGATGCAGATAAAAAACACAACTTTTGATTCCCTTGGACAGATTGGAACACCTGGCTGACTTCATTTTACTCTAACGCTTATATTTCAACCATGAATCTCAATTTCGGAACGCTGAGAACATCTGCTGATCTATTCGAATGATCCACCTGATCTACCTGCTCATCTACTTGAATATGTACTCGTGTCCCTCACTGAAATCTGAGGAATTGCCGCCGATGTTGAGATTAGGAGCCATTCTGGTTGGTTGTGCCTTTGCAGATAGAGATAAAATCACTGTGCTGGAGTCTGAAGCACTTTCGGAGGACCTGATTGGCTTTAAACTTCCTCGCGAGCAACAGACGATGAACTGCATAAGGGAGACCTTGTCGGAGGGGGAGGGTGGGCCACCTCCCGTTTCTGAGGAATGCGGGGGACTGTTGGACAACTCCACAGCTAATGCCAGTCCGGAATTGTAAATCACCAAAGTTCCTGCCCTAGACACGTGACCCTCAATATGACGGGTTGGTCTGCCAGTGCCCTAATGTGCAAGCAGATCTGTGGCTGTTTACCGCCGCCTTCTGTTACCCCATGTGACCGCCGAGGCCAAGACCAGCTGCACTCCACCTCCAAAAGACTGTTTTAATCTTCAAGCGAATTAATATTCCACACCGCTGCTTCCTCTCGTGCATCAGGGGAGTGAAAGCTACTGTTCCTGGGTCACAGTTCGCAGCGGCCAGCGGGGGCCTCTCTCACTTCCACCTTCCGGTGATGGATGTTGCCTTCGTATTGCCCGTAGCCGTCAGGGGAATCCCGGGGGGTGGTTGTTACCCCCGCTCAGGGACGTGGCGCGTTCTTTAAGACACATTTATGCATCCTGTCAGGTGCCCACCGGACCTGCTGTCCGGGTACCCCAAATCCAAACTTGCCCTCGCTGTGAAGAGTAACAGCTTTGGAAGTACAAGTACACCATTGTTTGGGGTAAAGTAGCCCGGGGTCACCTGACTGCGTGGGGTCAGCCTCTCAGCAGCAACGTGCTTTTCTGCCCCTTACAAACTCCCCCTGGAAAACCAGGATCTGTTTTTCAAATTGCCGCTAAAAAATGTGCCTCGTCGACTCAAATGTGATTGATTGATTACCGCTTTTGGGGCGGCTCGACGGTATAACGCTTTGAATAAATATGAGCGTTCATTTCAATAATTAAACAAGTGATTGAATGTATAACTCAAGTTCACTGTTTCTGCGTTACTTTATATATTAAATAAACTAGAAACAGAAATACTTCTGCTCTGTGTCCTTTTGATAACGCTGCAATGCGTTTATTTCGGATTTGTATCAATTGTATAATCCCCAGGCCACCGACTAGCTACCAGACAGTCTTACTTTCTAAAACAAACTTAACGATATTTTAGACACAAATGGGAGTTATTTTCCCTCCCCTAATTTCACGCTTGTGGTAAAATCACCGCTGTCTGAATCTATTAAGAGACTTTGCACCGAGTATTACAAACCGTCGACAGAATGACGAACGGGCTTGTCAGGAAGTTGTCCACGGAAACAAACACGATATTCTTGCATGAAATTAATGAACTGAGTAGGTTATTTACATCCAGGCATAATAAGCGTGGAATATCCTGTCACTTTTTTTGAGAAACCTGAGAATGAGGAACGCGCTCGGCTAGTAAGGCGGCTGTAATATTGATATATCATGCATTTCAGGATTTTCCCTAGTGTGTCTTTTCAATCCGTAGGATGGTTTGCAGGTTCATTGCTCCCATCCCAACATAAAATGCTCTGAGATTTTCCCTCCATTCCCTCTCCTCCGATAAGACCTTGTGAAACATTTTCACCGCAGCCCGGAATTTTAAAATGATCCGTGTGGTGTTTTCATTGGCCCAGTATTCCGATCGCTCCGTGACCTCAGGAAGGCCGAGTCGGCTGTGGAATGCGCTCCAGAGCCGACGGACTGGGCCGCCCTCCTCGCTTTCAGAGCCTGGACAGGGATTTGGCGGTACCCGTGAATACAGACCGTACACGGCCCTTTAGTCAGGAACGCACAATGCAGATTCATTTCCGTATTAATTCCTTCTTATTACTGCAGTAAAGAATACTTCAAAGTAAAAGTCCTCCAGTCATGGGGTTAATAAAGGTAAATAATATTTATATTTTTGTATAAACAGCTTTGCAGTGACATCTCATCCAGGGTGTCCCTGCCCCGTGCCCTGTGATAGGCTGGCATCCTGTCCAGGGTGTCCCTGCCCCGTGCCCTGTGCAT
>JAODLD010000049.1:15599380-15628070 GCA_026781065.1 Mormyrops boulengeri
CTCGCAGCCGCAAACAAACTGGCTTCGCTCTCAGTTACCCCTTGCTGTTTTCTCTAAGAAGCCAGCCTCACCTGTTGACCCCCCCCCCCCACCCGACTCTCAGTGCCAGGTGCCCCCCATACCCCACTGTGACACTGTGGGCTGAGGTCGCTCAAACGCGTGGCCTGAGATTTCCCCGCCCTTTTTTTGTATTACCGTTCCCCTCGCGCTGATTCAATGGAGGCCTGGCATTTCGCTTCGCCGTTAAACTCACAGAGCCCTGCTGGGAATTACCGGTAAGCGTAAAGGCCGGTGAGGCCACGCAGCAGTCGAAAAACCGCCAATCTCATTGACCCGGCTGGGGAGCGGCTAGAATAAATATGGAAAAACGTGGGATTCTCTTAGGGAATTGCAGACATGGGGCACAAACCACATTTGTCCGCGGAGCGCTGCGTCTGTCCGCGGAGCGCTGCGTCTGTCCGCGGAGCGCTGTGTCCGTGGAACATTGTGTACATGGATTTGTTTGGTTTTTATTTTTTTTCGTGAAAGCACTCAGCACATTTTCTTTACTGAGGTTTACAGCCTTTCTGAAGGCCCCATAATAAATGACACTTTTATTGAGTCGATAGAAACGCCAGCAAAAAATGGTGTGTTTAAATAAAATGTAACACGGGTGGGAAAGAAAAAGAGAGAGAAAGGCGATTCGGAGAGCGCCGGTGTACGGCCCCCATGGTGTACGGCCCCCCTGGTGTACGGTCCCCACGGTGTATGGCCCCTACGGTGTACGGCCCCCACGGTTTATGGCCCCCCTGGTGTACGGTCCCCACGGTGTATGGCCCCCATGGTTTATGGCCCCCCCGGTGTACGGCCCCCTCGGACAGTCTTTTATCACTCAGATCCTTGTCACCTTGTGTGTTTTTCACTGTATGAAACTCGGGAGATGGAACAGGGGGGTTTATTTTACCTCACTGGAGTGTTGTTTTAGGGGCTGGGCAATGAGAGCCACCCCCCCACACCCCACCCGAGGAAAGAGCCACTTTGTGTCTTCGGAAACCATTCAGCCAGACTCCTCCGAGTCGAACACGGGTCTCGGCAACTCGGACATGCAGTGCCATTCAGGCAGATTTAGGGATACTGTTTATCCGAAGAGAGGAGGGAGACAATCGGACGATTCAGGTTTAATTCTTTTAGGAGTCATCCCTTGAAAGCTGGAAAAAAATATGTGTATGATAGAATATATTTCAACTTTTTCTTAGGGTGTTATTTAAAGGTAACCATTAACCTTTCATATTATATACACAGTATTTATTCAAATAAAATCAAACTTAGCTTTGTAAAAGCTTTTCACGAGTGGTGAAAAATGAAAAATTTAAATTCTCTCCTTAAAAGCAAAGTAAAATTTGGAGCATAAGGAGTCTGGTGTCTTTTTTCTGTTGGTGAAATTTGCTTTATTTTTGCTTGGACCGAATTCTGCCACACAAACGATCCCCGACTGACATCCATGGTGTTAAACCACAATGCTTCATTTCTGCCAGCTTTATTTGTTTAAATTTGAAGTGTGTGTGTTTTTTTTTGCTCTTAAAGCGGTAAAGGACCCTGTTCCCGCCTGACGAGGGTGTGTTATTCTCTCACAAAGAGCTGCTCTGTTTCCAGTGCGACTCTTTTCTTCAGACAATTTAAATGTTCTCACTGTTTGCTGATCACCTTGACCTCCACGCGCGCCAGAGTTTCTTGGATAAAGAAGCCGGCTTGTCGAGGGATGGACGTGCGACGCGCTCCGCCGTGCTATGGATTTGCAGACATTAATCTCCTCTGTCCTTCCCTATCTGCCTTCATAACATCTGCGGCTGTAAATAAATCGATGATCCACAGAGGTCTGAGATCAGGGACACTCGAGTCTGGGCTTCGAACCGGCAACCATCTTCCTCGCTGCACTGTTTTCTGGGTGTTTCCGGGGGGGGGGGCTCGGGCTTCCTCAATCCACCATTTGTGCCCATTACCCTGCTCCCGATTTCCTGAACCGGAACGCCTCCTGACAGGAGAACAGACCCTCTGAATCCTACAAACACATTTTCACAAAATACTTTGTGGGGGAAAATCTCACTTCTGCAAGGGAATAACATTTTTCATCAAATATTTTATATATTATGTCTGCAAACGAAAAATTGCACTGTGTCAAATTCCAAGCTGATAATGTTAGGCGGGGAGAGGCAGAAAAACCTTTATTGGCTGGTGGTTAGGGGTCCAGCTGCTATGAGTCCCCCCCTGTCAGATGACCAGGCTCACTGCACATATTTCCCAGGCCCAGTACAAAATTACTTCAACTACCCCCCCCCCACTACCCCCGTCAATCCAGTGAGCTCCCCCTGTACGCAGAGCGGGCACGCTGACTCGCCGCCGTCCAGTGAACTCCCACCCACGCTGCTGAATTCCTACCTTAAATTACAAACCTTTACAAACTGTCTCCATAAAAGCAGTAAGTGACTCTGCAGGGAAACTTCGCCGTTGCCGTTTTGGTATCCCCATATAAATACGGGACGCCTTACTTATTTTCTACCCCTATAGTTCTGCCAGTCACAGTAAAAACAACAGCCACCCGACTAGCCCATACACAGCCACTTGAGATATTAATGTACAAAACAAAAGCGCGGTACAGAATATTTTTTTAGCCTGAGTGCTTTACCATATGCATTACGCAGAACTCTCTGGTAAACCTCGCAGTCTCATAACATGAGGTAAATGCCAAATGGGCAATATTTATGGCGTGTAGTTTAACAATATGCATTTTCTGTCATGGGGTCCCTATTAAGAAGTCAAGTTTCGAGGATGAAGAACTTTCAAAACAGCTGGGAGGATGGACTTCACTGGTTTTTCGTTTTGCAATGTCAAACAAAGCCTGGATTAACTACCTTCATGCATTTTTTTCTCTAAAAAAGTTAATATTATTACACTGAGAGCCTTTTTAAAAGGTCTGTTTCCTGTCTCCCTTTTTATATCAAAAGTGAACAGAACAGTCTGCTTCTCCTCCTGGTTACCCAACCACCCACAGCGTCACCGGAACCGCGGGAATGTGCCTGTGAACCCAAACGTACGGGTGGCTGCGGATTTCGGCACGCGGTGGGTGGACCAAGCACCCTTCTTCGACACAACATCAGCCCCGCCCTGACTCGACAATGCATATGGGCAGGAACGCTGAGGCCAACATATTTCTAAAATCCAAAGATCCAGATTCAGACCAGTTCATTTTCCCGTACGCCGTTTTAACCATATAAGGAAGGCCGTTGTGGGAGAACACAGGACGTGAAAGAGTCCCTGTTGCCACGGCGATATCGCGGCCGACATGTCTGATTACCGAGGTTGTCTTGGCATCTCTTGTGCTTCACAAACCCAAATAGCCCTCAGTGACAGATTAATCAAGCCGATCTTGAGACACAGAGCTGCAATGAACTCGTAGTCCTCGCCAGCTGCTAACTAGAGGAGGAGACCATGTGCCTGGCCAATAAAAACAATTTCCTTTCCAACGGGTAACATTTAGAATCTGGAATTTCATACAAATTTGTGTAAGGGAAACTGAGAGTGTCGTGGTAAACGCACTCGCAAATAAAAGCAAAGTCTTAAACAAAACCTCAAAGTCGGACCCCTGTAAACAATAAACGATGGAAATAAACACACATTACACTTCCTGACTTAAAAACTTGCTCTGAATAAAGCGCTTGCAGTCACCCACAAGAAACAACAATCTTTTTGTGAGATTTCTCAAAACTGAGGGATGCTGTTAATATTCTGGGAGCTAAGTGCGACGTTTGTGTCGGGGTGTGTGCACTGTGGGCTGGGTGGGCGTGGACCCCGTCATGGTAATCCTTAGCCAAGCCCACTCATTGGCTTGATGCCGTGCGGGGATTACAACATGGACACCTAAGGAGAAACGTGGGAGAAGGACACGCCGTCCGGTCATGGGGAGGTTTGGTATTTCGGGGTTCGAGGGCATTTTCATAGACAATGCCTACATTATGGAGAAGCAGCTGGTGGTCATTATTATCCAGCAGAATATTTAATATTGATATTTCCCCTAACCATGGTCATCGAAAGGTGCCTTTCATGCCAGTACAGAATCCAGCAAAACAGAGCAACAAAACAAGACAGATATCAGCAAAATAATCTATTTTCATCATATAATTATCATACGGATAGTATCTTGGAGACAAAGGAAGTCAGCGAGACTGCGGGAAAGGGCCCCTGATGATTCGTGATGGAAGAGGGGAGCAGACAGGACGTTGGTGGTTTGACGGCACGAGATAACTCTGCCCCTGCTCCTCCTCAAAGCCTCAGAATAGCTATAAATACCCTTTTGTCTCAGATGATACAAGAAACATATGAGCATTAAAATCCACACAATAGAAATAAGTTAAAATATGTGATAGAAATCTTACTTATTACCATTTTGCCTGAGAGACTCCTTAAATACCCACAACTCCAAGCAGGATGTGCAGCTGTGAAATGGATGGAGAATCGTCACATAGTTTATAAGCAGAGGCAGGTGGAGAGCTCTGGTCAGAGAGGCAGTAACCTAGATGGTACTTTATTCAGGCAGCGGAGCAGTATTTTGGAGGTCGTGGCTTTCGGGATGTATTTTTAGCTCCAGCGTATTATAAATATCCCGGTATTCCGGAATGTTTGCAGTTCACGGCTAGTGTGTCTTATCACCCCTGTGTTTACGTCACGCCCGTTGCTGGTTATATGAGGCCGTCTGCTGTCATACAAATGTGGGCCGTGATTTCTCCGCCACCCCCAGTTGCCCAGCTTTGGACAGATTTGTCCTTTTTGCTTACGTGATTTTTTTGAATTTGTTTTTTCTTTTTTCCCCTTTTCTCACGAGTACTCTGAGATAAAGAGAGAGCGAAGGAACAATGTTACGCCGAAAAAGGCTGCAGGAAGTAGAGCTCACTGGCATGCGAGGGCCACTCAGAGGAGCTAAACAGAAGGAGACCAGGCTGGACTCGATGGGAATGTTTTGTCTTTTCACAGGCCTCGCCTGACAGCCGAATTCATTTACACCTCACAAAGTCGCACGGCGGTTCTGGAGACTCCGCCACGCCGGGGGCTATGGTGCCGGCTGCGGTAACGCGTAGCGTCTGAAGTGTGGCTCCAGCGGATGGAGGGGACTTCCAAGGCAGGAAAAACGGCATTCCTGCGGAAGACTGACAGCTTAATAACCGCAACAACGGAGCGTCGCATCAGTCTTGCACAGGCCGAACACAACGCTGCAGCGAAAGATGATTTCAGTCATTTTCAGTTTTCTATCACTTTCCTGTCCTCCGTGACAGACCTCCTCGGAGTCTTGTCCTTGTCACTGTTTATTTTTTTTGGACCACTTCACGGAAATGCTGATCCGTGATTGGATGGGCACTCAGCCAATTACAGCCACCTGACAAATCAGAAGGGCCAGCATTTGCTGTTACCCTGACAGGATTAATTTGTGCTTCTTTTGGTGAAATGAGGGCAGATATTAAACTCTGCTGGATGCTAGTCACCAGCCCCAGCATTAGAAGGGTAAATGCAGAGGTTCGTTTGAGTGGAACATTTTTAACAGGATGTGGACAGTAGATTGCATACAATGTGCTTAAAATGAGCATGGAAAAGCATGTCATTCACCTTAGTGGCCTTGAGAGTTTTGATTAGCAGAGTCCATGGTCTCTTAGAAATGTCAGTCCAAACAGGAGAGGTTGGAAAACTCACATCACATGGATTATTATTTATTGTTTTAGCAGGGAATTAAAACTTTAAGTGTAAATTAGTGTAATATCTCAGATGCTGCCCCATAGCCCTTCCTTTATGTCTGGTTCTGTTAGAGGGATATTCTGCAGCATGGGGGGGGGGGCGAGATAAGCCAATTTACTGCTGGGTTGTTGCTGTGCCACTGTATCTCTGTGTGGACTGTTTGCCAAGTAATGGCCCAGCTCAGTAACGGGACAGAGTGCCTTTAGAGACTCAGCCGACGGATGAATCACGGAATGTCTAGTTACTCGCCGAGATCACGGGGGGTGGGGGGAGCCGGCTCAGTGTAATGGTCACCCAAACCCCACAGCTCACCGCCTGATTGACAATAAAAGCCCTTTCATCTCAGGCGTACCCTGATCCCCACAGTCCCTGTAAAAGTGAAATGAGTTCTCAGCTGACCTCCCACGCCAAATTGCCGCAATTGAAAATAAATTAATTTGTTGTTCTACCGACGCTTCTGAAAGGTTCTTGCTTTTCCCAGCGCGGAGCTGGATCGCCAATCACCTGGATATGAACCCGGGCTTCCGACGACTGATTTATTGGCTTGTCGGCTGCGGGTTTGGAATCCTTTGGAATCCGAGAGCCAGGTATTTTACTGAGACTCCGGTTGTCAGCTACCAGAATATTCTCACCTGAGAACCATCATATGTCGCACCAAACCTTGGCATGTGCATGGTCACCGGTACGGCGTCACCGAACCAGCATGATCAGAATGTTTTAGAAAAGCAGTACACGATAATAATGAAACACTTAAATTGTGTTCTTTTGATGAAAAGGGGAGAATTATAGTACAACATTTACTAATTGGTATAATCAGTAACTGAATATTGCAAAATATTTTATCATCTGAATTTCACAACAGGAGCTTGTAAGTGAGTCTAATTGTATAATATTTCCCTATTGAATGCTTATGTGCATGAATATCTAAGAAACGCGGGATGGCATGAGGAACTAAGCATGCTAAGAAGCGGTATGGATATCAGCCTACATCCTTTGCGCGTGTCGTTCTGGGAGCAAGAGGTTCTGGAAATGAATACCCTGCGTTACAGCACTAACTGGTGTGAAAACAATAACTATACCACATAGCGTTAAAAGAATACAGCTAGCCTTAGGAGTTTCCCTTGGGTGTTACAGTCAGAACAATTATTAAGCTATTTGTGCATCGTCTGGCCATAGTAATGTGGTTTAATTTGTCACAAGGCTCTTTTTGAGGTGCCGAAAAGCACAACTGGCTTTACATCCTCGGCATGCAGGGATACACGCATCCCGGGAGCAAACGTATGCAGCCTGCATTTTCCAGCACGCAGGGAATTCTGCGCCCCACTGGGGCAAATTGCCCTCGGATGTCAGGGAAACAAAAGAGCTCTTCAGAGGTTTTTGGTCCAAGGCTGGATAAATAATAGCCAAGGTGCATTCCGGTTGATCTGCAGAGCATCAGACAGCATCCCGGCCGTGTAGCCGACACTTGCTTCCACCGCTCACTAAACAAAAAGCAAAAAAAGAAACGCGAGGGCTTTGAAAAAAGCAAAGGGTTATCCCGCATCTCCCATGCTTCTGTTAGTAACTTGTATGCTTGTACTGGTCACGTTAAACCGTGGTAGGAGTGAAGGCCCGTCGTATAACAACATGGTGTTTTAAGGAAGCTATGTCAGTGTCCACCATGGAACTTGCTCTTTTTACCACGGGAGGCTGCCCTTTTCTGTGCGTTAATCGCCCTCTGCCACAAAGAGGTTTGAAGAACTTTCCCACAAGCCTTTGTGTCACAGAGAATGCCCAAGGCTCGCCCTTCGAGCAGAACTCGAAAAATGTCATCTGCTCGTAGCTCATTTGTTTACCTAACTGCTCATGTAGCGTCGCCTAATAAAGGCCGGTCTGTCGTTGTTTATCGTATCAGCTGCAGTGCCTATATGGTATCGCAGTTTGCACATCTGCTTACACGGTTCCCCCAGTTGGCCTTGTATAATTACTCTTTACTAGGTTGCATCTGTTTCTTGGCGCCTCCTGATCTGTGGAATCATGGGATATTTATCCCCGATCTAACGACACACTTTTTCATTTCCTCCTTCCGACAACCTCGTAAATACATGCACGACATATGTTACACTTATACACATAGATGATATGGTTACAGGATTTGATTTTTCCAAAATATTAATCTAACTTTATGCAGGGTAATATATACACATTTTAAATTATACACATATTTCAATTAGTATTAGCTTTCAACTCAAGTCACGTGGCTAACAGCGGGATATTTTAAATATATTCTCAGGTTTAGTACCTTTTTTAATGTGCGGCGCTTATTTATGCATGAAATTATATATCATCACAGAAACTTCGGTTGGGCTTTTATTAAAATTTTACCCCGTGTGATTTAAAAAGCGCTCGGCAATGACAGGGAGCGCGATCGCGTCCCTGAAGGTTGTACGTCCTCTGCGGCCCGCAGACCGAGCACAGCGTGAAGCCGGGCGCTTTCGGACGCGGCGCCGGTGACGGGGCGCACAATCGGGCTGCAGCTCCGCTATCCGCAGTTTCCGGAGTCTCTGTAATCAGCTCAATGGATAATCAGTTACAAGTAAGTAATCAGTAACCCGTTGTCTTTGTGTCCTAATGTAATTGGACGGCAATCAGAAGTAATCTTAATAATTTTAAAACACGGGAATTAAATCTCTGACTGTAAAAAGAGACACATTATATTTCGTTCTAAATATTTGCGGTGCTGTAAGTAAACACTAGTAGAATGATTCATGAAAATGCTTTAAGATTTATGCATTTGACTAATGCAACCTGCAAGATGGATAAGGATAGAAATATACATTATATAAAAGGATAGGTTTAGAAGTTCAAAACAGGGTGGTCCAATAAAGTACTCTAACAGCACTAGGTTTGACTGTTCAGTCTGTGCTCTTAATATTGGGGTCTGATTCCAGGAGATTAACTACACCAATTTCCTTTCAGGAAAAAATAGAGCAGGTTTTTTATTTTATATTTTTTATCAAGCAAAGTAATTTCTCTGTCGAAAGTCCCGCAGTAGCAGTTTCCGGAAGGGCAGCGAAGACGTGAAAGCGCTTGTGAGGTTCTGACCCAGCCCCTTATCGGCGGGGTGTGATCAAACTTACAGGGCTGACTAGTGTCAGTAGCCCGGGGGGTGACTCCTGCCAAATGGAGAGACGAACAAAATTCATAAGGCTGCGGAGTGCGTGAGGTTACCGGGGAGTATGTGCGACGCGGCGCGAGGTGATCGTGCTGCCTCGCCCTTATCACAGAGACACCGCTCCCTTCTGGTGCCGTGGGACCGGAAACCAACTTGGAATGGGGGGGGTTATTTATAGAAACACGGTCCGGCGTAATCCATCAAATGGCCTGCCCTCAGGAGCAGCCCAGAACATTCCCCCTCATGTACCGATACGTCTCCCGCCAGCGCCAGGATGGGAATCTGCGGACGATTTAAGAGTTTCAACTGGAAACAATCAGCCAGACGTCGGCGACGGCCGAGGTGAGGCCTTCCAGCGAGGGAGGGGGATCGCGGCCCCCAGGCGTAGGCCCCACTACAATTAGTCATGTTGTTGACAAGCTGTGTAACAGAGAGCGCTTGCGAGGTCACGGCGCTGGGAGGTTGGGGACTGCAGGCATGCGTACTGGCCTCCCTTGCCACCTGGACCCTCACCCAACCACTTCCAGCCCTGCTTAAAGGAAACATATTTCACTTCTCGCGGGCTTGCCGCCAGCCATGTGATGACTAAATCTGCGGTCCGAGAGAGACGCCCTCCCTGCCTCTCCGAACCTCTTTCCAAGTCAAATAGTTCTTTACGATATATGGTCGTATATTAATTCATATCGTGATCTCACCTCGAGGAGCTGCTTCACCGCCCCACACGCACATAAAGAACAGATCTATAAATGCTAATTTAAGAAAACAGCCCTGCCGATAACACAGGAAGTGGAGCTATACAAGCGATCCTTCATTTTCTCGTCTAGAGCCCCCGCCGAAGTAAAAACAGACCTTATCTTCAGCGTCTTCCTCAGGTTGGCCTTATCTGCTTCAGATTTACTCAACCTTGAAAGGGTTGATAAGCCTTATTAAGGTACCCCTGTAATTCAATAAACACTCGTGGATCCCGCGTCAGGGCCGGGGAGCCGGATTTGAGTTGCGCGGATAATCAGACGCTTAACGTTATCGGAAAAGCGTGAGCGTGTCCTCGTTGTGGAGGGAAGCGATCTTTAACGCAAACACTCGCCGATATTTCAAGGAATATTAAAATACACCACCAGGCTCGGAGACGGGGGCTTGCCACCGGGGTGGGACAGAGGCAGCGGGTGCCAGAGTTTAATCAAACCTTTCAATCAAACTTTAATCAAACTTTATTGGAAAAAAAACTCCCGAACATAAAAACAATGTTCTGGCCAAAACTGTGTGAAAATAAAGGCTCCAAACTTTGCAAAAAAAGAGAAAGCGAAGCCCTTCAGGTGCTTGCCTTCATCCATCTCCCATCTTTCCCCTGGTGCTTTTCTCACATCCACCCAGTAGACCCATCAGAAACCCCAAAAAGACAATTAAGCCAATCATAGCTGGATGTGTTTCAATTACTGAAGACTCTGAGGGTGTGGGGCAGGAGGCTGATCGCCAGGGGGGCACAAGAGGTCACCAAAAATGAGACCCGTGGCATTTCTGTGCCTCCCACAGGCTCACGTTGCAATGAAATTAATTATTTTCAGAAGGAAAGTGGGCGGCAGGTTTACGGTGCAGTTTAGATTAAAGAACGACGAATCCTGGATGCTTCTCAGCACAATGAAGGTTAAATTCACTGCCTGGAAATAAAGCACGGTTCTTCCTTGGAACACAAACATCGTCATAAAAACGAAACACAGAGTCGTTTCTTTTCAAGTGTGCCGGCTTTGAGCGGGATCTCAAGATCACAGACTTTTTTGCTCAGAATTGTGACAACAACCCTGCATTTGAAAGCACCTGAGATCGTCTTCTGAGCAGCGGCTCAGGACAGCCTGCTGTTTCGCCTCGATCCTGGTCAAGGGGTCACATCGGCACCCCTTTGAAAGTAGCTGCCCTTCCCTGATGACGATAAGGACCTCTGACAGCCGGCACTGGCGAAAGATGATGGGACTGACCTCACAGCGCTGAAGTACATTTTCAAAGATGACACCTACCCCTAGTCTCTCACTTCCAGTGGTCTAGGAGCTCAAATGTGTTTGTCAGGCAGTGGTGGGGGAGGGCTTCCTTAATGGCTTATCCAGGACGGGGTTGTGATGAGCCTGGAGCCCATCCCAGGAAGCACAGGGGAACCTGGACGGGATGCCAGTACGTTATAGGGTACACTCCCAGTCTTGCGTTAAGGACAAATTAAGCTGGCCATACACGTATTTTGGCAATATGAAGTTGTATGACATATTAATACCATGGTGATCACCCATTCGGCACACTGCCTGTGCAGGATCCCCAAGGCAAACTTTTTTGTTCTGATCCCACCCATGATTGGTCGACATAAATGTGACGCTGTGGCCTTTTAAAAGAGCTGTCATGTCTTTTATTAAAATGACTCACCCACACTCCACAATACGTTTATTGGCAATCTGTATGTGGGTCTGCTGCATCGGATACATTCTGTGCTCTCTAGGGCTGTGACATGACACAGAACGAACGAGGTTGCGGCATTGTTTTACGTACGCGACAGACTGTCCTCGTCGACGTGTTCCATGTCGTTTTGCCCGGTTGTCATTTGAAGAGTACGGTCACCTTTAGACACTCCGAATCGCTTGACTAAGTAATCCATACAAACACGAGGAGACCATGCAATTTCACACACACAGAGCTCGGAGCAGGAATCAAGCGCCAGCCCTGGAGGCATGAGGCTGCAACTAGACCCACCGAGACGTTGTGGTTCCAGAAGCTTGGATGATTGATGCCGGGAAGCCTAGCTGCTCCTGTCCCAGGATCCTGGTTTTCCCCTGCCTGTAATTTGCTAGCCGGGGCAGCCTCCCGCACTGGAGGACGTGACTGGGGATGTGGGTGGCTGTCTGGGTGATATAAGGTTCAGGAAATCACGGCCTTCCTCGGCGTACAGCACTAGTGATGCAGCCTTTTCTGAAACGACGTTCAACGGACACCCGTTGAGAAGAGGGCTTCTACCTTTGAACGAAACAGCCGTTTCAAGCGGGATCTCCGTCCCCAGACTCTCTGTCAAATCTCCAGGGGTTAGCGACAGTGAGAAGGCGAGTGTAAATTTGCGGGCGACTATCTGGAACGTGAGGAGTGCGGTGTCGTGCGACTTCTTCGGCGATGGTGGCGTGCACGACGGACGGGGCGGCGTCACTGCACGCGTCGGACTGCACCCGTGCATCGCTACATCTCCGTCTTCGATAACTGCCAATCAGCTGCAAGATCGCAGTGAGCCTGCAGCCCAACACGGGAAACCCACGGAACAAGGCTGGGGACACACTATTCTTATTATCTTTAAACAATGGACCTCCTCATTCAAAAATAAAGCTTGATTCCAAATGTTATAAATTATTTGCAATATCCTGCAATAATGCAGACGCACAGAAACACTCACTGCCATATAAACATCGTCAGACCCCAGGAACAGGGACCAGTCTGTTCTGAGAAATCAAGTAACTGCTGTGTGTGCATTTTTTAAGGATTTAATATTTATTCAGCACAAACGCTCAGACTGAAGGCTTCCGAGGCCAAGATGAGACAATAAGTATCAAAAATATAAAGGTGGGGGGGGAACTGAAGTATGTTAATTTGGGCTCAACGTTTGATGGATGCACGTTTGACAGCAATTACAGGCCTGTCTTCTCGGGTAAGCCTAGCAGCCTTGCACACACTGGCTTGCTGAGATTTCCAGCCTGTTATTCTTAGCAGAAATGCCTGAACTCTCTCAAGCTGCACGGGGAATCGCTCACGTACAGCACTCTTCAAGTCTTCCCCCGGATTCTCTGTAGGATTTTCCAGTCAGAACTTTGAGTGAACCGCTCAAGGACATCCCCTTCGTTATTCTTAAGCCACCCCCGGAGCCGCTTACACTTTGCGTCTCCAGTCTCCATCCTACATAAAGAAGAATCCTCTCACGAGTTTCCATCAACACCGAATGGGCTATTTCTTGAAGAGTCCACTCGGCCCATTTGTTTTCCGGTTCTGGAAAGGCCACTCCGATTCCTGCTGAGAACAGGCATAGCCATCGCGGGACTTGGCCAGCAGCACGCCGGACCTCCAATACACGGTTGTCAGGGTGATGTGCTGAGCCAAACGTAACTTGGCACCTAGACCCCAGAAATCTTGACCATCTGAAATACCACATTTCTTCCGGTTTCCCAGGCGATGTGCTGCAGGCCACTTTGGCACTGGCTCTCTTGGTCAAGTATTTTGGAACTTTCCTACTGAGCATGTCCTCTTGTCTCAGCCAACGAAGGTGGTCATTAGCTAATGTGGTCCAGCCAGATGGTGGTGGTGGTGATCTGACAAAGGCTCTATCTGGGGGGCTCTGGAGGAGAACATGTTCAGTGGGATTTTTAAAAGGTTAAACATTTTTTTCCACAGTGCTCTTTTGATCCATGTTTCTTGCGGTTTGCCTTGACTTGCTTTGCAAGCTCCTTACTTTTCTTTGTTCAGTCTCCTTGAAATTCACCACCTGTCTGAGGAACTCTACAAAAACATGATTTCACCATGATATTAAACCATCATCACACACAGCCCGGGATATAAGATTTTTAATGGAGTCATTTTGTGCATATAGTTTAATTTCGGTCATGCACACTCACGCAGTCATTAATCTTTTCACTTTTTTTTACACGAGTCTCTCTCTTCTTGTTTGGTTTCTTCCTGCGAACGTGTTGTAGGCTGTGTATATAACAAACATTAATTTGTACTTAGAAGTGTCATGATTTCAAGCTGTAAAGCAGCAAAACAAAACTGTGACCAACTGTGACTTGTTAAGTTCTCGTGGCGTCTGAACGGAGCTGGCATCGGCCGGCTGTGGGGGGAGGTAGATTTAAGCCGAGAACATTTTATTTTATTTATTTATATATATATTTTTGCACTGCTGTTGCATAAGAGTTTCCCGGGGGTTTGTGTCAGATGCCCGTGAGTCGCCGGTGGCCCATTCCGAGGAATCTTCAGTTGGTGATGGCGCTCTCCTGTGTCCGCATTGTGGCTCACAGTGCGGCAGACTGATGACTGACGGCCAGGTCGGAGATGCGCCTTGTACATTTCCTGCTACTTGCGGAAGCCATGTGAACAGCGGAAAAGAAACTGGCAACTGCTGCATCGTTAGAGGCGTGAAACAACGGACGCAAAACACAGGAACAAGGCATCCCGTTAAATGACCGTTTTGGTGTCGTACATGCAGGCGATTTCACTTATGTTTCATTAAATGTATAGAAATCCAGTTACAGTGTAAACGTTGTGATTATCTGGATTAGTAAATAACCACCCGTTTACGTTAACTGCGCATCTACTTGCTGATTTGCGAGCGCTTGCACGTCACAGGAGTGAAACGGCAGAGCGCAGAGATTGCACTGCTGTGAGTGATTAATGAATATGTAAATCGGGACGTTTAAACTAGATGCGGTGACTTGCAGTACGCGCTATAAATAATCTAAATGTAAAGTCTCAACCCAAATGTGTCTCACGAGTAAGAGCCATTATATATGTGTAACTTGGCAGGTTGCGGGGCAGAGGTCTACCACAAGGTGGGGGCCAGCGGTGCTCAAACAAACAACTTCATCACCGAAACCGAAATCTGACGGGAAATCTGGGACCAGTGCCCTTTAAAGAAATGCAAACTCAAAATAGTACAAACTACCTGGGAAACCTCTAAGCACGAAGAGACCATTAATGCGAGAATCCTCTCCCTGGGGATCATACCTACAACTCTCTGAGTGGGCCAGCCTTCGCCCAGCTGACTGTATTTAAACCCTAACGAGGTGTTCAATCCAATCAGGGTCAGGCGGGATTTATTACTGGAGGTTCTCATTGGCTTGGAGCTGGCCGTGAAGATGCAAGAGGTCACCCGAACCCCCGCCACCTCCCGCGGGCTCCAACGACATATATATTTATACAAAAAAAGCCTTCACAAACATTTGCATAGGCACACTTAAACAATCAATCAACTAGAGGTGAAACTGAACCTTTGTCCCAATTTAGTATAAGCTTTGTGCAAATTTTTAAAAAGCCGGAAGTTTTAACGTGACCAAAAATCTGCCGATAAACCCTTTAGAGAGTCCGTAAGTGGATTATTTCATGGAGCCTTACCAATAGCTGAGATTTCAGTTCTTCATTTAATATGAAAACCTGTCCAAAGCCATCGGTATATTGCTAAAGTAGCTATTCCATATTGCATCACAAGTCATCGGACACTGGACTGGAAACAAAATGAATCATGAAAGGTGGTATTGAGACATTCAAATATGCAAATGACAGCTTTCTTAAATGAATGGACCCTCAATTAAATCATCTCTTGTTGCTTCTGTGATATAATTACCTTGAGTAATTAAATGCTAACATTGCATCTGTTGATCTTGAGTCTGTGTTCTCTTTGATCTGTTTATTAAATGCCATCCTTTTGTTTAGAGCGCTTGCTCTTCCTGCTATAGATTTTTCTGCCCTTAAAAGGGATGCCAGAATACAGCAGTCAACAGAGGGGCTTTCGAATCATAATCGGTGACTCTAAACGTCCGTCATACTGACCTTCTCCGGAGCACCCTATGTGTGTTATTAATTAAAGGGTACATCAGACCGTTAGTGTCACGGGGGAGAATGTGGAGTCATTCAGAGCACGCTCCAGCAAACCGGCCCCTAATTAGCCATGTGCCTTCATGCTTTGAAAGCAGTGACCATCTCCAAGGGTGACATATGTCAGGGATTGTCCCGGGGGCAAATAGCATGTAGCTGTTCAGTGGCTAGTTTTACTCCTAGAGTGGGACGTTTGTTATGGTTAGCCGTTGCTAACATGGTTCAGCCTACCTTCACAAGGCCACAGACTGGCCTACTGATTGGCTTCGCCGAGCTTCATCCTGTCATCGCCTGATGCAACAAGGCCTCTGGTGCGTCGGCTTGAATACAAGAAGCACATTCGTGCGAGGGCCTGCCCGTGTGTGCTCCTGTGCGGAAAGTGTATTTTTCTGTGATGGCGAAACCTATAATAGCGCAACAGATTGACAGCCCTTGACCTGCTACTTCTACAAAACTAGCTGTATGGTTGGATAACCTGTTATTGAACCTGGCAGCTGGGTTTATATATATTGTTTGGTTTTGAGTGTATAAAACAATTTCAGATATGCAGTATGCGGTCTCTTTTCAGTCTGTTAATTGTTTAAAAAAGTTTACTAAATACACACACTATACAGTGGTGGAAAATAAAACCAGTTCTCTGCATGTTCTCTCTCCAGTGCTTCATTCCGAGTTAAATATTTTGACTCGTGTTCTTCAGACCACGATTGTGAGTACCTTTGACCCAGATAATTCACCACAAGCGCTGGAACAGAAGCTGACGGAGAACAGGAATGAATAAAATTATTACGGAGACAGCCAGAGCCCGGTAGCCTGTTTCCCAAGCAGAGGATTTAACCCGGCTGCAACATAGCCGAGAAAATCTCCAGGCCCAGACAAGGGCTGAATGAGATCTCAGCTGCGAGACGCCAGTGGCGGCGCAGCCTGTGGCAGACAGAGCCGTGGAGGCGACCGGCGTTCTGAGACTCCGTTCCAGCTGAAATACTGCTTCTTTTGGTTTTTGTTATGTACTGTTCACTGTGGGTTGGCCGTGGAGGAAGGCAGACTGACAGTAGTCCTGAGTACTACTAAAGATCTCCGAGATGGTACTGACTGTATAAAGAGCAGGAATCCCTTGTGTATCGCATGCCGGCACTTCCGAGTCAAAATTTATTTCTGAAGTGCTTTTGCGAGGAGCCGATTCGAGACTAATGACTTTCCTTAGCTGATTCTGAAGGCAGCTAATGGACTGTATGCTGGATATGAACTACGCGGCACTTAAGAGACTGAGGTTAAACACTACCTCAGATAGCTGGCTGGGTTTCACATGCTACGGTCATGTCAGTACAGAGGATGCTGTCCTGGGAATGAAGGTTATTATAGGTTGATGGTGAGGACACTTTGAAGATGCACACCCCAGCCTAGCATATGAAGTCTTAACAGAAGTTTTAGTAAACAAATGTTCACAAGGACAGACAAGGAAAAAAGGCTGTTTTCTGCTCAGGAGCTCGAGACCTGAGACTCCTTGATACAGTCTTATTGTGTTTTGGTCAAACTCTAACTGCTGAGTACTTTGAGGTCAGTTTACAGCAGGAATGCTCCCATTTGGACCTGTATTTGGGTCATTGTCCATCCAAAGCCCTTGACCACCATGTCTCAGGTTGAATAGATCTTGCGGGAGATGTTCAAGGCTACAAAACAAGACAGCTGGTATGAGGCAGGAGCACACCGAGGCTCTTAGCATCCATTATTATGGGTTACGTTACACTACGTGCAGCGTTTATGAAATATGTCTGAGTACAGATCGGTTTTCAATGGGAATCCACAGTCGTGTTCTGGAGGACAACGTGGGCTTTGTTCCAGCCAAGCAATTAAACTCAAATTATGTGTAATTTTGGCCAGGATGTGTTTTTCTGCAACAGTTCAAATATTTTTATTGTCAATAGTTTTAATCGTTTAATAACAATGATTCATGTGTAAGTAAATCTGCCTGAAAAGCTTAGCTGACTGTAATAGCTAGTAATTAAAAAAAACCATTAGTGGATAAGCGGGTGTTGATGGCAGATGGATGGACTAACCAGTATTGTTTGATGGGAATAACCTGTTGCTTTCACCCTTAATTTCTGGATTTTCAATTCTTCTTGTTTTTATTTAAGTCTCAAAAAAAAGAAAATACATCAGTAATCAGAAGACTAGTGTGGTCCTGATGGCCAGGATGACGAAAAGATCACCTATAAATTGACATAACACTGAAGATGACTATACTGTATGTGTTCAAAGGTCCAGGTGAGGTATCCAAGATATACCTCTGTGTTTGAGACTTGGTCTTATGAGAGAAAACGGGATTTTTTTTCCCCCAAATCTTACTAAATTGCAACCCTAACAAACCCTGGTGGACTAATGTCTCCAGAGAATGGTGGGAGAGATGAAATTGTAAGAAAGAAGCTGTGATGAACTGAGTTGCTGTTTCATTAAGGGCTTCCACAAGCCCAGCCACAGGCGGCCTCGTCCCTCCAGGTGTGACAGCTGCTGTAATACTGGAGATTGACTGATGCTGAGGGAAGTGGTCCTCAGACAACAAATGACGGAAAGAGCATGACGACCTAGAATGTTCTGCCGCTCCCTATCTCCACCTGAGAGGTCCGGCACGGCTGTCATTGGGTGGCAGGTTGTCAGGATTCTGCCTCCCCTTGGACACCTTCAGTAACCTGGGTCCAGAAGTTCAGAGAGTTCCAGAAGTGAGACCCATCATGATTCATCAGATGTGAATTTGGTCAACCCATGCAAGTGGTTTCTTCTTTTCTTCATCCAGTCACCCAGCAAGCTCATGTTGAGGTTACCTGCTGCATTTTAGCTCAACATCTAATTAAAGCCAACGATACAGCACCGTGATTGTCATACAGCTAAATAACCCATATCTTCTTTGTATTTGTTATTGAAAATTACATGGGGCATCTGACATGATGCCTGTAAAATGTATAAACATTTTTCAGGAAGAACAAATCCTTTTCATGTTTACAAAGTAGAATTATCCATCCATCCATCCATATTCCAAATACTTCCAAGTTAAGGCTTCTAAATACCAGAATAATTTATTAAATTCACTGATACTAAAAGAAAATTAGGTGGAAAAAAAACATTAAAAATCAATTCCGGGCTGACACCTGTTCAGCTAGTTTTCAATGCAGTTTGAGAGCAGTTGAGAGTTTTGTTTTGGGAGGGTATGTGCCAAATCGCATTCTGCTTTGACGATTCGATCTGCGGGTGTGAAACCTCGGCCCATGCAGACTTGCTTTTCTTCACTCTAATTCTACTGAGTGACTGGATGTCAGCGGAGAAGGGTTTCCCTTGAATGTCCTCGTAAACATATCCTCAAGCCTTTTCGGCATGCTGGAGGCTGGCCCGATTTGAGGTCTTACTGCTATTTCGAGTAATTTTATTGGCATAATATGTCAGCTTTATGGCTAATGGATCACAGTTCCTGGGTAGCGCTGTACAGCTGGCTCATGCGGGCACGTTTTCAGGCAAATTTAGGGGTTATAAATCAAACCTACACACTGGCAAAATATTCAGGCCCACTCACATCTTGATAAATCATGCGCTCACATTTTCAGGAATCCATCACATGCGACTTCGCATGAATTCACAAAACATCTGAGCCACTGGCTTGACTTTTAGAAAACACCTGTTTTTTTTTCATTTGCATTAATCTGATGGAAGTTTTTGTTGAAAGCGATGAACAATTGAGTGAGTAGGTTCAGCCAGTCCCTGGAGCAATTGGGGTTAAGGGCCTTTGCTCAGAGGCTCAACGGTGAAGTGAGGACCTTCCAATCAGTCTTATGAGCAGAGCTACACACAGGGCCTCAAATCAAAGCACTTTTTACACAGAGATATCGCAGAGAAAAATCGATTATAAGGCAATCTGTCCTCAGAAATAAAATATCACTCAAAGAGGCCTTATAGGTAGGTGAGCCGATACACGGCCTTATTCACTAGCTGTATACATTATGCTTAGACTTTCCAATGTGCCGATCAGCCGTGAGTACGAGGCGTCTGACCTCAGCTTACGGAACGAGCACGGCGTACCCCGGGGCAGAAACCAAAGCATAATCCAAGAGGGCAGAATAGACTGTGCCTCTGCAAAAATTGATTTTATCTGATAAGTATGTGAGGCAGGACTGTGTTCAGCTGACGGATCGCAGGCTGCGGTGGGTGGCGTCCTCACTCCGCTGGGATGGTAGGAGGACCTTCCAGTAGCGATGCGTTTCTGTCCCTCAGACCGTGTCCCCAGTCTTTGGGTCACCCGGAGAGGGAGGCACAGCAGAATGAGTGAATCCAGCCCTAAAGGCAGCCACAGTGCCCCCCCCCCCCCATTGTATCTAATGCTCTCATATTATAATATAAATATTTTAAATGACTTTACCTCAGGCCTTTAAAAATTGAGCTTCATAAAAAGAAACGCAAGAAATAATGACAATAATAAAAAAGTCTCAGAAATAAACTGTTCATTAAACACAAATATATATCTACATTAATTACACTCCTCAAAATAGGAGTCAGTCTTCACATGAGTGTGGAGTTTGACACTTTAAAATACACTATATGGACAAAAGTAATGGGACACACCTTTTAATCGCTGAATTCAGGTCTTTCATTCAAGTACTTAGCCATGCAATTAGGTTTACAAACATCTGTGAAAGAGTGAATTGTTCTGAAGAGCTCAGTGAACTCAAGAGTGGTACTGTCACAGGATGCCATCTTTGCAATAAGTGAATTCATGAAATTTCTTCCCTGCTAGATATTCCACAGTCAACTCTAAGTGGTTTTATTGGAAAGTGGAAGCATTTAGGACCAACAGAAACTCAGCCATGAAGTGGCAGACCATGTAAAGTGACAGAGCGGGGGAATTGCCTAATGCTGAGGCTCGTACTCCATAAGTCACCAACGCTCTGTTGACTGAATTACTGCAGAGTTCCAAACTTCCTCTGGCATTAACCTCAGCACAAAAACTGCGGCTGGAGCTTCATGGAATGGGCTTCCATGGCCGAGCAGATGCATGCAAGCCTCCTGTCACCAAGCACAATGCCAAGCGTCGGATGGAGTGGTGTAAAGCACGCCGCCACTGGACTCTGGAGCAGTGGAAATGAGTCCTATGCAGTGATGAATCATGCTTCTCTGTCTGGCAGTCTGATGGAAGAGTCTGGTTTTTGCAGATGCCAGGAGAACATTACATATCTGACTGCATTGTGCCAACTGTAAAGTTTGGTGGAGGACGGATAATGGTATGTGGTTGGTTTTTAAAGTTTACCTCCGCTGCTTTTGCATGAGCGCTGCATGCGTTCGCTGAGGCAATCATAATTATTTTCATCCTTGCTGTTTAAATCACTCCTAGACGAGTTTGTGAGAAGTTTATGTTGAACTCCTTTTTGTTTTATAAATACCCCAATATTTATTACAACAAAACACACTGCAATACTTGAAAATGTTCCAATACTGTGCTGTCATAGTATATTATACAAAATTTCTTGCTGTACTAAGACATTATGGACAATTCAATGCTTCCAACTTTGTGGGAATAATTTGGGGAAGGCCTTTTTCTTTTACACCATGACTGTGCCCCAGTGCACAAAGCAAGGTCCATAAAGACATGGTTCAGTGAGCTTGGGGTGGAAGAACTTGACTGGCCTGCATGACCTTAACCTCATCGAACACCTTCGGAATGAGACTGCGAGCCACACCTTCACATCCAACATTTGTGCCTGACCTCACAAATGCTCTTCTGAATGAATGGGCAAAAATTCCCACAGACACACTCCATAATCCTATGGAAAGCCTTCCTAGAAGAGAGGTAGCTGTTATAGCTGCAAAGGGGAGACCAACTCCATATTGATGACTATGTATTTAGAATGGGACGTCAAATGGGAAAAGTTCCTGTGGGTGTAACGGCCAGATGTCCGAATACTTTTGTCCGTACAGTGTAGCTTGCTCCGGAGTTATAGTCAGATTTGTTTTGTAAGATGTACCAAGAATTTCATTACTACTTTTTTCAGTTTAATTTGGGGGGATGTAATCATTACTCTTGTACCTTACACCTTTAATTACTTGTTAAATACACAGGTGCACGTTAGACTGGCTGGACTCGGAGCCTTGGCCCCTTTGCAGGCAAGGCAACCTGCTGTTCAGGTCCAACACCCCCTACAGAGGAAAAGAAACGTAGGTGATTCAGGTCATCTGGCCTGTTTTTGGTACTGATTCACTAATTCTTTTGTTCGGACACAATTAGTTATATGAAATTAAATTAACTACCTGCCAATTCTAGACAAAGATGGGGCAAATATCACCGAAACACAACTGAACTAAAGAGTATTTTAAAGTTATATTTTAACATTCCAGTAATATTTGTAGTTATATAAAATGGAATAGAATATTTTTTCTTAATGAAACTTGACATGTCATTTTAGGTATACAACTTATTCAATCAACGATTTCTTCTAACCTTGGCTGAGTCTGCAACCTTTGGGCTACAAGTCTGCATCCTTAGCCACTATGCACCCTGCTGGCCAGTGTGGGATAGTATATTTTTAAGTCTGCAGGATAAGCGGCAGTTGGTGGTTACAGCACAGGCTGCGGTTGCACCAAAGAGCTTCATGTCTGCTTTATCTACTTCTCAGTCCCTCTCCACCACACTCCACGATTCTGTCTACCACACGACGCCCACGCAGTGCAGCAAAACACAGTCATATACTCCATAGTTAAGTTCCCCAGACTGCAGCTTTCCTTGACAACACCGACTTTGGTTTGTCAACACAGAGCTCCATCTGGGACAGCGTGGAAAAAGTTAAAAACATATGTACACATGTACAGCAACCTTTCCACCTAAATATCCCATTAGGTGCCAACAAGCTTGAGCACTCACTAACATTTTGCTGGACAAATACCATCATCGGCAGGGAAATATCTGTTGATTGGAACGGAAAGAGGAGAACTGAACCTCGTTAACTCTCTCGCCATCTCTCTCCAGCACCCGCGTCTCTGGGCTCCCAGTGCAGCTTCTGGAGCCGGCATTGAGGCGACAGTCATCTCCGCATCCCTCAGTTCTCAGTCTCCGGTGGCAAACAAGCATCATCCCCGTGTTCAGCTTTTATACTAATTTCACATCCAGCTTTCCTGCTGTTAACCAACCTGCTTAGCATCTGTCAACTCAGACTCATTCCTCCTCCCCTTTTAATCTGCGGATCCTTCAGCCCAGTTGTCTCAAAACAGTGAAAAATCAACTAATTATATTACGAGTGGATGGATCGTGCGAGGGATGTGCTCTTTACTTATTCATGAACACGAACCCGTGTGGAATTATCCCAAATGTCCCCGACTCTGTCTGACATGTAAATAATCGGTATCATCTAGTAATTACGCTGTCAGCCAATGTCTAATTAACTGCCCCCTTATTGTGCCATGAGTCCTGTTGTTGATAGTCGCGAGATGAATCGTGTCCGTACGTGTGGCAGGTCTGGTAGGTTCGACTCGAGGAACAAAAACACGCATATCAATCAACAGTGTTGTGACATTTTCAGTTGTGCAAAAGAAAAGATGAATATGTCTTCAGGGAGAATTTAAGCAACAGAGGACCGACATGATGCCGTTGCCCATCAGAAAATATTGAGTAAATAAGTTTGGTATTACTTTGCTGTATATCTGCTCTCCTCGAGAACGGTGGCCCAGAAGACTTTAAATAGCACATCCTGATTAGCATGTAATTGCTAACGCCCCAGGATTGGAGGCTTGCTATCTAAAATAATTACTTAAATACTGCAATTAAGTGGCGAGTACTCTTACACCTCTCTCTTTTATCGATCAGGGCACGGCTTTCTTCTCTGCATTTTCTCTTAAAGCAGCTGACCTCTGCAGAGTTACCCGTTCACCCGTCTGCAATGTAAAGGTCACCCGCTGATACGTCACAACGCTGTCATTCTACCCTATTGGCTCCCAGGGCGCTCTTCCTACATACCGATGAGGACGCAAACAGATCTGCCCCGTAATTGCTCACGTTCTGTCAACACAAATACTCGACAGTCTTCACTGGAACCCTTCTGAGAAAAAGACATTAATAAGGGAAAACAAACACGAAATGTCAGATTTTAAATAATAAACAGAGTCCACTGGATGTCATAGCTAAAGGGAAGGTCACAAGTCAAAAGGTATAGGTTTGTGTTCAGTAACGAGCCAAACCACCCTGGGTACACGTTACAGTGCTCAGTTACTATTGAGTCACCCTGAAAGACAATCTGGCTGTTTAATAAGCATATAAATGTCGAAAAGGGACCTACCTATATTGCTGAAAATGATTGTACTTATAGATTAAAAAAATAATAAATCAACATTACTTTGTTTACCAAGAGGCACAAATGCATCAAAATTACACAGAAATGAATCAAGGTTTTAGCCTGCTAAGATAAACTTTGATCTTGACTCTAAAATCCATAAAAGAACCAAATAATTCTTGTTTGGCACATATCAGTGTACTTGGGTCAACTCACAGCAGGCCAAGCCACTCTTGGAGTTCTCCTGTGTCTGGAAAAATACTCCTCTGACTTGACTGGAATGCCAATGGGGCTTGGTGACACATGGCCCTGCCCCTGTTAACAGGACCTTGAAGATCTCATCAGCGCCAAGCAGGTTCCTCACCGCTCAGTCCCAAGGCTCTCGCTGTCACCGGCCGTCCTCCTCCTGAGCTCTCTCTCTCTTTCTCGGCCCGGATCCCCAGCAGCGGACACCGTACCTAATAACCGGCAGGTTCTCTCCGGCCTCCCGCTTCAGATGGCGCTCCTGCCCTCAGAGCTACACTTCTCACGTTTCCATACCTCTGGGTCGCCGATTATAAATTCAGCCTCAGTCAATCTTTCAAGTGCTTCCTCCGGCCCTCGAAATCCACAAGGGGGGCAGATGTTTTTGGCTAAACTTCCTTTGTGCTTGGACAGCCAAACACAGCTTGTGGTGCTGATTAATCGTGTCACTTCGACAAAGCGCTTAGATTTGACAGGATCTGTTACTCATTACTTCATAACTGACCACCCCGAGTGTAATCTGGAAGAACAAACTAAAATATCCGAGGCATTTAATAAAGACAGATTCAAAACACAGGTACTAGCAAACTAAACTCCATCACCAACATCTTCACCAATGTCTGGCAGTATCCCAGCCCTACTTATTAGGCATGACCTCTCCTGCAACTACTATTACATAAAAGTTGATGGACTGTTACTCAGTTCAGGATCTCTATATCAAACATTTATTATAAATAATGGAAATTTCATAGACCCCTCTGCATTTTTTATTCTGATAGTAGCCAAAACTTCTCCCTGGTTTGGGAACTCACCAGCACATTTTTCTTTATAAATATTTTACATTTTCATAGTGCCCCTGGCCCAACATTTTTGTCGGGGGGGGTGGGTCTCCCAATTACATTTTATATTATGATTGTGTGCCAGTTTTTCACTGGCCTGCTAGCTGTGCAGTACATGTTCCTACTCCACAACATGTTAAGTTTAACAATTTTAAATAATGAAGTGCAAATAGTATTTAAAAAGTGAACAAACATGGTGCCAAATACAGTGTTTTTATTTGGCATGGGAACAATGTGGTTTTCATTGTAACTTCACTACTATTTTATGAATGCGGGGGGATTTTCATTGCCATCAAACAATAGTTTTTATGTGAACGTTGCAGAATATGGCCCATTTTTCATGTTTTTTTTTTTTGGATATTCCTGCACCCCCCCCCCCAAACTTTCCCCCAAACCTGCCCCCTGTCCGCCATTAAACACAGAACCAGTCTGAATGTATTTGGGAATGGTGAATTGTACTGCACATAGATTTTAATGAAAATTTAACATTTTATACTAAGTGTGCTGTTTCTTTTTTCTCAAGACAGAGGTTTTGGCCTCCCAGGAACTACAGGCTTGTAAAAGTTTGCTTAATATCACCGCAGCAATTTTGAAATGTTTTTCAGTCAGCTAAACCCTAAAAAAAAGGCCTGGAATAGCAGCCTTCCCCAACGATGGCCGACGTAAAGCTGGAAAATGTGAGAGCCCAGCTGCCTCAGCCAGTCATCTGCACTTTTATTGGTACTAAAATCCTGCTTGCTTTGATTGGCTGGAATTTTCAAGTACCCTGCTGATTATTGGCTGGGAGACTTTATTCGGTTTCATTTAGGCTCTGTGTCCTCTGTGTGTGCTTATGCCTTTCATGATATATTTCTTTTTATTAAAGGTATCCCCCAAAACAGGTGCAAATAGCCTGGAAATGACAAAAGCACACAGTCCCTGCCCTCATTGTTGTTACCAAAGTCATGGTAATGGGTTATTGCCTGTAAATCAGTGTCTATAATTTTAAAACATGCGGTGACCCCCGCAGGGCTGAAACTGCCCCTCCTGTAATCCACTCTCTCCTTTACTTACATGCACTGCCATGTTTATGGTTTTCCTCAGGTCTGCAAAGTAATTACCTTTTTTTCTGAGCAGATAAAGCGCTGAAATGAAACCATGTTACGCTCCTATGTACTTTTATGGAAAACGGTGCTTCACAGGTGACTAATTACGTGTGTTTACTAGGCTGCAATGCTGCACGCCTGTGCTTCCCTCCCATCAAGCGCGCCAAGCTTTGTAGATAGCGAACAAATAGCGTGTTAGCGCCGCTAAACCCATCCGAAGGCCCTCGCAAGGCTGGGCGGTTCCATCCGCTGTCCAGTTCACTCGTGGAGTGCTGTCTGTCGCTGTGAGGCCCCCTCCAGCTGAGCGTAAACACAGGTGGTGCAGGCCGTCAACACTGGAGGCAGTGTGAAGATGGGACAGTGTAAGGAACAACTCGTTCTGCTTCACCCTGGGTGGGATGCCAGTGCATCGCAGGGCACAAACTCTGCTAAAGAAAAGGGGCCTATCGAGCTAGATACAGCTCGAGAAAAATTAAGAGACCACAGCAAAATTTTCAATTTCATTCAATTTTCAATTTATGGGTGTGTGTCTGTGTAAAATAAACATTTTTTTTGCAAACTCCAACCTGGCTCTTCCCTGCTTCTTTTTAACAAAGGGCTTCTTCCTTGCTTTATGGGTCTTCAGTCCTGCTTATAGGAGCCTGATACGAACTGTCCTAGCAGTGCACTTCACACCGCTTAATGTTTCCCATTCTTTTTGAAGGTCACTTGAGGTCATCCTCCGATTTATGAGGCACTGTCAGATAAGTAACCAGTCATCTCTGGTATTAGAAAGTCACTCCCGCTGTCTATCTGGCTGGTTTATGGTCATTCCCAGTGTCTCCTGCTTCACCTTGTTCTTGCGTACTGCTGTCTTAGAAACTTTTAGCCTGGAAGCAGCCTCCCTCGCTGCGTAGCCTTCTGCCAGCAGAACCAGCATTAAACCAGGATTTAACAATGCAGATTTTTTTAAAAATACATTGTGGTCTCTTAGTTTTTTCCAGAGTTGTATGTCCATACTGGCTACCCTTCAGTACACAGAATAAACTATGGTGGATGCAGCAGTTTATGTAATTAGCTATAGAAAATGTCATAAATCTTCATTTTAATTGACAAAATATGGTTTAACATATCACTTTTAACGACATTAAATAAATAATACTAATGCTAATTTAAATATCACTTAACTTTTATCTTAAATGTCATTATGGTTGGAAGCTGTAACGTAAAGTGCAGAATGGATGGATGGTGCCCTGGAGTTAACTCGCCGTTAAGGAAATGTTGAAAGGAATGACACATCATAAAGCATCCCTCGAAAATGCCTTTTTCAATGTCGTTACCTTTGTGTTTTACATCAGCTGAAACTTCATTGTATTTTTGAGATCGCCCAGTATTTCCATGGTCAAGGTTGTATTCATTTGTTAAGACTCCTGGCTCTTAATGACTCACAGTAAAGATTCCATTAGGAGGTAAACTTCTAACTATAGAGGTACAGCTACCAGAACGGCAGAGGATTTTAATTATAATATAAAGGAAACGTAACATTCTTACAACGTTATTACGGAGTTATATTACTACTAACCTTGTTACTGTGACATTACGTTGCCTTCAAATGAATGCTTTTCCGACGTTTCCCTAGCGGCTTCAGCTAACAGTGTTATTTTTGTATTTTTTACCTAATGATCACAATGGCATAATTATCATGCAGCAGTAACACGCACAACAAAATTAAAGAATGAACAATAGGGACTGATCTGATTTCTCACCTGGAAAAATGGGATTAAAGCAATATTTGGCTTAGGGGTTGAGGACTGTTTTAGGGAAACAGCTTGTCTCGTGGGCTTTCTCTTTAAGTGTAATGAAAGCAATATTGCTTCTGTCTGTGTGCCATGGACTCGGTTGCATTAAATTTGTGTCAGCGGTTGTGTGTGTGGGTTCCGTACCCTTGTGCGTGCTTGTCGCTGCACTGCGCGGCTCGCCCCGTTCCCGGAGTCCGCCAGTCCCCGGGGAGCCCGCGACACCTCCGCGGGGATTATTCCGATGTATACAAAAAGGTGAGAAGTTCCTTTGGTATCTACTGAGAGCTCGTCTGACCGTCAGGATGGTAAGAGGACACGCATGGGCGCCTGCAGCTGTACGCCTGTACTGTCTTTGTGCGCGTCCTTGGCATTTCGACTTATTACGCGTTTTTTTTTTTTTTTTTGCTTCATTACTTTTGCAACAAAACCATAAAAAGAGGACAAAGGCTGCGCAATCGGAAAACACGAATCACGATATTTTTTTCCACTCGCGATTTTCTGTTATGATTCTTGAGCAATAGCCTACATTTCACTTTGTATTATTATTTTGCTTTGTATATTGTCTTTATGAAGGTGGAACAAACAGTATAGAAATGCATGACATAGAGATATTGCCCGCCAATATTTAAACTATATCAATATTCTAAGTCAGCAGTACCAGAGCCCAAGACACATGCTACTGAATTAACGGAGGTGATTACATTGGACGATCAGTCATTTTCCATAGTCCGGGACGAGGCGTTTTGTCTGTAAACATGATTAAACCTGGCCCATAGATCAATCGTTCATTTTCTGTAGGATAAAAAATTATGTAACGTCATTCTGTTAATCTGTACCGGTGTTATGCGGAAAAAGGCATCCCTGCCGTAGAATGCATGCTTGTGGTGTAACGCAGTCCTGCCAGTGTATACGTGCTTGTGTGTGTGTGTGTGTGTGTGTGGTGGTG
>JAODLD010000049.1:15635690-15652297 GCA_026781065.1 Mormyrops boulengeri
CCCCCTCCCCCGTGCCTAAACAGCTAAATCAATCTATGCAGATGAAATGAATGCTAAGAGACAAGTCAGCCACCTCTCGCTGTAATCACGGAGCATTTTTCTCGTTTTTCACGCCAAGAAACACCCTTTTCGATAACTCTCACGTTCAGGATGCAGAGTAACCTTGCGGCCGGCAGAAATCCCCTCATTGGAGCTGGATGCAAAACTTGCAGAAAAGTCTGGCTTAAATGAAAACCTCATCAAATTGAATAACAGAAATCAGGTGTTGATATTTCTATCAAGAACGGTCTTTGTCTCTGGCTGAGATGCCAGTGAAAGGGAAAGACCTTTCATGGGGAAAACGTCGATATTACAGTACACAGAGGATAACCCTGAAATGAGCAGGCTGCCTTTCTCCCCAAGTGAGAGACGTGATGGATTAGTACCCTGAGTGATCGGAAATGGAGGCCCGCGAAACAGGGGCAGGACGGCAATCCGTGATTTATGGAGGCGTCGGCCACATGTAAACAGAGAGCATAAATGCTGACTAAATAAGCCGCTTCCTGGGACGTTTGCGGACATCCTCAGCCCGACAGAATAAACTCGCTTCTCTGTAAATCTCCATATTGCACCACCCAGGGTACAAAATTCACAAAAAGGGTTCAAATTATTCTTTCAATCTACTATACAGATGGGATGGATAATTACTTAATGCATTGATGTTATAATACATTTAACTGATATATTCAGAAAATATGTTTATATTTGTATTAGAAAAATACTTATTAAAATATTCTCTTTATGAATGTATTACATGCTTTCTGGCTGTCTCTGTTCCCCCTGTTAAGATGTCATAAATTAGCACAATTCTTTCATAACTAACTGATTACTTATTCAGGGTGCTGGGGCAGAATCAGCCTTACGTTTATCTCCATGCATAATTATTACTTTTAGGCTTATTAAACGCTTAGTGAAAATCATAAATGTCCTGGATTTAATACTAAGCCGGCGATGTGTCTCAGTCCATTTCAGGGGGAAGAGCAGGCCGTGCTATTTGGGAATGGCCCTTTTGAGCAGGGTCTTATAAATCTCCTTCGCACAAACCATTTGTTCCCCACAAAGGCCGTGTTTGTGAAAGAGACAGCTAGAAATGCTACAGCAGTACACATTTGTTAGCCTTAAAGGAGGGAAGCAGATCAACTAACGACGCTAAACCAGTTAATCCATAAAGCAATTCATACATACTAAAGGAATGAGGGCAATAATGTAACAGCCTACCGATTGAAGGGAAAAAATCTATTAATTGACAAAATAGCAGCTACGACTAATTTTGAAATCCATCTTGCTTTACCCAACTGAACAGAAACTTTATGAGACCTTAAGAACATGTTCTATTATGATGAGTGCATGATAAAAACACTAAGACTGTTTTCAGTTATAGTGTTCAGCTTTGGCTGTCTTGCTCAACACCTTGTCTCTGGGCACAGTCTCTTCAGATAGGAGCATTTGGTTCCTGTTAAAACCATGTATCTGGACTTGTTAATTGCCAAAAATATCTGTTACATTAATGCGATATTCTGGAAAAAAACAGAAACATGTTTAGTAGCCAAGGCAGTTTGTCATGCTATATTTGTCAGGCGCAGCCTTGTAGGTGTGGAGTTCATATTTTTTGTTCCATCAGGCAACCGTCAGAACTTAGAAGATGAGGGAAAGTAATCACTAAAAAAACATCCACCGTATATTATGTATAGATGTTAGAGGAGAGCAACCGGACAGGATTTTCACTTCTGTCTTGTGCGTGAACCAGCAGTATCAATCTGGGGGTCACTCCAGAAAAAGAGAAAAAAAGTTATACATATAATGTGCTAAACAACGATGGTAAAATTTGTTGAACAGGGGGTGTTCCTCAAAGCAGGATTTCTTGCTTAGCCAGATATCTTGATCCGACAAGTTATCCGGCTAAGCAAGAAATCATGCTTCCTGGAACACCCCCCTGGGTTGGGAGGGAGATGGTGGTGACGGTGAGATTTAATGGTGGGGGGGGGGAGTTGTCTATGGTAAAATTTACCAACCTTAAAGCCAGAAAATTCTGATTATTCTGACTAACAGAATAAAGTTACATAGTTTTTCATTCTCTCTACAAAACATTCCATCAACAGGCCGAAATTAATGATTGCTAAAAACAAAAACAGGCCGGATAGAACACAGGCCACTAATTTGACAGCCCAATTCTAAACAGTCCCTTATGGAGTCCTTGGGTGAGATAGGCATCTGTTATGGTAGCTGTAGTGTCTCTGACTTCCCCACAGGTCAAGACCCTCACACAAGTTGTCAGCATCCGTGACAAAAAAATACAACCCCTGAAGAAATAAAATCCTTTGTGCTGGGGACAGAGGGATCGTCCCAAATTGTCATGTGAGTAGCTGAAATATGACGCAATATGATTCTGGTAAGGAAGCTTATTGTCCAATTGCATCTAATAGATCATATTTGGGTCTTGGTGTCTGTGTGATCAGAATGGTAGAGAAGTAAACACCTTATATAATTTACAAAATAGAATCAGAAATAAATCCAATTATCAAAATTTCCCCAGAGAATCAGTCAACGTGAAAGAAAAAAAGACACCCGTCCCTGAAGCCAATTCTACACAGAATCTGGCTAATCTTTTCCAAATGACTTCATATTTACCTCCTACAAGATGTTTCGCTCATTAATTTTGCCACAAATTTGTCTCGTGTAGGCTTTACCTGCTCACGCACGCGGCACGGGTGCAGAAATAAGCATTTCATTACCTGAATAATTAGGTCAATGAAAACCAGATGTTGTTCTTCCTCTCGTGGAAGCGTTCTTTTTTTTTAATCTTCGACGAACAGCACACATGAAAGTTTCGCTGGTATTAATTACATTAATGAATGCCATGCAAGATCTCCCTACAAAAGCCAGCAAAGACAAGCCGCCTAGTATGATAATTTGGCTTTTTTTGGTCGTATGGTTCAGCTAGAAGGAAAGCGACAGGCTATAACTGTGTGTGTGTGTGTGTGTGTGTGTGTGTGTGTATATATATATATATATATAAAACGAAGAGACCACAAACCGGGGGGGTACAGGGGACCACACAACGTGCCGAAACGCAGCGTGAACTCCTATAATTTCATTCCCCTGATCTTACCACAAAATTCGTGTTCTGCTTTGTACAGGCAGGGGACCCGTAAATTAAAAACGATCTGACTCTGAAGTAGGTCACCCGGCGTAAAGCGGACTCGGGTCCGGCCAACACGGGGCGGAGCCTCTCAGCTCCGAAGCCATTCACAAATTCAATCAGATGTTTTTATAATGCTTTTGCTGCTGGGACATTATTCATTTTCTCCGTAATGAAGAGGAAATGAATGAAATAATGAGTCGTGGATTTTATCCACCCCTGGAAGAGCCGCGAGTCAGCAAATCGGATGGAAGCGGTCCAGAAACCAGGGGCTTTTTTTCCAGGCAAATTTCTTTCCTCCTCCTATCGTGGAAAGAGCGCAGGGAAGGAGGAACGGCTGTGCTTTCTCTCCCCAGTCTCTTCACAATCAATGAAAATGGGTTTAATTACGCCCCTCACCTACCACTCAGAACATCGCATATAGGATGATTATCAAGACGGACTTGGAGACGGGTATTTTTCCGTAATTAGTGAGCCCCCTGACATGCCCAGTCGCCGACGTCAGAAGAAAAAAAAAAAAACACGTTTACATCGAAACTTCCCAGGGAGGGGGTAACGACGTGCGATCGCGTATTATCCGTAATTTACCCAACGCCGGGGCGCCTCCGGAGCGGGAGGCCAGGACTGAGCTGACAGCTTTCCGAGTTAATGAAAAAGATTCAATACTAATCAAGTTTTTATTAATCTGCCTCGATACGACGGGAACTGGAAATCGGCTGACCCCGCAGAATATTCGGCGGCGCCGCACGCATGCCAGCATTTATTGGAAACTCGGGGCGGTGATATGAAGGCACGCCAGTCACCGGGAACCCACTCCTCCACGGGGACCCGGTTCCACCGGTTCCCTAGACACCGTCGACCATAACAGGCATGCCGACATCTAACGGGTATGACATTAGCAACGCGCTAATTAAACGCTTAATAGAAACCAATTATGAATCTGTCGACGAGCTAGCTATTCTGAGGTCAACTTCATTACCGGCAGTGCGCTTTAATGCAGGTTACATTGTCTGACGTGCACAGGGTAATATATGTATAAATTCCTTGTAACCTAATTTTTCAACTCAGGTCGTTTGCGGGTCTACCTTCTGCATTTATTTAACCTGGAGCTTCTTTCCGTAAGCTGTACTTGTACGGAGTTATTTGAGATTTCATATTAAAAGATGGAGGCCACATCAGCTATAGTCTCTAGGCACATCTGCCTACAAGATAACATGTTGCTTAGCTCTTACATTCATGTCAATGAGCACACTTATATCTCGACTAGAGATCTGGACAAATATTAAATATGGAATTAAGCAGTGCAGAATTAGCCTCACACCAATAAGGCATGGACCTCTGGGGGGGAAAGGCAGCGGTTCCATCTCCCTTATTCCCACATGGTTTATTTTTTCCACCCAAACCTTTCAGAATTCTGCCGCTGTCATCCCCAGCTCTGAAATTTGTTTCCTTTACTATAAGTAAGATGTTTTCACAGAGCACCGTGGAGCTGTGGGTAATATACAACGATGAGCCATAACATTAAAACTACCCGCCAGATCTGACCCGTCGAGGCATGGACTCCATAAGACATCTGAAGGTGCCCTGTGGTATCTGGCACCAAGACGTTAGCAGCAGATCCTTTAAGTCCTGTAAATTGCAAGGTGGGGCCTTCATGGATCGGACTTGTTTGTCCAGCACATCCCACAGATGCTTGCTTGGATCGAATCCTGGGGAATGTAGAGGTCAGATCAAAACCTTGAACTCTTTTTCATGTTCCCCCAACCATTCCCAAACAATTTTTTGCAGTTTGGCAGAGCGCAGTATTCTGCTGAAAAAGCCACTGCCATTACCACGAAGGGGTATACTTAGTCAGCAGCAATGTTTACGTAGGTGGTAGATGTTCGTAGATGTTCACCAGCCCAATGTAGGCACCTTCAGTGGTCTACAGGGGTCACCATGGACACTCTGACCAGTCTGCGGCTATGCAGCCTCATATGCTGCAAGCTGCGATGCACTGTGTTTTCTGATGCCTTTTTATCATAGCCAACATTAACTTTTTCAGCCATCTGGCACAAGACCTGCTGCCTTAGAGATGCCCTAACCTATTCGTCTAGCCATCGCAATTTAGCCCTCGTCAAAGTCACTCAGATTCTTAAGCTTGCCCATTATTCCTGCTTCCAACACATCAACTTCAAGAACTGACTGTTCATTTGCCTAATATATAATGGCACCCTCGACAGGTGCCTTTGTAACAAGATAATCAATGTTATTTGCTTCACCTGTCAGGGGTTTTAATGTTACGGCTGATTGGCCTATATGGAAATGACCAGCCCATGTGAAATGACAAAAAGCAAAATTATGAGGAGTTAATAAACACTAAAATGAATACCACGTGGTGTGAGGGGGTGCAAAATCATCTTTTCATGAGGGGCTCCTAATGGGCTCCTCTTCTCTCCACACCACAGCCCATTAAATGCTCCCCAATCCCGTTTCCTAAAGGACACTGATCACGACAAGACAACAGTCCTGCTCACGTTCAGTGTGGCCAGCTCCAGACAGACGTCACAACTCAGTACTGTGGTGCTGCATATTCAGGGACATAGAGTCAGTCACCACTCCAGTCCGGAGATAAGGGCCCCATCATGGCTAATAGTGCACCAGAGGTCTGTCCTCGGTCTCATGAGATTTAGCCAGAATTGTTGGTAACCCATCCTGGCTTACTCCGTGCCTTCCTCCCTCCATCTGGATGATGTAATGGCAGCCATTCTGCATCAGTACACTCACCACACAGTAGCTAAGGTGGTGAAGGGGCAGGAGAGAATTCGCGAGTTAGGTATAGGAGATGATCAGGAGGCCAGATTTGATAGGGCCACAGTGTGCAGTTTTAGCCAGGACATTGGGGTACCACCCCATACTCTGTCAAAAGATGCTGAGGGATCTTTTATGACCTCAGTTTTACATCTCATCTGAAGGACACCATCATTGTTACATCACAGTGTCACCATCACTGCACTGGGGTATTGGGATCCACATAGACCACAGAATGGGTTAACTTGTTGGCCATACCAGCACCTTTTCCAGCAGCAACCCAGCTTTCCTAATTGGTTTCCCATCCAAGTACTGGCCAGACCCAATCCAACTTAGCTTCAAGAGGATTTCCTAGCTTGAGCTGCAGATGGTCTGGCTGCTGGCTATCCACATTGCTTCCAGGATATGCTCTGGACCCCCCATGATCCTGCATTGGACAAGTGGTATAGAAAGTGGATGGAAGGATGGATGGATGGATGGATGCATGGATGGATGATGAATGTATGTATGTATGTTCTAACTAGGCCCAGGAAAGCAGTCTTGGATGAAAATGGGAGAGGCATACGGAAGACCGTGCACTGCAAAGCTGAGGCTGAAGACGGAGTGTGATATCTCCCATGCGCTACAGTGCTCTCTGGCATTTCGCATTAAGATACTGAAGGAAACCCAGCAAACACATGATCATGTCCAAGACCCGAAAGAAATGAATGAAGGATCTTCTGAGTCGTCGAACAAGAGTATACGTTCTTCAGCGCTCACTAGGCCTTGTGTTTTATGCTGTGTTTGCTTGCTGTAAATTTCTGTGGCTGTTTTACTTTCTCTGAGCATTTCCCTCCCACATTATGCATGACCTCATGTTGCTGTCACATCCGGCAAAGAACAACGAGGAAACCAAGACTGACAGCCTGACGGGAAACATATGCTGTTTTTTCGAACCCGTGGCCTCTGAACATGCGAATCGGCAACAGTGCCGCCGGAGTGAAGAAGGCGGCCAGCATCGACAGACTGTGCCCTGAACCTAACGCCCCCTACGCATCATCAGACTATGGTTCTCTTTGCATCTTCATCCACAAGCAGTGTTCCAATGCTGGCAGCCGCTGCGCCGTCCATCATCGGGGCTCCACGTCTTCCGGTGTGTTCCGTATGGGAACCCTCTTCTCCATTTGTTCCCTCCAAGCAGATAGAAACTCCCAGGCTGGCCCCATGGCACAAAGATGAGAACTCGCTTAAACTCTGCCACGGTTTGAAGGGGCCAGAGATTAAATTTAATAAACTGCTTATTTCAGTCTAATTCCACTCAAAGAGCTGCAGCGATTTAAATTCATTACATGCTATTACTCCCTAAATAAATCTCTATTTGTAATAATACACTGTAATATAATGTGAAATTAGGAAATCTGATTCTATGTCATAAAATTATTATTAAGAAAGTCTGTTGGAGGCCCTTGCTGAATGTCGTCGTATTCTTGCTCGATTTATGATGACCGACAAAAGAAAGAACGTGGGAAAGGGAAAAGATCAAAAGAGTGGAGCAAAGTAAAGAAGTCAGTGGGATGCTTGATGCTTTACAACGGCGTTGCCACTTACAGGCCAGCAGGAGGGTGTTTAAGGGTGGGACCAAGTGGTGGGGTCATACGGCAACGCTGGAGGGTTGGACCAGGTATTGGGTCAAAGGGCAAGGAAGGTGGGTGGAGCCAGGTGTTGGGGTTATAAGGCAAGGCTGGAGTGCGGGGTAAGGTGTTGGGGTCATAGGGCAGCACTGGAGGGTAGAGCCAGGTAGTGAGTCATAGGGTGGGACCAGGTGTTGAGGTCATTGGGTAGGGCTTGGGGGCGGGGCCAGAGAGATAGCCAATTCAGGAAATGGGGGAGGGGAGGCTTATTAATCGCATGTCTGAACAGAAATCCCTGGGGTTTAGGGTATAACCATGGCCTAAAAATGAAGATGAACAATCCTGATGTACCAAATATTTGGATTCCAGGTGAGCCAGTACACCCCCCCGCCCTCCCCAGCCACGGTGACATCTGTGACCGTAACGGCCAGACCTCGGCAAACAAGCTCGGCATTTCACTGCACGTTTACACACAAAGGCCAGTGTCCCGAGTCAGCCACGCCAGAGCACCTTCCCTGGGGCCGCCTTGGACAGTTTCTGGATGGTCGCTTCCATAGCTTAGGGTAAGTACACAAAAAATGATCACCAACCAGCTGACATATCTACACCAGCGACAGGCGCAGTGTAAAGTGGGCACGACTCCAACTTACCTCCCTGTGGTGTTCGCTGCAAAACCAGCATGCAGATAAGATCGAAATGCTCACGGTCCACAATTCCTGTGGGATTCTTCAGATTTCCCACGACAACAGGTGGCTGGCATTTAAGACCCCTTCCCACCCGGGAAGACTGTAATGTAAAGAATATCTCTCTCGATATGAGGGCACTCCCAGTAATACATTTTTTTGTACTCCTGTACTTCTTCTTCTATGTTGCCTACGAAGCGTTGCGCTCAGGGACGCATGGTCATGACAACAACAGTGCCACAACAATGCCGCTGTCTAACCGGCCGATTTGCCAGACTGATTCCTCATGAAAAGATTCCATATGCTTGATGCCAGCACTCATCGAATCAAATGACATTTATGCAAAATAAACTTATAAATAAGCGTGCATTGGTGTTCCGGTTCGTTTGCAGGCACGTACGGCATGGGTGTCCTGTCACTCCTTGTTAAAGTTTATTGAACACCTCACTAAAATAATTAGCCGTACATCCCCACAGAGGAAATTGCACTTTGGCTGTTAACTAGAAACCTTGCATGGATGAAATACTGTCTTAATGGAAGTGGCATAAATTTTTTTTCCCTGAAAATATTCAGTAAAATATTTGAACTGATGATTGTTTAACCCTGATATTTATAAAAAAAAAATACATTAACACATGGAGATTATTAATAGCCACCACAACACGACTGCGCATTCCTCACACCATAAGGCTGCCTGGCTGATTGATGTGTAAGTTTATCAAATTGGCTGTCAGTCAGCTGACCTTCTGAGATGTTTTCTCATATTTCTCCTTCGTTGCCTTTTCTGCAGTGTAGCCCCACCCAGAGAACTGCACATCTTGATATACATCCCCCGCCCCCCCCCACCAAAACGATGGAGCTGGCCCATTAGACAGGTCACGTGTCCCCAGCCAATACACCCCGTTCCCTAAATTCTCACACCCCTGTCATGTCTTCCTTTTTCTGTGGCACAGAGTATGAGCTACATACGGATGAACTTGACCAGTCGAGAAGCAGCGCTTTGGTCCCCCCCTCGAACGCCCCCTCACCCCTGAGCTGTAGCTTCGCGGGGGCCCAGAACATATGGTAGTGCTTCATCTCCGTCCTGGGCTATAAATGATATTGGAAGGGGGACGTTCCCAGCAGCGGGGTGAATCTCGCCCGCTTGCCAAGCGAAGTCAAATATTTCTTGAACACTTCCAAATTCCCACGGCTCCACCGACCTGCCAGCTGACTTTACGATCTAATTGTTTCTGTCTAATTTAATTATTATAATGCAGATCCGTCTTGGGCTTTAACAAGCCTTGGTGACACCGTGGGGCTCTTCATCCAAATCTTCTTGTCTGTTCACAGACGGGAGGCTTTGTTTGCTTTCGCTGGGTATGATATTGGGTTAGGGACCCGTAATATTTGACGTAGCGAGTGCCCGCCGCCCTCTGTTACAGGAGAAGGCCGTAAGGCGTTGGCTAACCTTGACATATCCCTCATACATAAACACTGAGAAAGCTGCCGGCTTCATCGGCGTAATCAGCATCGTTAAATATCTGTCAGGAACAGATGTGGTGAGTCTATCGCTACCTTCAGGGTGCTGGAAAATATAAAACGATAACAAACTCTCTAACACCAGCAAGACAAGCAGCCCTGATGGCAGAGAGATATTATTATTATTATTATTATTATTATTATTATTATTATTATTATTGTTGTCATTAATAATAAAAAAATTATAATAATCATAATAATAACACAAGGTTTGAGTGAGGAGTAATGTCTCCATTACTATTACTTATGACAGTTTTGGAAAATGGTACTGAACATGAATAGTCCTTAGAATGTGCTCTTTAATTACACAGTCACTTTTCTACATAGTCACCAGATAACTTTATAGTTTTGTGAAACGGTCACGTTATCCTATTCTCAGCTTTGTCACTGGAAGTGTAGTAATCTTCTTTCAGCACATCATTATGCTCAAAGCTTTAAACCAAATACTGAGGAGGATTCGCAGGGGTAAAGAAAATGTTACGCAGCGATACAGCGCGGCTATGTCATGTAGCTCACATGCCGCTGTGGAGGCGGCTGAGAGGCTGCGTTTCCCCACCCTGCCGCATCCAGCATACAGTCCGGCCTCAGTGCCCTGCGACTTGCATTGTTTTCCAAAATTGGAAGAAGAGTTTTTGTGGAAATCGCTACATGACCAATGAAGAAGTCAAGAATGCTGTCAGGACTTGGTTATGGAAACAGAATATGACCTTCTATCATGACAAAACCTGCTTATTGTTGGTAAAAATGGATGCAGTTATCTGGTGACTATGCAGAGTAAAGCAGGCATTACTTCGCATTCAACCTGGTAACAATAGTAACAGGAATAGTACTAGTTGTAGCACTAGTAGTAGTAATAGTTGTAGAGGTGGGGAGCTGGGACGGAGCAAAAATGTGGACTGTCTGGCAGGGGGCTGAGAGGGAGCAAAAATGTGGACTGTCTGGCAGAGAGCTGTGAGGGAGCAAAAATGTGGACTGTCTGACAGAGAGCTGGGAGGGAGCAAAAATGTGGACTGACTGGGGCTCCCGATGAGCCGGCTGGGAAACACTGACATATGCCAAGAGGCCATCATCCAGGTCAGCCACCCCCCCCGCCCCGGTTGGCAGCAAGATATGAGATTTGGGCTGCTCGACAGCAAATTCTCAGGCTGATTTTTGCTGCCAATCCATCCCTGGATGGATGGATGGATGGATGGATGGATGGATGGCTGGCAGGGATCCTGCAGAGCTGGAGGCCACATACTTCCACAATGTCACCCTAAATGTGAAAGCTAACACAAGCAACAGGGCTTCCCAACTAGGAACAGGAGGTGGGGAACAATGCCGTTTTAAAGCTAATCTAGAGCTGGTTTGGTTTACAGCAAGATGACCCAGCAGCTGGTCTTGTGGATTATTTTTCATAGATTCAAAGCGTACAAAGGTGGCTCAGAGGATAACATTGTAGCCTGACACCTCCAGCGCTGGGTAGCTGTGGAGTCCACATGTTCTCCTGTGTCGGGTGGGTTTCCAAACACGTGCAATTAAGTTTTATTGCGCCATGTGCTGCTAGTGATCAGACTCCACCCTCCCCCGCCAACCCCCCAAAATCGAGTTTTGATTTTTCTACTGAATCACAGCCGAAAAACTAAAACTTTATAATGGAACAAAGCATCTGTGATTTACACACCAGGGGAGTCACTGTACTGCAGCATAACAGCAGAATGTGTTAGTACAGGGAGCTGCATTTCCCCTAACAAACACCCAGTGAATGATGTAAACAGGCACACAGTATCATACAGGTGTTAAGTTACCCGATGGGACTGGCAAACTGTAGTGCGTCGGTGCCACACCTGTGTCAGAATTCACATCAATGTCACCGCTGATGTCCTGCCTCACAAATGCACGTGTCATTTGTTTAATATCATAGTATGCAATAAAATATTTCTTCACCGGTGATATCAAAGGGCCGCGTTACGTTAAATATATTTCATACTATGTTATTAAAACTGCGAGTAGATTAATGTCAGTGACCTCTTAAGCCTGAATGAAACCATGTTGTGGAAATGAATGAAAAGGTATCGATCGCTAATTGTACCTAACTATGGGAATTACCTTGATGTTTTTACTTTTACTGGAAAAAGGCAACGTTCAGTCTTAATCCGTTAATCAAAGTGAAGCAGAAGTCAGGCTTTTTGAAGGGCTGAACAATTCAGCATGGACACTCCTTCCGTTTCAACATAATCTGTTAAATGACAATATTTCCTTCAGAACACTATATTACATGAACCACTCATGTGGTGATATTGTATTCCTATTGTTCCTACCTTCCGTTTAATCTCCTATGTCTCTGACAGCCTTCTTAGATTCAACTTAATCATTAATTTACAATCGTATTTGTGGATTAATGACTTAATTATATCACAATTGTGGTCACTCGTAAGTGATCATTTACATATGAAGAGCTCCGCACCTAGGGGGTCTCGAGATTCTAGAACGGTCTGCCGGTGCTTCTCTTTTCCTGGGGGAGGCTGGCTTTTTATACCTTATATGAACTGTTTAATATTAATGTCAGCACTCCGATGGCACAGTCGGGGGCCACGAGACCCACGCAACCCCAAAACGCAGGTAACTTAATCCCCAGGTGCTTCTCGCAGGAGACGAGTAAGTACAGTTTACAATTTTCGCCCCATGTCTGCACGGCACAAATGAGTCTTGTCATCCCTCAGATGCAGACCCCAGTCCCGATGCTGTGGCTTACAGGACACAAACACACACACGCACACACACACACACACACACACACACACACACACACAAAAAACATTTCTCTCCCCCTAAGCTTAGCAATGAGAAAATGTGACACATACTTCTCCACTCCACATACTTGGGGTGCAGACAACAAAGATGCAAGAAAAACAGGGCCAGTAAGGCTCCCCCAGTTCCTCACTACAAAGCAAAACAAAATACAAAAAGCCAAAACAAAACTGTTAGGCCACTTCCATCAGAAGCCAGGTTCCTTCCACACATTGGGACTGCTGCCTCTACTGCTGGGGCCTCTACCCAGAATCCATTGTCAAAAAACTAGTGCCCCCTTCCCTCTGGGACCCTCAGCTGCCTCACTGCCAGATGCCACCTTGCCAATTGGTAGCACATTAGACGTAATATTCCTTCTTTCGCAAACGAATCCAGAACTGGAATGATGGTGTAACAGTAGGTGGGGGGGGGGGGACCGAGAGAGCGCGAGACGCTCCTGCCTGTTCCCCAAAAACGAAGCAGACTGCTGAAATAATTAAGTCAGGCCCTTATTAATCCCTGCACAGCCATCCGCAGCCAGCGGCCTCAGCTCCTCCCCCCCTCGTGGTCCCCACCGAACGATTAGCGGGGAAAGAAATCGACCGCAACACGTTTCTTAATCAACAATTACTCCCGGCAGCCTGCTCCCCACGTCGTGGCAAATAACCGGGAACGGCAGTTAAAAGGGGTGCAGGAGTGTGGCCAGGATTTACCGGAGGGCGAGAGAGAGAGAGAGAAGGAGCGAATCTCTTCGTAGTAGATCTTTAATGATGAGCGAGGGACAGCTGGAGAGAATCAACACAAACAACCACAGTCACCTGACTCCCCCTCCTGAGACCACTCCCCCCCCGCCAGTAACCTAAAAAGCCTACAAACCCTTTCCGCTCTTCCCGTTTGAGATCCCTGTAAAATAAGGTTGTAGATATATAAACCCTTGACCAATGGGTATATAAACTTTGCTAACATCACATTACTGGGGGGGTACCGTGGGGAGGAGGTTACTCTGAGGCTCATTGACGTGTTTTCGGCTGACGAGGGGCAGCTGTAGGTCTGGCCTCGGGCCTTAGGCCGTACGTTCGGGGTGCCTCTGACATCGGGAGGTTAACCCAGCGTAAGTCACCTCTTACGCCGAGTCGTGTTACTCCGTTTGTGGTTTTAAAAGGTTCAGCATCTCTCTGACACCCAAGTGAGGACAGGAAGTCAAACTCACCAGGCCTTTGTTTCGTTTTGGCTGGGAGACCGACGCGGAACTGAAGCTTGGCTTGACTTCAGGGCTTTTATTTGTCTGTAACATATTTAATCCTCCCCAGTTTTAATAGAATTGAATGATGTCGACACTTGCTGGTGTCAGGTTCTTCTCTGAAGGCTTACAAATCCTGAAAAAGCATGAACAATAGTTTGATATAACCATCAGCGAGCTGTTCCATTCCACCTTTCATTTGGCAGATTTCCACAAACGCCTCGCATTTATTAAAAGCCCTTACAGGGACTAATCTCCTGCAGTGGACAGAATCCCCTTCAAAGGACTGATTTATGTTTCGGGGACCGCACCAAACATGTTTACAATGCAAATATTGTTTTGAAATCTCTGTTAAGAAAATATTAGCAAAAACCTCTTTGAGTTGCTGAAACATTTTTTGTCTCCTCCAGTAGAATTGCGAATCCTGTTATTAGCCTGTAACAACATCTTCATACGATGTGAAGATCAACTTAATGTGAGTAATATCCAGAATATAATTATCATCCTCTACTTTCCTTGTAATTATGAACCGGTTTGGCAAGGACCCACGATGCCAGCGAGACGGGGGTGTCTCTCTCTGTGCAGTCGCTTTTAGAGTGTTCGCAAACCTCGTCCTTCCACACATTTCATGCAAATGAAGTCCTTTTGCACATTCCAGCTCGACAGCAAAAAACTGACTTATGTAAGCACATGTCAATATTTACGCCATTAGCCTTAACCTATAGCAGTCCATCATTAGTGGGATGTTTGCGTCTCTTTGAACTCTGCGCTACCTGTCATTTACGTAGCATGCCCCTGACCTAATGAAATGATTTTTGACAGGTTTTGGCTATTTGCTGCAAGCTATTAGTCAGTGTTTAGCCTGCTAGCGGGTAGGCATTCATCCACGCATATCGCACCGCAACTGACGTGTGAAGAACTCCTCTGTCATGCCCACGTAGGTGAAATCGAGAAGTGTCTCACGGGCTTAAGGCGAAGGCTAATAAAAAGTCAGACTCTGTCTCTCAGAGAGACACCCACCTCGCTCACCGCCAGCGACGCTGCTCTCAGCCCCGTGGCTCCTGGCCTACTTCTAAGCCAACGGTGCGCAAAAAAAATGGCCTCTCTCCTGCCGATGCTGAGAAGGCCGGGCGCGTCTGGAAAGCGGAATCGGAGCACGTGGCTCGGTGGTGATACCAGCTTTCGTAGTTTATCGAGAAAACAAACTGACCTTCAAATCCGGGCCTCTGTGGGGGTGTCGGTGGTGGCCTTCGGTATATAGACAGCAGCGGGGGCTGGAGGTGGGAGCCGAGTGAACATTCGTGAGGAAGAACATTTCTGACGGGGGCAAGGAAGAGATGCTAATCTTCAAATAGCTATTAGCTGTCTGTGTCCTCCGGGCTTCAACATGAATATCTCATCTCTATGAAATGTATTATATATCTTTTCCACGCTATGGGGGAGCACACTGCAACAGATTATTTGTTTTGTGAAATCCATTAGCTTGCACCTTTTCCCTCCACTTTAATCCTCTGTGTAGTTGCACTTCACAGTTGTACACAGACATACACAGCACGCCTGCCTGTAATCGCTGATTATAAAGGCGATGTAGCCAGACTATACAGGTATATGTCATATTCGACGATTGCATGAAAGTGATTTACAGTTGGTCTGATTACATAGAATAATGACTGTCATATGATGGTCCCATTCCCAGGTTGGCAAATCCCCATTCATACATCTGACAATCTCCCCTCTGCAAAGGCAGGGGAGCCGCAGTCAGTCGATATAAACAAACACCCCCCCCCACCCCACCAGAGGGGACAATTTGCTCTGCTGAAGCATCAAAAGGCGTTGCTCCTTTCAAACGAGCCGCAAAATAAAAGAACGCTTTTCCAGCGTGGATCGAGCCGTTTTTTTTTTCTTAAGATTAAGCTGCCCAACTCAGCAAGAAAACAGCATCAGGCTGTTTTCGCGTCTTTGCCCTCGTGATTTAAGATCGGCTTCCACGGGGATTCCGGCTCATTCCATGTGACTTGCCCCTCAAACCCACGCTCTCCCAGGGTCAAGAAAAAGAAGCGGAACAGAGATGCAAATATTCATTAATTACGACAATGACAGATAGAGGGTCTCCCGCGTGGTGCCCGTCACAGGCGAGGCTGCCGGTTTCCCGTGACAGCCGTGTCCTGCCAGGAGATGGCAGAGGCTGACGATGGTGCGGTTTCCATGACGGGTCCCTCAGCGGGAGGGCTGTCTCCCGTCACGCTATCAGGTGGCGCTAGATGCAGCCCTGCGATCTGAATACGCCCCATCCAGAGTAGGCTGAAGGCGAGGCCTTGCCATGACAGCGATCTCTCTAAGTCCCTGCGCAAACTGCTTTACGTTCAAGGGCTATTACAGGACCTGCCCTTAAGGATTATTATTATGACATGCTAAAAATACACAGGGGAGCAGCCTTTGGGACCTGATGCGACGTAAACAAAGGATTGGGAACGCTAGTAGCAAAGTAAGCAGGTGACAGTACCATTTGGTGCAGCGTCAGTAAACGAAGGAATCGCTCTGTGGTTTGGACAGAACAGACCACTGTGCAAAAAAATGGCTACTGTGCAATTTTTAGAGACTTAAACTAGGGGGAGTAACTGCTGAAATTGGTAAAATCAGCTAAACTTTGAGGACCGTGCCCGAAACAGCCCTCGCTAACCGCGCCACCGTGCTAAGATTTTTCTAATGACATATTTTCCTTATTAATAACTATACCCTCACGGCCCCCCCCCCCCCCCCCGCGGGGAGGAGTAAAAAAAAAAATAAAAAAAAAAAAAAAAAAAAAAAAAACAAAA
>JAODLD010000049.1:15652397-15663388 GCA_026781065.1 Mormyrops boulengeri
CCAACCCGCCGCTAGTCCGCTCTTGCCCCAAACACCCCTCCCTAACCGCGCCACCGTGCTAATATTTTTCCAATGACATATTTCCCTTACTAAAAACCAAACCCCCACCCCCCCCCCCCCCCCCGGCGTTTATAATTTAAAGAAGACAGATAATAACAAGAACATGAAAAAAAGAACCTCACATTTATTTAATATTAAACAATGTTGAATTTACATCATTTTCTAGTAATGGGCTCTTTAATTATACAAAAGAATAAAGTAAACATACAGTGCTGAAATAAGCCCCGCCTCCTTTTTCAACCTTCAAAATCTATAAATAATTGCCGAACCCATGCAGCTGGATAAAAATCAAACGGATGTCAGTAACTGGCATTAAGTGCCTCGGTTTACATTTCTTCTATCAAGTACTTGTGGTAAAATAAATTACATAATTATCCAAGTGTGGAAGGCATGGTCTGTCAGATGAAAAGAGCTGCATCCTTTCCATTAAACCATCATACAGTATGTACATTTTTTGGCAATGTGAAATACAAATATTTTTCTTTTTTTGTTTCTTTTCTGGACAAAATTCATAATTTATGTGAGCGCAAAACACTGTTTCACAAGCGGGGAGATGGGTAATAAATGGCCTATACCTCTCTGCGGCATCTTTAATATATATTTCGTCAAACGTACTACAGTTACTGAATTGTAAGAAGAATAAAACACATTCTATAACATATGTGCAACCTTTACACAATAGTTTCTTCAAATTTTAAAATTTCAATGAAAATTACATTTACGGTTGTCACAAATTTCGATTGTACACTAGCGATACAACAAAATATATTTTTTTCCATCAGCCGTTACTTTTGACAACATTGAGAAAATATAAGGCTTGTGGCTCGATTGCTAGTGGTCATCATTCTTCACCGCGACAGGACTCTGGCGCCAGCCTTCCGAATCCGGCGTTCCTGATCGCATAACGTTCACAGGAATAGGGATGTCGGGAAACTCCCTCAGCCGTACCCTCGGCCGGACCCTGGTCCCGGAGCTTGACTCGTATTTAACACGAGACTTGACCTCACCACTGGCGCTTCCATACATTCTACATGGAAGCCGGCAGCAATACGCCAGTGCGTCTCTCTGTTGTGTCCTCGCTATGTTCAAACACGCGGTCAGATGGTCTTGGAAGAAGAAGGGAAACGAATCACAAAACATCTATGGTCGGCATGAGAGATGGGGTAAACTGAACGAAATGGGAAGTCTCGCTCTATATACACGTCGTGCCTTCCAGGACTGGTGGGCCAGAGCGGATGTCAGATGCGAGGTCATTGGTGGAGATTCACTCATCTGTCGGTATTTAAAGACTCGTGACCAATTGCATTTGTCCTTCTTTGACCTCTCCTTCTGAGACGCAGCTTTCGTCATTGATGGGGATGATGTACCCATTGCTATTACCACTGCTGATATGGTAATACACCTGAGGTTGTAGTCCGTCTCCTAGGTTGGGCATGCTCTTGTAATAAGCATCATCGTTCTCGCTCCCCTTAGTGGGGGAGACGTCGTCCTGTGTGTCAGGGCCACCCTCAGGGTAGGGTGAGTCTCTGAGATTGGGGAGGCTGGCGTACAGGGAGTCTCTGTTCGGGGACTGGGGGACGTCCTCGGCCTTGGCCGGGAGCTGTGAGGCATAGGTGTCAGCGTCCTCTGTCTTCACCGTTTTCTGCGGGCGGCATAGGAGCGAGTGAGTCCGCTGGGGGAGGAGCGGAGCCTCCAACTCCTTGTGCAGCAGCTCCAGGCCGATCTTGTCCCCGTGGACGAGGGACGAGCAGTCGTCGAGGATGCCGCCGGTGCTGTCGTCCCCGCCGGCACCCCCTAGGGCCAGTTTTGGCGGGGCACTCTCTACATTCTGACTCTTGCCACAAGACCTGAGGTTGTTGTGCACCAACTTGGAGATGATCATCTTCTCGAAGGCGGCGTCGTCCAGGCCCAGGCCGCACTCCACAGCCTGCACGCCGTTACCGTAGTCACCGTTGCGAAGTGAGTAGCTGTTGTTGAAATTGCCATTCAGGGGCAGCGTGTCCATCGTGCTCGTGTCCCTGGTGTTGTTCATCGAATGTCCTGCGAGGGGAGCACACAAGGGAAGCCCCCGTTAGATTGCACCTATCAAACAAGTAACAAAAAAGATTTAATACTGTTCAGGACATAAGAGGGCCTTTGATTTCCTAATCCACAATGTCAGAATATGTCTGAATGTAGTGGTCAAAGGCTCATAGAACCAAAACAAATCATTATAGCGTTAAAACGAGCTAACATGCTCAACAAATGATCACAGCTATAAAAACACAACCTACCAAAATGATCTCAAAGCTACCGGGACTTTCAGCTGCACTCTCTGGAGCTTCGACATGCTTTTGTTTTGGTGACACCCTGTACGTTTCACACACTCCTGGGTAGCATCTCTCTACCCCCGAATTCATCCTTTGCTCACGTTCTTCTAAAAGAAATGTGGGTATTTGTCCTAAACAGTATTAAAATGCACAAAGATCTGTTTATCAAATACTCCACAACACAAATACAAAAAAAGGAAAAAGATACACATGAGGCACAAACTCGCAAGCTAGCATGGTTACGAGACTGAAATGAAAAAACCTTCTGGAGAGGCGGTGGTGGTGAAGGAGGACAGAACCGAAAAGTGGGAAGATATCAATGGGGATGGAAAAGAGAGCGATGTTTAACACGGACAGGCATCTCTCTCACGACAGGGGTCCACAAGGCGGCTGACAGCAAGACAGAGCAGGTGGGATGACTCACTTTGTACCAGTCACATCATGTCAGCCTGCCCTGGCTACCGACGGGTAGCTGATGTACAAAAAAAAGTGCAGCGATTTATTATAACGCGATGGATCATTGCCAAAAGGACAAGCAAATCTCAACATCTCCGTGGCGACACTGAGCATTTGGGGCGCCGCGGAGGCCACGGGGGAGCAGCGCAAATGGCCACGGCCCACCCCCCGTGACGGCCGCGACCCGGGACGAACGGTCTGGTTTCTGCGAACATGCGTCATAAAAACTGGCAGCAAGTGAAATTTTTAACATGATTGGGGGGGTGGGGAGGTGAGGAGGAGGGCAGGTGAGTATCAAAGGGCTGAGTCAGTCTGACGAAAAGAGGGCGATAAGTGAAATTCCTGCAAGAGATATGGGGCAGTGATAAAGTAACACGGATGGGGGCATTCTGTGCTCGAATATAGGGGCAGTTTATGTCGACATGCCGTTGTTTCAGATAAGGGATTTTAATCTCTATTGTCAGAAGACAAACATGCTTCACAAAAGAAAGACAGACATGACAATATGAGGCAAAATGAATGGGAGCAGATTTCAAAAGAATAAATGATAAAAAGACCCAACAATCGGTGCTGTGTGGGATGACGGCATTTTGTTTACAGTTTCCTGTAAAATCATCTTTATCTACAAAGGGGGGAGGGAGCAAACACTCTGGAACTGAAGCTGCTGGTATGAGATTCACTCCTTGCCTCCAATTCTGTGGAGTTCAATACAAGGCATATTAAATATACATTAAAGCACTAAAATAATTTAGAAAAAGCTGTCTAAACAATCCCATATCTTGCTGTTTTACAGGTTAGTATTTTTTACCCTCTGACCAACAGTGTTCTTTGAAACTGAAAGCATACACTAAAGGATTTATGTTTGTTTGTGGTTTATTCTAATCAGTGCCTACTGGCCCCATCGTAAATGTGTTTTGCTAAAATTTGAGACACGACATTCCAAAGTTACGCAGCAGTCCCTCTGATCACCAGGGTCTCAGTAAAAAAGGCGACGCTCTGCATGTTCTGTAAGTTCAATTTAAAATTTGTGAAAACATGAAATAGTAACATTCTGTCATGTAGGAAAACAATTATTCTGCATTTCACCATACAGGATTTAATCTATTTTTATTTAAATAAACAACTTAAAATCAGTTACATTTAATAGAAACATTGCATTAGATAGAAAATTAATTTGTATTTTATCATGAAGGATTTAATCTATTTTTATATAAATGGACAAGATGGAAATTTTGAACAAGACACCAGTGATTCTGATGGCTGTGTAGAGGCTTTGTTTCCACACTGACTTCACCTCTCTCCAGAAGTATTTTTCCTACTTCCAAAATACACAGAAGTCAGGTGGATTAACAGAAAGACTAAAAATAAATACACTACAACTCTCAGGATCCTCCCGTATGGCTGACACTGATTTTGTGCATATTTAACTTTTACGTTGTGCATAGCGCTAAAACTTAGCCATACGACCTATCTTCTTAGCACGGCTCATTTTAAAACAAACCGACTCTATTAAAAATGCATTAAGTTTTGTTTGTGCCGGGATGTTGCTGTGGAAATGCCCCACGGAGCAAATAATGTCTGTCATTTATAATCTTTAGCATAAAAAAAACACGTTCAGGAATCTCAATACCCATTAACTCGTAAATAATATAAAAACTCGAAAACTCTTCAGAGTCATCAAGAGGAAAAAGTTAGCACATTCCCCTAAGCTTTAGGAAACTACTTCCACCGACATTATGTTCTCTGCTGCTGCTAATAATAATAATAATAATAATAATAATAATAATAATAATAAATGTTTGTACAATGTAAAGAGTGGCGAAATCTCATGCCAATGGGTCCACAGACCCCGAGGGTGAGTCATGTGACCCAAGGAAAGGTAAACATGGCGATGGGATGCGATCTATCTGCTGCTGATGCGATGATGGACTGGGGGAGATGATGAAGAGGGATAGGGAGAGCAAGGCTGTAAAGGGGTAGATATGCACACCTGAGGAGGCAAAGCCGGCAGCCGGGGGGGTGTTACACACAGCCGTTTCAGCGAGCAGGGTGTTATACGGGTTGTTAGTGCCGTGGGGCCGCAGAAGGGGGTTAGTTAGTAGGTAATTGCTGGTCATCCCTGGAACAGTGGTACAGACAGAGAATTTTCACAACATCTGCAGTGGGCTCACATCACAGACCTCTAGTGCCTTAAATACAACGGACATCTCTGACCTGGGCCTGTCAATTTCAATCGGATTCCGCCCGGTGCGACCCAACAGTATGCAAGTCGTTTAAGACGTGCAATTACGCGTGGATAGACACACGAGAGGCAGCTGAAGGGGAACGCGGAGCCACATCGACCCCGCAACTCGGACTCGGAGAAGGTCTGTGTCTAACTCTCCCAGTTGTGCCTTGTGGCCGAATGTATAGGATTCATAATTTCCTTCCACAGAGAAGAACCTCATTACTGCCTGATCACAAGGATCAGTTCTCCGCTGGTTCCAGTCATGTTGGATCTCATTGTTTGGAATAAAATCTAAATATATCCATTTTAAGATATCAAAGCCAGAGGGGAAAGGGAGCGCTGCCTAAAGTCCTGTCCACACGCTTAAAGTTTGAGTGCGTTCTCATATTAAGTGAACAGTTTTTGTTTAAACACCCCTACAAATTGGTCCTGTCAGCATTCTGTCATCCTCCTGCTGATAAAAGTGTATTTAATTACATATAATGTTATTAAAATGGACTTGGGTTACCTGGTGTTTCCTAACGGGCTGACCAATTAAATGAAATAAATATATTTTTTCCCCATTATTTAAGACATAACAGATCTCAAAATGTGAGATCCTTTTTAACAAAATAATTATGGTTGAATTTCTACATCATCACAACATTATAATGTTTATTATTATTATTATTATTATTATTCAGCTGCAATCAAGTAATATTTCAGTCAGAAACAAAATAAAGAGCTTACCTTGGTTAAGAGTTGAGCTGCTGTTGATGTCACCTGACATGAACGAGGATTCTGATTGCTTCCTGACGGTGTCATTCCACATCCTCCTGATACGGCTCTAGCCAATAAGAGCAGATAGAAGGCATTGGGTCTTCCCCGTTTTGACATTTCGGTGCCCATGAATCATTATGTACAGAGGCAGCCCTGGATGCCACATCTACTCATGCTTAGGGTGGCCACCTAATCCAAGTCAGGTGGGACACTAAAGTACCATTTCAACCATTTCAATTAAAAGGATTCAGATTTCACTTAGGCATTGCATTCTTGCTGCGTGCTGACTGGTCAGTCTCCTATAATCATGCATATGTCACTAATGTTACTGTGAAACAACTTTCAATCAAGGAAGCAAACCAGTCAAAGCATGAAATGAACCAACCAATTTAGCCAAACACAAGAGCCTTTCAATTTTAAAGTAGTTTGTAAAACCTGTGTCCCTTCTGACATGGATTAGGTGGTCATCCTACTCGTGCCTCAGCTTGCCGGCCTTTGAGACCCCACAGGATGGAGAATGGGAACCCTTAGCAGAAATGGCACCGCAACCCAGACAGGGCTTTGTAATTAACTGTAAGTCTGAATGGTGCGGTCCAGCTTAAGTCAGCTAAATCTTAGATTACAGTATTCTGTTACATGTTGCTGAAACACACCATGTACAACATGGATTCTGTCTCCTTCATCATAGAAAAATGCTGGCAAATAACCCTAATAGTCCAAGATCAGCCTATCAGCTCACCCCTCCTTTATCTGACTTAATGGTGGTATCACTGAGCAAATGGCAATACCACAGATGATAGGGAAAAGCGTGGAGCAGACAGAACGCGTACGGCAGACACGTGACGTGGGTAGCTGACTCCGCATAGGACTCGTCGTTCGTTCCAGGTACCTGCGTCGCAGAGGAGTAGCGTGTGCTGGCCCTCGTGGTGGATGTCTTCGCCGAGCTGTGCGAGCTCTCGGCTGGCAGGCCCCCACAGCAGTAGGACTGACGCAGACACTTGCTGTACTCCTTACGCACCTGCAGAGGCAGACAATCGGGGTTACCGTGGCATGAGGTTAGCCGTGGTTTATGCTACGCACTGAAAACAAGGCGAAGGAAAACATCGGCCCGCTCAGGAAACAATCGCTAACATGTGACGACACGGACAGAAAGATGTAGGAAGCCAGTCATAAATAGCTGCCAGGAAGTATTTAATTCTGTTGCTTTTCACTATTAAAGGCGACCCTCTGTAAAGACAAGACAACCCTTGGAAGCACCAGTAAGCTCCATCTCCTACTCACCTTCTTCTGGAGAAGACAGTGGAAGATGAAGATGAACATTCCTTGTAAAGTGTTGAATATCGTGAAGAGATACGCCATGACGATGGAAGACTCATTCATAAAGAAGAGACCAAAGGACCAGGTCAATCCCAGCAGGCAAAGCAAAGCGAAGGCTCCCAGGACCCAGGATCTGAAGACGAGAGACAAACGAATCCATCACAAAACAGCCACATGTTCCAGGGCCGAGATGACTCACATGTCTAGGAAACCACTAAGAGTGCTAATTAGCTAATCCCTTAGCCACGCAACATGACGATGGCTCCGACTGGAACTGGGGGCCGATGGCAGGTCAGCCTGGGGACCCTGAGAAGCTACAAGACCTTCACCGGTTTTAAAGGACATTTTATCTGTTTCTCTAAGCGATGAGGACAAGATGAAGCACGTAACTGCATGCAACGCCAAAACACAAACACATGTATACAAAGAACAGGTGGACACGGATGCTACACAAATTGCCTCTTAGTAATTATTCCTGCCAATCAAATGAAGTCCAAAGACAATCGAGGTGCCCAGTGGATGTCACTGTATGCTGGGATCGAAATGAAACGAGGGAATAATGTTGAAAGATGAGGATTAAAATGAAAGAGTGAAAAACTCAGGCCCTCGGTAATGTTCTAACTTGATAAATGACTTGTTATCTGCATAGCTAGAAAGCTGGAGAAGCAGGAGAGGAAACACAAATTAGATAAAGAAGGACAAATGGTACGTTAGACGTTGGGATAAAATGAAAAACAATGCCGGAAAATGAGTAATGAATGTAATTAAGATTCCAAAGCAAATCAAATGGAACTTATAATTTCCGATCGATTTAATGACACGAATAATTTTTGCTCATTAATTTAATTACAGATCTGTTTAATGGTTAGGTTCTTCTTGAAAACTTTAGTGTGAGGGGTGAGTAAAATTCAGTCACGCTTGTAGAACAGAAAATTAAATTATTCTGGGATTCCCAAACAAAAAGATGTCACATTGATACAAGGTAGCGCTTACCCAGGCAAATCTGCATTATAGTAGCCGTCACAAACACGGTAATTACTGGTGTGGGTAAAAAAAGGCAGAAGGGAGGGAGGGAGGGAAGGAGGGAGAAAGATGCTGGAGATTAGCCCCCACCTGTGTCCACAGCATGCAACTTGTTACACCCCCCAAACCCCCTCCACCACAACCAGGGAGTTTAAGACCCTAACGACTGAGTAAATCCCACCGATAGCTTCCACTTTTAAATCACCGCCAAGCAGGACAGTTACTCCGAGTACAACAGATGGTTCTCATCCCTAGTGGGAGGTGGGCGGCACACCCATTCGGAGTAACCGGAGGGGGGAAACGCGCCCCCTCTGACTCTTTCGAGACAGTGCGGGAAATTGCATGTTTAAATGAATAGCTCATTTATTCCAAATTGCCCGTTCTCTTGTTTGTTTGTTTTCGTTGTCCGTAACGAGTAAGGAAGATGTCTTCGCCGTCTCCCTAAAAGGGATTGGGTGTCACTTAGTGCCAGCCCCACCGATAAACACCCCCGTCGCTCCCGGTTGTTTGCTACATTTCAGCAGATGGGCTCACACTACTTTAAGAACTTTATTTTCAATATAAATAAAGCTGAAAGACGGCTGAAAGCCTGGTGGCACTGTTGGGTAGCTATGGCTGCGTGACTAATGAAGCACATAATCAGTAACAAATAGATTCAAAGGAAACAGTTCAAGTTTATCGATAATCAATAAGCATCAATGTTATTAGTGTGACTGATAAACTTCTCAATGGTTATTACACCGTTTTGTATTTAGCTAATGCAGCTGTATAATTAGCTTTGGCATTTGAGGCAAAACCATAAACGGTTATTTGACACCAGACGCCACTTGGCCATTAACTAATATGTGGATATAAGTTAAGGTACAACAGCAAGTTCATTTGCGGGATGGCCTTTAATCCATTTAATCCACATGTCAATTGAAGAAACTCTGTGCTTTCTGCATTTAAAATGTCTCCTTGGATGACTTGTGTTTTGCTGATATAAATCTATTCAACGCTAAATGAGAATTATTATTAAGTGTGCATATATTATTAAGGTGCAAGCACTATACAGACATGACACCATGATACAGAAATGGAGGTGATCACATAACAGAGTAAAAATAGAGATTAAAACAGTAAAATATGGGATGTCCAAAGATATCGGTCTGTCTGCTCTCCCTAATGATCCAGCCAGTGTAGTCACAGCAGTGGCGGCGTGTATCTGTGCACAACTGTTCTGCAGTACTGTTTAAATGCAGCATATTAAAACACACACCATACTGAAACCCCCAAATATGTTTATATAACTAATCGATACCATTTTCAGAAAAAAGTAATCAATAAACACACAGTAGTAGAAAGAATACTAGACATTGCATTGAAGAAAAAACATTCCTCCAAATCCTCACACTACACATCCAGAAAAGAATTTTGTAATAGACCCAGGATGTGCAATATGAAATTATCAATAAAAGGACTTCAAATTGTGCTGATTTTACTGGGGCTATGAGGTGTGGGTCTGTGTGCCAAGCTGTCGGCTTCCAGGATAGAACAATGAAATATGCCCCTGCTGTTATTCCATTTACCTTTGTTATTAAAACTTAAATAAAACTTAATTTTGGGCGTCTGGCTGGGAGTGCAGTGACGTCGAGACGGCCAGGCGGGTAACGGCAGATAGACGTTATAATCTCGTTAAAAATGACTTCATGTCATGGAAAGCCAGTAACTTCACTTACTTGATGTTCTCCAACCGGCTGGAGTCAGGTTTCAGTGAAGACGCATGCTTCACCATTTTGTACATGGTTATGATCAGGAAGATGAGGTTTAGCTGTCAAAACAGAATGACGCCAATGTTAATATGTCATTGTTAATGCACGAATTAAATCGGGGAGTTGTTAATTGTCTAGTCATTATTGATTCGAAAAGGGCCTGCCTTCAAAGCTGATTAGTCTAAAGGGCTAATGTAAGACACGACATACACCCCCCCCATGAGAAGCCTGGCGCCAGATTTAACGTCATCAAATATCAACGGGAACATGAAAATGCTAATCCGGGGCTAATAAATTAAAAGCATAGCTCTCAAAAAAAGGAGGCAAAACCCTAGATCATAATGTCACAGACAAACAGTCTGCGACCCGAATGGATGAGAGAAAGTAAAGTAGATCTGCGTATAGCAGGGAATTCTGGCTGCGACTTCGGAGGGGGCAGAGATCGGCCTTCACCTCCGGGACTCCTCAGGGATTAGCATTGTTTTGCCTCAGTGGCAGCTCAGCATCGCTCGGTACAGAGGCAAATGGTGGCCCCCGGAAATCGGGCAGCTTACTTGCCCCGTCAGAGTCTCGGAAACTTGCAGGCCAGCCAGTCGTCTTGAAAAGCCACATGAGCAGAAATAGGAAAACGGGCACTGGGGTTTTGCTTTACGTCGATAGACACGCTGCTGAAAGGGACCCCTCTACTGAAGAAGCGGCGGTTCCGTAATTAAACGCAAAGCGACACACGGGACATAAAGTCTGGCGGGCACATGAAAACGACGCGTCTCCTAAACCAAATGCTCGCCCGCACACAGACGACCGCGGAGACAGACGCCGGGGAAATATCGACTGATCTGACGGCATTTCTTATCTGCCATCTGAAAGCTGAAGACAAACAAGCCGATCGGAGCAAAACAGACGGATGAAGTAGATGTGCGGAGAGCTCCTCTGTGTCTCCCTGTGACTTGTTTGGGTCTCTCTGTCTTTCGCCATGCCGTTGTCAAAGACCCAGCACCGGTGCCGCCCTGAAATCAAGCAGCCAGCAAAAAGGACCGGAGCGATCTCGGGAATATGGAGGGGGGGCATGGTGGTACGGGAGGGGAGGGG
>JAODLD010000049.1:15680366-15695739 GCA_026781065.1 Mormyrops boulengeri
TTCAGAAATCCTTGGGGCCATTATGGTTGGCGTTCCTTTTCCTTAACCCCCCCCCCCCCCAACCACCACCATAAATTACTCCAGATTTACAAAGGTTCTCAGCTCCTTCAGTTTTATCATTTTACAGCAGCGGATCCACATCACACATATTAATCAATTAATTAACCAGACTCCTCATTGTCCTGCTTAAATATCAGTGTTATTTAAATAGGTTAATTATTCATTAATTGCACCCTCAGCTGTTACTGAAAATACAGAGGACCATGTAGATAAGCAATAAGCTGGTTAGGTTGTAAATGACACAATACAGTTCCTAAAAGTACTGATCAATAAATTCACATTAACTGAAGCCACACTCCAGGGAACTAAATTACCCTGATTCTTCCTCTGTTATTTGTGGATTTCAAAATATTTGTGTGTGTGTGTGTGGGGGGGTCATGTATATATTACATTGTGGGGACCAAATGTTATTTTGACATTATGAGAACCATTTTTTGGTCACCACAAGGGAAAACTCAATTTTTCAAAAAACTAAAAATGCCAAAAGTTGTGTATTTTGTTACTTGTGGTTAAGGGATTAAGGTTAGGGCTGGGTAGGGGTTAAGTTAACTTTGTCATGGTTGGGATTAGGGTTATGCCCATATAAATGAATAGAGAGTCCCCACAATGATATGAATACAAAAATGTGTGTGTTTGTGTGTGCGTGTCGATTATGGCCCCCACAACATGATTAAAACCTGTTATTTTGATGTTGTAGGTACCATTTTTTCAGGTCCCCACAAAGATCTGTGAATGTAGTCAAAAAACTAAAAATGCCAAAAGTCTCACATTTTGTTTGGTTACTTATGGTTAAGGTTAGGGCTGGGTGGGGGTTATGGTTAAGGTTAGGGCTGGGTAGGGGTTAAGGTCGTCATGTTGGGATTAGAGTTTCCCACACAGAAATGAATGGAGAGTCCCCACAAAGATATAATTACAAACTTGTGTGTGTGTGTGTGTGTGCGCATGCATTTGTGTATTTATTTATTTATTTGTTTGGCTGATAAAGGGGAAGCATGAACACATTCTGAAGGAGTCAATAGGAGGATTTAATAAGACCCTCCACATTTTTTAAGCAGCACATTGTGTGTAAGTGACCAAGCTGAGCGCAAGCGGCGCTCCCACCAGCGTTACGCTCAACATTCCGGAAATGGCAGGGTAAAGAAAATGGTTTCCGTCTTCAGCCACACCGTTACATGCATGACCATACGTTTATATTCTAAGTGCGATGAAGGATGGGAAAGACGCTTCCCCCCAAAAAATCCAAAAAGACACAACTTTTCATAACTTGAACCAAAGCCAAAGGGAAGAAAAAAAAAACAAGATTTCTCTGGATGAGAAAACTATAATTACAGATCTGTAGAACCATCAGAAAAAAATGGGGTAAAAGAAAACTCACAATTTGTGCAAATGTGAGCAAAAAAGGCAAAACAATTTAAGCAAAATTTAAAAATCCCTACAGGTCGACAATCCAACCAAGCTATCACCCTCAATCAAAACCCGGTTGAGACAAAGACCCCCCCCTCTCCAGCGGTACCACGTACCTTATGACTGATTAGGGGCTAACAGCGTCTACTGACTACTCTAAGCGAGTCGGAGAAGGCCCAGACTCAATCAAGGCATCTGTAATTCTGCCAAGGACATTTACGTGTCCACGTGACAGCCTGTGTCTTCCGGTGATGAGGGACCTTTTTCAGGGCAGAGAGGGCCCTGCTGGAGCCTATTGGCAGCCCCCGCCCCCCTTGGGGACCTTGTCTTGTAGAAGAGACTTCCAGAACATCTGCCGCATGCATCACAATGAGGAGAGCTGATATGAGTAGTGGTCGACTCACACTACTCACTTTCGATTAGCGAAAGCTAATCCCTATAATTATTACTATTATTATTATTATTATTATTATTGTTAATACTACTAATAGTAATAATAATACCCATTACCTTCACAAGGATAAGCGATTAGAAGATGGATAACTACTCCTACTGAAAATAATAATAGGCACAAGCAGACAGAGACCAGAGCACAGTCAGGCCCGGTCACAGCGAGCTTGCCTTCTCCTGGCAGGACACAGCACTTAAAGCAGGACTGTACTTGGGCTAGGATTCAGAAAGGCCTTTGATAACAAGGGTCCCTACAATACAAACACAAAGCATGTCCTCAGGACCAGTCTGCTCCATTTCACCTGGCGAAAGCAACGTTTGGAGCTAAGAGCACATCTGCCCGCTATTGATCTCTCAGGTCTTTGTAGTCGGCGGATCCTTCCCTAGGACACCCTACCACGAACGGGTGGAGGATGGACAAAAGCGTCGGCCGCTTGACCGGGGCAGATCGGGGGGAGGGCGTGGGAGTTAGCGCTACTCAGAAACCCGCGAATGCTCAGGACTGGCCTACACCCCCCGTGGACCAACCACTGAGTCTCTGATTGGCCACTTTCAAGTTTTACTGGATGGCTTCCCACTCTAGGTGAACTTCCTAGATGCCTCCATGTCATATCCTGCGCTCTGGGGTAACCCAAACAAAGAGCTAAATCTTCTCTCTGGCTTCACGCAAGGACAGGGGTGGATTCCATGGTTCGGCTTACCTTGAGCTGGATCTGGTGGTCCAAACTCCAGGTTGTACCTCAGCATGAAAAAGTTATTCCACACGTACAGCTGGTTGTCCCTGGGGTTATAATCCACCGCTGCTATATACTGGTACCGATTGGGAAAGGGGATATCCACAAATTCGCCCTGGTTTTGCTTGGTGTTGTACATGTAATCGATCAGACCCTTGCTGGAGTCGCTCTCGCCGTCTTCGTATGTGGACCTCACGACGAAAAGGATGCCGCAGACCATGAAGGCGTTGGAGGCTGAGCGTTTGTCGTAGGTCGTCTCCCAGGTGCCGTCAAAGCGGAGGGTGTAAGGGTTCAGTTGGCTGATCACGATCATTCCATTGTTTTGCTCCGTGGCGTAAATAACCCACAGGCCGTTCTCGTCCACAGCCAGGTCGATGTCTGTCTTCCCGCCCCATTTGTAGGGCGATGTGTCATGGTAGTTGGCGTTGTTGATGATGGCCTCGCCGCTTTTGATCCTAGTTCTCAGGTCGAACTTGACAATGTTGCGGGTCCGCTCCTTATTGAAAAAAACGGCACCGTCATACACCACGAACCCCGTGCCATCAACCCGGTGAGGGAGCTTGTACGTGGTGGTCTGGCGTGCGTTCTGGAAGTCCTCCAGCGAGGCGTACTCCAGCAGCATGTCTGTGCGGTAAGGGGTCCACGGCATAAAGTAGACTTTGTCGCCCGCCTGCAGAGGGTCTCTGCACCAAGCCCCGGCCTGCTGCTCCGTCTCAAACAAAAAAGATGCATCTCCCACTGTTTTCAGGGTTCCTGGGCAGAGAAAGACTAGTGATGGGAGAAGAATGAAAGACAAGGCTCATTAAGCAGGATGGACACACCAGGCCAACCTTTAAACAAGACATTCTGAGATGTTCTCTATGAAAAACATAATTTGGGGGGAAAAATATGAAAAATAATAAATGTTTCAGAAGTCAGTGTCCTACGGATGCCTAATGTGTATATACAGTGAAATCTGTTTACACATAAAACAAAACAATGACAATAGTGTTAAGGTCTATGGCTGTCAAATATTGTAATATTTTAGGCAAAGTGACCTGCAAATGAATGTGGCATAAGAAAGAAATTCTGCAGAGAAGAAGCAGGATTCAGTGTGTTTTTAAAGCGCGCATTTTCACCTAGGGTCAACTTTTGCCCGCTGCTTGCGAGGCTCATCGCAGTGTGGGGGAAATGACGTTTTTAAAAAGGGGTAAGGCAAAAGAAACAAGAAATACATAAATTATAAATATTTCTTTTTAAATCAGCTACAAAGCAAAAACCTGAGTAGAATGTGTCGGTTTATTTCCATAACACAAAAAAAGAGAAAAAAAATTGGATTGGAAATAGCGGAAATTATTAAGCTGTGGAACAAGGGTGGTACGCGGACAACGGCGGGTAGAGAAATAGAGTACAGGAGAGAAGCCCTTTTTACCAAGACATGATATGGACAGAGAAAGCCAGGCAAAAGAGAGACTTTAAAAGAGAATATATGCCCGGGGGAATGGAAGACGAATCGCCCCGAAGGTCAGTGACTACAGTCCACTTACTGCTTTAAGATGCCCGGCCTGATTTTTAATAATAACAATTTGACTTGCGCTGCTGTACTTAAGTGACTTAGACAGCTCCCTCCCCCCCCCCCTCCACTGCCTACAAGGGGGGCTTCTTAACCACGTGTCACAAAAACAAGTAGCTACAGTTTGGGGGTTCTTGGTCTGTTATTTACCTTTTTGCTCCACTTCTATTTTGGGCATTGGGAGAGAGAATGAGACGGATGCAGGGAGAAAAGAGATTAACATGAATTAACATTCATCTCTATAAGCATCAGCACAGCACAGAACAGAAAACGCGAGACAGAAACATTTTAAGGCAGACCTATTCTGGAGAGAGGGAGAGAGAGAAAAACAGGGAGAACAAGCGGTCATGTACAGTTGGCAATCCTGACGTGAAAAAATAAACGTCGGGTTAGGAGGAGCAGAGAGGGTCAAACGGATATCGCTTGGGAGGACCGCAGAGAACAATGTCACCGAATGCATATGCCTCCACATGTCTGGTATTTTGAATGTTTTTTAAACCTCTCCAGAATTGCTGGTCAGTGTTAGTTCTACGAGGAAAATAAGTTTCCAATTCTGATGGCTGAAGTTCAGACATCAGAATCGGGGCTTTGCGGTCCGCTCCGCACCGACGCCTTCAAAACATCGCGGTCGCGTCACGGTGGCAGATAAGATCGCGGGAGATTATGTCGGGGACCACAGTGGCAAGCCGTGGTCATGAAATGTCAGAGATATAATGCGTGGAGCTGTAACTGGACTATTCATATCTCAGGTAGTACAGCAATGGCTGGAGAACTCCCATACCTGCACATAACATTGTGTCACGGTAAGACGTATTCAGAGAGTGTCCAGCGGTCAAAGCGACGTGTCCTAGTTCTGCACGCACGCTGTAGTGGAAAGTACACCTACTAACGGTTTGCTATACAAAAAAAAAAGGATTTCTTGTGTTTTTTTCTTTGACCTTGTGTATTAGCTCAGATGATGAAAACCATGAAAATATTCTTGCTCTCTGCTATAAGGTCTTGCGTCAATCATAATCAGATTTCACTTTACTGACCAGATACACCTACATGTACTAGGAATTTGTCTTGGTTGTATTGGTGCTTACATTAACAGAAAATATTACACCTAAATTTAAAAATGAGACTAAAATACAGTTAAAGTATAAGCAACAGCACAAATCAGCGCAAGCTACAATCAGTAACTCAAATGTGCTTAAAGAAATGGCAAATGTCATGGGTTCAGCTAGATGTTGAACTTTTAATTTAACGATAAATAGGCCTGCTGTTTAGAACCAAATTTGCACATGTATACAAATAAATATTATACATTAACTACAGATGTGCATGTTTAGGTACAAAATATCCATAGCTCTAATGGCTTGTTGGTAAACTGTTTTGTGCAGTTGTTGAACACCAAACTTACCTATCGCATGCTCCCAGAAAAAAGGGTACAAATTGGTACCTTTGCTTGTCTCTGGGGCTGTACCCTCAAGGGTCTGCCAATTGTACCCTTTGCTGTAGGTAATTCTGCCTTTTAAGGTACAGAAAGGAACATTTCTTTACCATTGATGGTACATTAATGCTGTTTGTACCTTTGGGATATTCCTCAAAGTCCATTTCTGTACATTAAAAGGTACAAGTACAAGGGTACAGCCCTGTGACAAGCAAAGGTACACATTTTACCCTTTTTTTTCTAAGAGTGCATATCAACATCAATCTCAGATAAGTCCGTTAGTGTAAGAGCCAATGACTAAGAAAAGTCTGCTTCCTTCCCTATTTTTGTTAAAGCAAAAAGCATTACAGAATCTTAAAATGCCTTTTGAGTGCTTTTCAACGTTAAATGTTTGCATGTTGTGTGAAACTGGTGGACCGTGCAAGTAAAATCATTTTATTTTCATACAGTTCCTGAGAACTTACTCTAAATACTTAACGTGTTTAGGCATGCCACTTTTGTTATGCGAAACTGCACCAAGGTCTCAGGTCTGAAAGAAAGGATGGTCATGCAGAAGGCCACTCCAACACTCCGCTTTGTGTATGTGAAATGCGGCCACATAAGGGCAGAGCATGTTAAAACAGCATTTTATGCACAGCAAAAGATAGTAAGAGCTGAAATAATATATACCAGCAGGTACTCCATGAAAACCATCACTCACATCACAAAGAGCAGGTTACAGAAACCAACAAGAAGAAACGAGACTGTAATGAAGGATTAAATGATTTCTGGGCCTTTGCAGGATGAGAATGTTTTTTTCTTAATGTGTAAATATTGCTCTGGTTAGGCCATCATGTCACATTTGAACTTGTTAAAAATCATGAATATTTATTAGATTATATTTGACTTGGTCTAATAGAGATGACAAAGACTAATTGCGGTGTAGCGAGAGGTAATGCTCGGTGGGATGTGTGATTATTAGCTGTATCTGCCAAAGGAGTACAACAGCAAGCAGCGAAAAAGTGAGAACCGCAAATGTGGCCCATTAACGCTGTGAGGGATCCCTGCAAAAGGAAGAGAGACGGGGGTAGCTGGCGTCAGTAAACACGCCTGCGATCATCGCTCATCAGGTCTAGACTCGGATCGCTAGCTATCCGGAGGTCTGGAAAAGCAAAGGGGGGGAAGAGTAAGACATGTATATAACATTAAAATAACGAGACTGAGCGACACACATCGATTTCTACCGCGGCCCAGAGATCGAAAACCTGAATAAAATACGGAAAAATATACCATGTTTGTAGAACATGAGAGGGGGATTAAAATGATTTTTAAAAACACACATATAGGCTACTATATATAGTTATATTAATCTTTCTTGCCCCTCAAATGAATTTGCAATGCATGTATCGAAAAGGAAGGACATAAAATAGAAACTGAGCCTTAAGCTTTGCGTGTTAGCGCACACACACACACACACACACAAAACACCTTGAAAATAATTTCGCCCAGGTTTCCCTTCTGGGGCGCTTTGTCCGATGCAGATAAATACATTGACTTGCGTGATTCAACACACATGCCTAAAGGTTTGTCTTCCTGAGAAGCGTTTTCACACGGACAAACCGCGTAGCTACGTAATAAAGCGCAACACAACTGCTTGGGTTTATGAGTAATGAGACTCCTGCAATATAGTGGCCGCCTGGGCAGCCAGCCCCGCCTCATTATGCAGGGGTAGCGGGATCTTAGCGGCCCTCCAATATGTGGTTTGCCGGTGGGGGTTGGGGAGGAAGCTGCGCGGTGCACCCCGTCCCAAATTAAACACAAAATTATTTAAAAAAAAAAAAAAAGAGAGAGAGAGAGATACATCTACATAGCGGATGGAATCTGATATACTACATTTTACCGTCTTTCCTTTAATAATCAGAACCGAATTTTGATTAATCAGACAACGGGAAATGGTAAAACCTTATTTGTCCCTTCGTTTTACAGTGAAATGTGGCGCTGCGGCAATGCCTTCCCCCAAGCCTCTGGAGCAGGCGCGGGATCTGCCATGGGCGCTCTTCAGTTTGATTCAATCACAAAGCGTCCGGTTATAATCATTTAAATGCCGCCGCAGTCTTGGCCAATAAACATACCCAAAAGGGAGCAGAAGAGGCGTCGCTTTTATTAAAAAACAGCAGTAGTCCTCAAAAAATTCTGGTGGTATGTGCTTATTACATCCTTTCTTAATTATTTTTTATCTGACTGAGTCTCAGCGTGAAAATCGACAATGAGCAACAGACCCCACCCTGCGGCTGAGCCGTTGGCGAAACGAAAAACTAACATTAAAACTGAAAAATAATAATAATAATAATTATTATTATTATTATTATTATTATGGGAAAAGGGGCAGCGGCTCCGTCACGTGACTGCACTCAGTTAGAGTGGTTTAATTTTTAATATTTGTAATATGATTCCCCTCCTGGAAAAAATTGTACTGTACATGCTTGACTGCATTAGGCCTGCTACTATAATCAAATAGCCGATTCTCCATTTAATAGATTTTAAAAACAGGAACAGAACTTACTGTGACGTTTAAATCCGAGGCAATGCCGCCTTCAAAAATCATATAGGCTAACATTTTTTTCATGATTTATCTGTAGATATTGACACTTAAATTGTAATTACATTGGTAATTGTAATTGTTAAATATTCGAAATTGTGCTCTATCCTCCCAAGATACCTTTAGTACCGTTTCTATCAAATACAACCATTTTACCTTTTCAAGTAAACAGCAATTAATATTTTCCCGATCTCTAGCTATTCAGGACAAGCAGCTAAACACAAACCCGAGTGTTATGTCAGAAAGTTAATCCACTTGGACCGCATAACAATCCGATGTTCTCGTAAATCGTATTTCCTTGAAAAACGTCATGCTGGATTGACATTAAGCTACCCCAGAAAGTGAACATACCTGTCATTCCAGTGATACTGAATTTGATTATTGCCCATTGTGCTTCAAAATATATTTTGTGTGTACTTATCTCTTGGTTTATGACTGTTCGTATTTGCTTTTGTGTTGTTTTTTATCATACTCTGGTTAGATGAAAAATTGAGAAAAAAAATTACGGGAAGCCTGTCACACAAAATATGTTCATTTAAATCTCACTTATAGTCGGAGTTTGGCAAACTGATCGCACTTCTTAGCCAAGATATCCACTTATATAAAGGAACGGATTTTGCCCATACAGCGGGCATGTCTAACTTTGGGCGTTTGAGTACACAGATAAACTCTGAAAATCCTCTGCTATACTTGCAGAATTACGTAATGTCATTTAGTAATGCAACAAAAATCAGTGCATACATACGTTTTGGGTGAATTGGGCGTTTTTTATCCGTGTCTTTTAAAAAAAACCATACCAAAAAAAACGCAAAGTTTACAGGTTAAGACCTTAACAAAAGACACAGATAATGATAATAGCTGCAATCTTCCGATGAGTTGTGGATGTGATTTTCAGATCCAGAAAAACCGCAGGAATTCGCTCCCCTTGACTCGACTTACGCCTAAGTGACAAAACGCGCACGTGCACAGCGGAGCTTTGATTTACGGCTCGTCGCTTAGGAGCCAAATCTCTCCCAGTTTCATCTTCAGTGTTTAAGTGCTCAGTAGAGAAGAGGTGATTCAGAGATTGGCAAGAAAAAGTAATTAAAAAAGTAATTGCTCATATACCATTACAAGCTAACATCTTGGCACACACTAATACTGATGTGCCCAGTGGAAGCAAATCTTATTACCCTCCTAACTACTTACCAACACGCAGTGCCAGGAGATATGTAGTAACTGTATCCCTGACTATCCCAGTTGATACATAAATACAATAAAGTCACCAAGCAGGAGGCCATGTCCGAGACACTCAAGTGGTCCAAATTTGGGATAGTCAAAGGTTGATGTTGTAGAACAAACCCATCCAATGTTCACAGCATTTGGTGTAAACAGTACTTTAATATCACGATCACAGTAAACAGATTTTTTTTCTTCCCAGGCATGAAAACAGAGTTATACATAAATTAAATTTGCTGGTGTAAACGCAACAGCGGAGACACTCCTATGAAATCGTATACTTACTGTAAGGAACACATTGATACTGGACCTCTAAGTACTTGTAAGTCCCCGGACAGGGATCAGGGAAGACGTCCGATCCAGTAATCACAACACACTGGGTTCGATTGTTGCACCTGACAGGAAGAAAAAAAGGAGGATAGGATTAAGGCCAATTCCAAACTTGCTTTAGAAGTTGCCGTGGCTTTGGAATAGTGCTATTCTTTTGTCCAAACTTGACTTGCAGCGATCGATAACTCAACTTGGTTAATTGATATCACATCTGTCAATATCTGCAAAGAAAGCATCGTGGAAAAAAAAAAAAACAGGAATCGTTGTCTTTCCAAGACTAATGTCGAGCGAGAGAATGAGACGTTAAGGATTTTAAAGAGCCAGGGACAATTGTAGTGCAGTTTTACTACCATGAGCCTTCTGTTCAGTCTCATTTCAGGGGAACTTTGGCGGGTATACACCCAGTTTGAGAATAACTATCGTCAAGATTAGCAGTAAAAAGCTCGTTTGTGCTTTGAATAGTGCTTTGAGAATAATGTGCGTATTTATTTCTACTACGCGTGACCTTGACTCCGGCAGGAATGAATGTAAATTAAAATATGTTTGCCTGTAATTTTGGTTATGTTTTACTCCCTTGCGAAAAAGGTGGATTTTTTTTTTTGCCCGCATCTGTCTTTCTCTAATACGGGAAACTGATTAGACACAAAGAGAGACAGACCTCGATCGTTCAGATATAAAAACAGAAAAAAATACGACGAAAGATGAATACGCCTTTGTCAGTAAATTAAACAAAAGGCCTGGCAACTCATAATAACCAACATAACATGACAGTTAGCCCTCCATCTGTATTTAATGATGATAAGTAATTATCACTAAGGACAGGTCTGGGTAAGTTATTAGGCTATCTGTTCTTGTATGTTTGGATGCAGCATCTGCCCCGAAAGAAATACTATTTGCAAGGCATCTTGCTTTTAGAAGGGAAAATTCCCACTAAAATATCCTCATTAAAAGAAATAGAACAACTCCAATAATTTTTTCATCATATCTGTCCAATGAGAACTTTGATTTGGGTGTCGAAAAGAGGTAAATTTTACCAGCTTAATCACACGACCGCCACCGCGCCAATGATCACGCTGTTATTTTAGTGATCGCTGTCATAGCTGGCGGTCATGCGTTGTTGGTGTCATGCTCCTTACTGACACAGGAGTCGCTTACACACCCGCTTAAAATGGTCTTATTCCCATCGTTTTCGGTACCGATATTGTCCCAAGTTATAAAAGCGCTTATACCGATGGATGTGAAACATTTTTATCAAAGACGATGTGCCATTCTGTTCAGGAGTATGGATCGAAAGGCATTCTGCTGGGAGACGGTGCCTGAGTATAGAGGAATCTGAGTCCCCGGGCTTTCAGATACTGAACTAATTCCTTTGGTCCTGCCAGGGTCAGCAGGAGAAATCAATGTTCAATGTTCTCTACTGCACTGTGAGAAGAATCGGATGTACCATAACCGACTAGCGGGAGGGGGGCATGTTTTAATGTTTTTACACCAGTAACCCTAACCCGATCACAAGTCATGGGATGTGTAGTCATTAAAATAAACAAAACAGTGTTGCCGGACTGCCTCCATTACCCCCAGTACACTCGTTTATGGAGGGCAGAATTGGAAGGTCCTACCCCTAAAGTGTGCCTTGTTAGCTTTGCCCGAATCCCACCCTATTCTTAGGATAAAGATCCAAGATAAAATATCTGTTTCCTTACAGACATGACATCTTGTTATATTTGGTGAGATACTATAGAAAGCTTTACTATTCTATGTTAAGGAATTACATATACTTTCCACAAAAAATGTAATGAATCATATAATAGTCATATTAAATGAAATCAGACCTTTCCACCCAAACTTGAAACAAACACAGGGAGTAGAAGACATCCGGAGGGAGGTATGAGGGATCATTCTACATTATAAACTGGGTGAGGGACATGAGATATCATAGACAGGAAGGCTGTGTGTAATGAGGCAGTGTGGACAACCACACAGATCTGCTTTATGGGTCTATAGTTTTGAATATCTATTCGATTTGTGTCTGTTAAACTCGGTCTGACCCCTTCAACTTGATTTAGGAGGAAATACCAGCTTGGTCTGGGCTCAGTTATGAAGTTCACCTGCTACCAGTGGTTGTGGGTTAGGGGAAGTAAATTCCACAAATGACTTTATGCTGATTCATTGTCAGATTTTAACCCAAACGAGCAGACATATATTTTTTATATCAGTCATAAATAATGCATTTATATGACCATCCAGACAAGAAAAGAGCAGCCCATGACCGCTGGGTAACACACTATATGAAGAAATGTACTGACAGCCTCGTTCATGGAAGTTGCACGGAATTCTGGGAAAATGTAACACCTAGTGCAACTGTGAGCATCATGAGCGTGTGACAAACAGAGGGGAAGGTTGGGTCTCTCTCTCTGTCACACACACACACACACACACACACACAAACATTAGTGGGATGCTAGTGGAGTCCTCGCTCTAGAACCTGAGTTAATCATGGCTCACAAAATGTGAACGTCTCCCTGTTTTCCTGTCACACCAGCACCATACGGAAGCACAGCACAGAGCTCCATCAGGCACAAACGTAGACATCCTCAATCCACCGGGGGGCCTTCTGCCCCTGAAGAAAACCATTATTCAATAGGTAAGATACGGGACACTGCACCTTTTCCAGGATCTGCCTTTTTCCCTCTTCCTGGAAACAATTACGACCGCAGCCAATGGGAATTCGCATGCATACTGTACAAAGCCGCTCCCACCAGTGAAAATAAATCCCAGCCACTGCTTATTGTACGCTAATGCAGAGCCCTCCTTTCTTAAAGTCACCTCTTCATGGGTACCGCAGGCACTAGTCATGCCTCTTCAACAGTTCATAAGACCAAAAAGAATCATATTTATATGGCATTTATGTTGCGTTTATAGACAGACAATAAATACACTAAGATTGTTAGGGGGGGTAGGGATAGGATTGGGGGGTATACGCATCCTGCACTTAGGTTCTGGACTCCTTTCACTTCATATGAGTCCCGATCACCGTAACGATGAGACTGTGGGCCCGGGCTGCGACCCCCATTCCCCCAGCTCCTCCCAAAACCCCTCACCCACTTTGCCTCCACGTGTCCTTGAGACCCTCCCTGCTCCTGAAGCCAAATTAGGCCCCCCCCCATCTCTGGGTCCCATAATCCATGTTACAGCCCTGCTCACGGCTGCTCTTACAGCTAGATGGATGGACAGATGGGTACAGCTGTACGGAGACGCACTAAAGTCACTAAGCACACGCCACTGCAGCTCCGCCTTGATAACCACGGTAACGGGAGGGCGGGAAACAGGGGCGGAGGGAGCAGGGAAGCGATCCCGAACCTGCCCGCCCATCCTCGCCGCCATGAGGCCCCCCCTGCCATTCAGCCACAATCCGTACGCACAAGCAGGCCTCTTTATTTAATTAGCGGTGTCAATTTACATTTATAAATGTCAGCGCCTTCCCAAAAATTATGTATATATTATATAGATTATTACATATGCAAGCATCTCTTGGATCTGTGCAATAATCCCAATTATCGATACTGATGCATTACGCTTTGTCAGAACAGAAAAATACAGCCTTGGGCACCTTATTTAAAATCAGGCTCATTCATCAAGAGCCGACTGATCAGATTCACCAGGGGGGGTGCAGAGGAGGCTTTTATTATTTATTTGGCGTTGAGACGACGCAGCCGGAAATGCTGGATCTCTACTCCAGTGGCATCGGCGTAGCTGTGCGTTACGTTAATCAGATAAGGGGGGGGTGGGATCCAGCAGCTGACATGCAATATTATTACAACTCAGGAATTGCCTTCCTGCGTTTAGCCAGGAACCTAAACCACGCATCTACCTCGCATCGCCTTCAAATCCAGGTGTTGGCGTTTGATTTACCAGATGGCCGGGTGTATATATGGGAAAAAATGTTAGGGGCGTGTGTGTATGGGGGGGCGCGTTACAACACCATGTTAATGCCGCTGAATTCAAAGCAAAGATTCCTGGAATCTTATATCCTCATTTTTGGGACGCTGACTATCGGCTCTCTGAGCAATTTGCGCTGCGCCCATGCAGCTGACGTTCTGTAGTGTCTGGGGGGGGGGTTTGTGTTCTCCGGGAGTCACCCTGATTTCTGTGACTGTAAGGGCGTAACAGACCAGTATTATTTTCTCCACCCTGTTACTTTTATTGATTCAGTCTGCAGATGGAGATACACATAAAGCCCAGTGACTTACCCACTGTCGCTACTTACACAGAGACCCTAAAAATGCCACGACTCACTGTAACCATACAGTGGGTGTGTTTATGTAATGCGACGTGTTATCTACAGCTTAGCGCTCACACAAACAAACCACAGCTCTGCATATTTGTTCAGCGGTTGTTGGTATGAATGTACTTTTTTTTGTTGTTAATTCCAGGGACTGTCAACAAAGAAGTCATTTGATGTGACTTATTAATTGAGGCAACAAACATCTTTCGGTGTCTGCCTTTGATAGGGGATCGTTTCTGTGGCATAATGAAAGAGGTTTATATCTGAGGTGGATGGATTTACAGGAGGGACAAGACCTACCTTTGCGAAATTATTTTGTAGGCATCCGGAAGATAGCATTCAGTGTTTTCCATCTGGAAGGGGTCAGCGTCACAAATCTTGCTGTCCGTCCTGCCGTAGTTGGCTGTCTCAATCATTATGACATCACTTCCTGGACAACGCAGGTCAATGGGATAACCTTCGCAGGACAGCTCCCTCCGCACCAGGCCGAACGGCAGGGCGGCACGGCTGAATCCTGAAAGGACGGAAGGGTGACAGTCACATCATCAAGAAAAAAACACTTCCTGCATATTTTTATTTTGATTATGCATTTCCTAGTAAACCCACTAAACTCCACTCGCTCATCCCTGCCCTACATAGCTCAGATCGGCGAGGATTTCATTTGAAGCGCCGTCAACATGATGACACATTAAAAGTTAATGTTGAGGCAGCAGCTCCGAAATGTTTACACCTATTTTCGTGTGATGGGTTGAACGCGAGGATCTGCCGTGCATTACGTGGTGTTGTGAAGCGCAGTAAACACAAATGAAAGATAAACATGTATTAAGAATAAGATAATCAGCTATCCACTCTGTAACAACAGTGGAGACAGAATCCAATTAGGCAGACCTTTCTCATCTCTGGATATACATCGCTTGAAATATTTACGACCCGTGATTCCTGCTTCATTCACTCAACCTGGGCTTGTTACTCTGTCTGCTTGCATAGTGCTAGGCCTCGCCCTACGACCAGCAACACTTTCCCTGTCACACATACATGTAGTACTTTTTGCCAGTGCTGTCCATTTTTGCCAATTAGTACAACTGGATGGTTGACGTCATTCTGGAGTCATGTGACCACAAGAGACCATTCAGGAGTCATGTGACTCTAAGAGTTTAGTTTTTTTCATCTTTTCTGCACCTCATCTTGCTATCCAACTGTGTGTACAGGTGTTTACCCATATCCCTCTTATTGCCAAAACCCTCCCATCTCCCGTCTTCTGAGTTGGCTCCTCACTGCTCCCTTTGTAACTCTTGCCTCCACTCCCGCTGCAAAATGAAACCTCAGCCTCCCC
>JAODLD010000049.1:15717271-15731480 GCA_026781065.1 Mormyrops boulengeri
CCCGTAGGTGTGCATGTGTGAGTGACTGGTGTGTGAGTGTGCCCTGCGATGGGCTGGCCCCCCATCCTGAGTCGTTCCCCGCCTCGTGCCCATGGTTTCCGGGATAGGCTCCGGACTCCCCGCGACCCACTGGGATAAACGGTTTGGGCAATGGATGGATGGATCTCTATCTGGGAAGTAGGTGCATATTTGCTCAGAACAAAAACACTAACACTACAGTATATTCAAATTAAGAGTAACACAATAAAAACTAGTAAGGATTTCTACTGTCCAAAAACTTACTGACATCTTCCCAGATGGCTAGATGAACATCACTTCAGTTCCCAAACCTGTCCTCAGGGGCACCCCAGTTATTCCTTGTATTGATTAAATTTCACCACCAGCTCACTTAATTAATTAAATTATTTATTTTTAAAAAAAGGTGTCGATTAGCCAGAAATGGTATGATAGTGATAGAGTCACAAATCCATCAATGTAGTGGATGGTTGGTGCAAGTACCGGGGTTATTTTAACACGTGTTTTGAAACGGCTAAGCTGACACACTTTGACAGGCATAATGTGACACCAACATAAAGATCATTTAAACATTATTTTCTTTGACTACCTAAGACTTTTGCACAGTATATGTTTATATACACACACACTTGCATAGATGATGTAATGTATATGACACTGCCCTGGTCTCCTGTGCTTAGCATTTTGAAAGTACATAAACACCACTGAGGTCAGGTGAGGTTTAAAAAATGTCGATTAAGTGTTCCTGTGAAAGGCAAAGTTTTTGGTTATGCACAATTTGGGATGGATTTCGGAGGTTTGGGGACACCATGTATGCAGGATTTATTTTTTATGGAACAAATTTTGTTGGCTTAGCAGAAAGACTGTACCTGTTACAGTTCCATAAAATATCAGCAGGGGCAGCATGGTGGCTCGGGATTGGGTTCGAATCCCACCTGGATTTTACAGGCTCTCCTCATGTTATACGGGATTCCCCTGATTTCCTTTCACGGTCCAAGCACATGCAGTTAGGCTGACTAGCTTCCCTAAATTGCCTAGAGTATGACTGTGTATGCGAGGGTATCTGCAGTGCAATGCTCTGACACCTTGTGCATTCTGGGATAGGCACCAGGGTCCCCACGACCCCGACCAGGATAAGCGGTTAGAAAATGGATGTATTTACAAAAAGAGCAGATGAGAACGTGAGGCTTACCTTCTGAGCACTGTAACACAGTCAGCATCAACCACAATAACGGGCCACGCTTCCTGCAGGAACCTCCCATCCTGCTCTGCTTGGGGGCCTCCGACATTTGGGGGGGAAGTTGGTCGGCGAGACGCAGGCCGCTGGTCACTGAGTCATCATCCGCAGCGGTGCTTTGTCATGCTCCTTACCGCCTGGAAGGGGACAGGAACAGCTCAGTGGGGTCCTGCTCTCTTACGACCTGCCATGCTGTTCATATGCAGCTTCTTGACCTATTTATATGGTAAGTTTCCCACATGGGAACTGCATGACACCGAAGTGCAAGACGGGATCACTTTAGGGAGGGTGTAAGGGAAGATGGGTGAGATGCCAGGCAGAGATAATCACACAAATGACCATACCCCCCCCCTCCCCCCCCCCACATACACACACCTCCACTACCGTCCACCAGCCCCACCATGAGCCGCTGAAGCTGCGCTGTGAGAGTGAGCCCACCTGGCCTCCTCTCCATGCTCCCTGCCTCACCTGGCCTCCTCTCAGTGCTCCCTGCCTGCCTCACCTGGCCTCCTCTCAGTGCTCCCTGCCTGCCTCACCGGGCCTCCTCTCCATGCTCCCTGCCTGCCTCACCTGGCCTCCTCTCCATGCTCCCTGCCTGCCTCACCGGGCCTCCTCTCCATGCTCCCTGCCTGCCTGCCTGCCTGCCTGCCTGCCTTGCTTGGCCTCCTATCTGTACTCCCTGCCTGCCTCCACCCTGTGTGTCACTACCAGCTCCATGTGGGAAAACACAATTACTCCAGCAACGAGTCACACAGGACACCATTAAACACGTTTCTGTTCCTTCTTAAAGTGTGTATGGGGGGGCGGGGGGTTCATCAGCTTGTCATCAGAACCAACACCTTCAAACATGCCTTCCACAAATCTGGAGCGTAGATTTATTAGCATGAACTCCTCAGCCTGGGGGGGTCCACCTTACCCTCCCTTTACTTAAGACCCCCAACATGCTCTGTCCATCTGTAGGTCCAACCTTAATGTTTCCTGGCAACAATACAGCTTCTGTATTCGACACACACAAGGGTGTCAAAGGTGTCATTGGCGAATGCTTCGGACCTATCCCCACCCTGAATCCCCTCCCCCGCTCAAAGCTGTAAATGAAATATGACAATCAGAAACGATATTTCCCGATATGGAGGGGCCTCAGTCAGATTCCACAGTAAAATATCGCTGTTGGGGCCACCATCTCTCGGACTGGTATAAAAACACCATAATTTAACCAGCTGTAATAAAAGAAGCTCAAGACGAGCAGGGGATGCATTTTATAGAAAGCGGGATAACGGGAATATCGTAAAACGAGACGGGATATTGACCTAGGGTGTCCGTCTCCATAAAAAAAAGGCTTCACTCGTGAAAAGGCAGAGAAATGCATTCACCATCCGTCTCTCCTTTTTTGCCTTAAAACTGCCTGGTTAACTCGCTCCTTAATGTAAATTGTTCCAGAACATGCACGAGAAAAGCAGCCACGCTAAAAATAAAACGTGCTTTAAAAAAGAGCAGTGCCCGCGGTCTCTGGGGCAGGAAGAGGAGTCGATGGGGGGGCGGAGCAGGGTTGGGATCGGACGTGATATTTGTATTCACCTCGTGTCCTGTCAGAAGCTCTCTCCTAAAACCTTTATCGCCGTATCTGCATTTGATAAGGGCTACAAACGCAGAAGGAGCAGGGAGCTGCCAGCAAAGGCCTCGGCTCCCTCTGAGGAAACAAGGAAGGGAACCGGAGCAACAGAAGGAGGGAACCGAGAAGCAGAATCAGAAGAGGACCTCCCCCACTCTTGGGAGGCTTTGTTTTTGCTTTATTTTCTTCCTCTCTCCTTATCGGGCTGGTGAATCCAACACGCCCATTACCCGCGGTCCCCTTCCGGGATGATCCGCACCTGGCTCCAAAGCTTGGTTCAGCTCCGCGGTCGTTACGGCACATGTTGACGAGGACTCGAGCGCTCTCAGACGTGCCAACGCAACAGTTCAGCCGGGCGGGTGGAAGGGCGTGAGGGACGGGGGGATTTAAAACCCTAAAATCCTCAGCATGTCGATATGGGTGCTCTGCTAACAGTTAAGCGTTAGTATACACTGTGTCATGCTGAGAGTGTTAACGGGCCGATCGTTTAAGACACCGGAGGCAAATACTTAGGCAATTTGCGGTGCACTGCCATCCCCCTCATTAAAAACCACGATCTCTCCCTTCCCTGCTGGAGTCTTTTCTTCTCTTACTGGTAAGGCGACTGCCGGCGATCATCTCCAAATTGTTTCCTTTAATGGATCTGGACTTTGGGTCGAGTCGATTAAGTTAAAGAGGCTACCCTCGGTCCTGACAGACGCGCCGCCATCGAACATCTGGCCCCGTCGCTCCCCGGACTGCGATCGTGCGAGAGCAGCGAGAACAGCCAGGCCACCCACCCTGCAGAGAGCCGCCCCCCTCCCAACTTTTACTTAAACCCTCACACTCACGGCAGTGAGGTCTCCACACGGTGCCGTTTTAAAGCTGAGTGATAGGAGAAGCACGCGGCTCATTTTTAAACCTGCCACCGCTGCTTCGGTGTGTTATACTCATCAAATGAACCCGACACAGAAACTAATTTTTTTCCAGCAGAGAAGCCAGCTGCATATTGGTACGATCCACACAGAACTGCTTATAAGGGGCCAGACAACAGAACTTGCAGTGGACTCACCTTTATAGGGAAATTAACCCCCCCCCCCCACCACCACCACAGAGCTGTCACCTGCTCCGAACCTCTATCAGCTTAGGCAAACCATTTACCCAAAGTAAATATTGAGTTTCAATTAGATGATCTGGCAGGCCGCAGAGATTCGGCGCGCGTGATCCGGAGCGCTGACAGCCTGAGATTTCGCTCCTTTTTCACATGGACAGGTTTGAACGACCCTCCGCACACGTCTCTCAGTAACTCCCTGACGTCCCATATCTGACCACCGGGTACGAGGCTTCATTTGTGCCGCTAAACACTGGGGGCTGTGTTTCATTACAAATTCATTTCATGCCCCCCTTACCGCAGAGAGAATTTTGCAGCATTGATCTACGGTACAGCATCTTTACCTCTACTGTTGGATGTCATGTTTGCATCATGTTAACATGCGCGAGAGACACCGAGTTTTAAATTCAACCCCACTCGTTAAAAAGTCAGTATGAGGGCACCGAGAGCCCAGGTCTTTAACCGTGTGAGGCCTTCTTCCCGCAACAAGAACGGGCCGGCAGGACATTGGTCAGCATACGTCCACGGCGATAACTTCGGTGCAAGCCACTCATTCTGCAATCGCGATGCAATCGTAACTTGGTGCGGCAAAAAAAAAAAACCTCAAAAAGAAAAGAAAAACCCCAACGTTGAGCGGATGGTGGCGTTACCAAGGCGACGGAATGCCCGTTGCCATGGCAACAGGCTTTCATATACAGAGAAACCATAGATATCTACACGACCGTATCAGACGTGAAATTTGACGCTAAACTGCTGCATTTTCAGTTCCATCTGAAGGGGGGGCAGTTTGATGCATGCAGCAAAATGAGCAGGAGACCAAGCATCTATTCGGAAGCTCATGGCCCCCCTTTAAGCTGCAAATTAGAGCCGGTTCATAGTTTTTTATATTCAGCATCTTACAACTATGTCGCATTAATACTTTACAAGATTATGTAATTTTTTAACAGTTACAACAAGTCCACTGTGAAGTGAAACTTAATAACATCACTGCTTCAGTCCTAAGACTGCTGGCACTTATTAAAAAATCGCATAGAATTTGGTTGATTTCTGACGACTTTTGCACACTAAACTTGTGTGTTAGGGTGCAAAATGAAAGCAGATGCCTGTACGTTTCTGTACAGACTGCAGCAAATATTAAACAGATTAACTTGTATGTTTTTGTGCAAGTGGCAAAAAAGTACCAGCAACTAATAACCCGAATATTTTCTTTTTCTAAGTGCAAAAGTGTGAAGAAGTGAGTGCTGGATGAGGGTCGAGTTTGGCTTCTCAAGATGGTGGCGCGCCCACCCAGCCGCTTGGCCATACACCCACCCCCTCAAAAAAACACGTACCCGGGGTCCTACTAAAGGAGGACTAAATGAAGTGAAAGATGGAGGAGAAGGAACTGGATGCCTGACGCAGAATCCACCCGCCAGCTCAGAACAGATGCGGGGGGGGGGGTTAGTTGTTTGTTTTTGAATCAAAGAAACGAAGCAAAACAGATAATTAGCTAGTTAGAAAATAAATTCGAAAAGCCACTTCACAGAATGAGGCACGGAAATGAAACAAACGTCGACATGGAGACTATTCGCTTTTTTAAAATCATAATCGCTCTTCAGTCTTCTGGTATGTGACGCGAGAACCAGAAGAAACAGGGAAAAGAATTCATTTAACATGCTTATAAGGCTAACAGTTTAAACAGACTCACTCAGCCTTTCGCATTAACCGGGGCCATGATGTAAACCCCCCTCCTCCCCCAACCCCCGGACCGAGCTCCGCTCATGACAGGACCTGAAAAAGGAAAAGTCTCCGGGAACCTTTTATTCTGCAAATTTGCTTCCCTGCCTGCCGCCCCCACTGGAGGTGTAAAATTAGCCCCCGCCAAGGGATGAAACAGTTACCGATCGAGTGAGACAAGCGTCACACGAGGCAATCAGACGATGCCGGTCCGGCGGGACTGACATGGTACACGCAAGGACAGCCCCTGGCTGACTTCCCCGCAGTCTCACCACCGATATTTTTCATGACCTTCAGCAGGCAGACATGAGGGAAGGAGAGCGAGAGGCAACGGGAGGCAGGGCGGCGTTCCCGCCCGGTAAAGCGAGACGACTGCCACCCTCCACATTACTCAATACTCAAAGGCAGCCCTGTGCAGGGCGAGGCTAGTCACTACCACCGTCTATAAAGCTAGTGATTAATTATCAGCCATCCGTCGTCATTAATCAGCCTCCCAGCCAATGGGACAGGGTAGGCCAGCCCCGGTTCAAACGATCTACTTTATTTACTCCTCTGACGATCGATCCTGCAGCAGCGGCTGGAAATCAGACGTCTTCATAACACTCCGAAGCGTCAAACGAGCAGACGGGGTCGCCTTTTAGTCCTGCAGGAGGGGGGGAATGTTCCCGCTGGCACCTCGAGAGGCTTGCCATCGCCAAAAAACATACTGTGATTTGTTAATTACCCACACACTGGATATTTTCACACCACACAAATCAAAAATAATTCCATGCTCCGGTAGATTTCTGTCTCAGTCCTCCCGGGAGCGTCAGAACAAAACTGGGGCCACTGCCACATTTCTCCGGGTATCGATCCGAGTGTGGGAGACTGCCAGAATTATCAGAGTCAGGGGTGTCGGTGAGAAAAGAACCTCGGGGCACCAGGTAATTTCAGTCCGTTGTGGTTTGTACTTAAGACGGCCGGAGAGCGAATGAGACGCTGCAGACTTTAGGGTCATCGGCCGACACGGGCTGAGAACATCAAAGAAATCGCTGAAAGGAATCTGCTCTAAGCACCATTCTCAGCCTCATTCTGAAAGGCAAATAGCGGAGCCTTTAATAATTAACGTGAGCTGCGACCCCAAGTTTACCAGCGCGCTAAACGCTCAGCTCTGTCATCACGTGCGTTATTATTATGCGGCAGAACTCAAATTCACCGCCTAATCAAATCATGTGATTTAACTGATAAATTGGCCTATGTGGAGGTAAAAAGCGACTTTTTCTATGGGAAGAATAATTTGACATTTTTAAAAGGATTCATTCAAATTAATAGCTACCTCACAATCGATCTGGGGGGAAAATAAGGAATCGTAATAATATTTCTCAAAAGAGAGCATATTTTACAGCACTTAAACGGAACATGATACATATGTCATTGCAATACTGATGTTTGCTGATGTGAAATTCCCACAGAAAGCTGACTATTGTAAATGCCATCACCATAAAGCAACGACGCTAAATTAATTACTGTGGGATCCTGGGGATTGGAACCATGATAAGCTGCACATGCCAATATTTCTCATCCTAGAAATAAATATTTAATACGTGTATTAATTTCATTAAGTTTTGTCATCATGAAGAAAAAATCACGATTAAAAAAAAATCAAGCATAAACTATTAAACAGCTATTGAAAAATAAGCGCACTTTTGAATTTAAACTCAAACTCCCGTTACTGAGAAGTATACCATAGTAGTAGCAGATGAAATCATAAATTAAAAATAAAAATGCCAACTTAACTGACAGCCTGTATTTGACTATACTATAATGCACAAAATATAGTACATTATTAGCAACAGTATTATTTATAATTGTTACATTTTTCAATAGAAAATTGGTAAATATAATGTACTATTACATTTTTGAAAAGCCCATTAAATCAAAAACATTATCACACAGATCCATATTTTTTTCCCTTTGTAAACACATCATAAATCCCATTACACTAAGATAAATTAAATTTAAATAAATTAAAACAATACAGATTTATCTAACAAGCTATCAATTTTATTATTATTATTAATTTAGCAGATACGTAACTAAGCCTCCCAACAAGTTCTGCCAGAACAGATCAAAAGGCCAAAACTCCTCCTTTCAATTAGAAGGCTTCACTGGCTCAGTCAGACCTAGTGTGTCTGTCTGTTCCCCACCTGCCCATCTCTCCCTCCCCTAAAAAAAAATTTGCAGCGATACGCACTACAGTCAAGCCAGGTATGCAGCATTTTCTCCATAACCGTCCGACTGAGCCAAAATAAAGGCAATCCCATTATTAATTATAATTCAATCCCATTATTAATTATAATTCAATCCCATTATTAATTACAATTCCCAGCGTACATAACAGGAAAGGCTGGGAAACACTGACCTAGTAGTCTTCATGTTCAAAATGTCCCCACAAACGAGCATTAACTGGTAGAGTGAGGGCCTGGTTTGTGCTCCTCTGGAAGGCTACACTCTAGCATTTCCCCTCACCGTGGAAATACCTCAGGAACTCTGCATTCATTTAGTATAACACCACCCATAGAAACCCCCCCCCCCATCTAAAAGCCAGTAACACTGAAGCTCCAATATGAGATGGAGGAAAACTATTCTCAGGAATACTGGATCTAAAACATGAGGCGCGAGAAAGTATTTATGGGGACACAAAATTGTGCAACAAACATTAGAACGAGCCCGTCTTCAATAAGGGTAGTCTTGGGCAGCTGCTATGGCAAAAACGATCCTACACTTTGGAACAATTTAAAAAACAAAATCTTTTTTTTTTTTATTTCATCAAACTCTGCCATGGACATGCAGGACTGTAACATACAGGAGTTAATTTCCAGATTTTATTTATTCCTTTTTTTTTTTAAAGTATTCCAGGCTGTTTGGAGATTCGTGTTTTTGTCTACACCAAACTCCGCAAACCGTGTTAATTATTTATTGAAGATAAACAGCACTGAGTTTCCAACGCTTCCGACCGACTGTAGCCAGCTGGCTGCTTCGTGGCCACATCAGTTAGCTACATACCTTTGTAATCGTGCGACTATAACAAGGAACAAAATGTAAACACTTACCGCCTCATTTTTTTTCCCCAGCACTACAAATGTTGATTTTGACACCAACGCAAGACAATTCCTAGAAATAATCATTAGGAGGACATATCCAGCTATGTAATTTAAGTGAATGAAATCGTAAAGTACTTTGGATAAACCCATCGCATAAACAGCAGGGAAAACCAACGACTACTAGTTACGCGTTTCCTCCAAAGCTGGAGCAAAGCAGAGCGCAGAGTCGTCAGATTAACGTTTGAACTAGAGGCAGCTGGATGGGAAATTATCTCGCCATGCAGGTTCAGAAGTCTCTTGTGAGTCAATACTCAACCAAAATGTTTTGTGTTCTTAGGTGTTGCATGAAAATTCATAGTCTACTATCATTTCATTCTTTCTGTCAGGTAATTACCCGCCGCTGACCCTGGCCGACGCCAAGCATCTTTAGAGAAATACATATTAAAACAACACACGCTTAGTAATTCATTTTGAGCCTAGAAACGAAATTAAATCAGTCTGATCCGAGCCACAACAATCTGGGCCCCGGCGACGCTGAACCTAGGGCCGGACGAGGAGCGGGAAGTTAGCGGCGAAGCCTGGAGGAGATAACGTCACAGAGGAGGGCAAATCAGATCTCTTCCTGTTCAAATCCCAGCTCAGGAGTCCTGCGGCTAAGGTCAGCACCATAACCTAGATCAGGTGTGACACCCCATCTGTCTTCGTTTCTTGGTAATCCACTGGAATGCGATTACTTCCCATAATACCCAAGTTATATAAAACCCATAGATTAAAAAAGGCTCTGCGAATGCATAAATACCAGCATCTCCTGATAGCAGAGGTATTTTTTTTTACGTACTACCCTGTTAAATGTGACACGTGACGTTACTGCAAAAGCAGTGTCTTGTGGTGTGTTTTGTTTCCCCCCCACAAAGACCGGAGGCAAGAAAGCAAGTTGGTGTGTTTTATTCCGAGTTATAGGAATGACAATCAAGGTCACGGGGACAAAGCATTTGTCGGAAGGCCTCCTTTCACACGACGGCGAGCAGTGAGAGTGACGAGCACCCTGGCCATTGGAGGACATATTCAGGGTATCCTGAACGACAAAGTGCGCGCATAGCCAATCAGAAGGCTGTAGCGTTCCTCCACGCTTCCTAACCACAGTACGCTATTTCACGATAACCTACATACATGCAAATGCAAGTCAAAAATGCCCAAAGCAACCATAAACAGTGATTTCATGAATGATGAGTGCGATCTGCCTCATCACGCTTTTGGGATTTTTTGTCCCCCAGACACTTGGCTTACATTTACCCTTTGACTGGAAATTATAACTACAATGTTGGTGTTTAATTTTTACTTAATCGTGAACATTTTCCTGGTCAGTGTCCGCAACGGAAGTTTCCTCGAAATGTAAGGATTCCGCACAAGACATTTCCATTTTCCACCTATACGGATGTGAAAGGAATTTAAACAGAAAAATCTCACGGCCTGACACCATGTAATAGCGGACGATAAGATTTCATTTCAGACTGTACCTTTCAGGTGGGTACAGGAGGCCAGAATGAAGGAAAGTGCCAATTCCTCCCACCCCATCGAAGAAAAATCTGAGCTGGGTCTGCTTGACTTAATATACTCCCTACATCCAGCGGAGACACAACAGAGAAGTGCAGAGATCAGATAAATACATGCAAACTTTGAAGGGTACGAGACTAGAGGTGGTCAGTTATTAACACAATTATGTATATAAGAGGCACACCCTGATCTGTAATTATTAAAGCTGCCTCCTTCCAACAAGGCAAGCCAAAGACAGCATTATTTATCATCTACTCAAGCATGTTGGTACTTGACGGTATGGCAGATTTACCACAGCACTTAGCAGCAAACAAACAAGAAAATGTGTGTGGAAAATATTATAATGCTATAAAACAGATTCGTTGGTCATGTAATTTAGGGGGAAACATTAACACATGGCAGGGTAATCAGCCCGATTCTCCTGACACGCGGATGAAAATGTGGCTGACAGGTAGCCAAAAAATTCTGCCTTTCGTACACGCCGCCCCAGAAGCAATACGTGATGATTCACGAATGGTGTGCGCTTAAAGGCGTGTGGGCGAGAAACACGGAAAAACCACAGCCAATGGCCAACAGGCTTACTGTGGTTACTCGGCAGGGCAGGGTGTTAAGAGAGATGTGATTGGGTGACATTTATCACGCTTTATACAAATGTACCACTAATGTGTGCACCCCCATGCTTCAGTAATATGCAGATTCACAGTTAAGACTGCAAAAATAAAACAGCAAGAAATAAATTTACAGAATGTAGAGTCTTATTTCAGAATTTTAAAATGTGTGCAAAGGTGCTAGAGACAAAATTCCACATATATTTACTCTGCTGGGAGCATGGCTAAAAAACATCAACTGTTAAAAAAAAATATAAAAATAACATCTTCTGCCAATACTAATATCATCTGCCTATATTTACTTTGTGCCACTTTGCATTTGTAAAAATTTCAAGGCTTGCTGTAAAACCATAGAAGATTGCTTGTTTACTTGTTCAGTACTGCAATCTGCACAATATGATTAATTAAGTAAGGTTGTCCGACTGCACATTTTAACACCTTGGGGTGGTTCTTAATTGCAGCTATCCATTTAGCGGTTTTTCATTTCTCTTTCACTTTCAGTGTGTCGGTTTTTTTGTGTATGTGCTTTGGGTGGAAAATTGTACAACAAATGTCTGTACAAGGCTTTACAATAGGACTTCGCTGGCGTGCCGGAAATGCAGCAGGGTTGGGCTTCACTGCCGTGGCACTATCGTTTTTAGGAAGATCACTGATGTTTCTGAGAGGGGAAAATATAATAAAAAAAGGTGAATAAAAAAATCAGGCACTTGCAGAATAAAACATGGAGCACCTCCAGTTGTTCGGATGGTAATATTACATGACTCTTGTGAAAGGGACACACCTTCCTGGCGTATTCAGCGCGCCAGGTGCAGTGCTGAGATAGCCCTGATCCATTATGAGTGAGGGACACAGTTCACACCTCGCTCGGGGCAAAGCACGGTGCAGTGCCGCACTGATTCGGAACATCCAGGGCTGCTTTGCCCGTATTTTAATTAACGACCGGCTGTCCATCTGGACAAAGTGGAAGCAGAGACCCATCGGGCTCAAACGGGCCGGCCGTCTTAGGCCTGTCTGCAAAATCAGTGTGGGCAAGAAGGGGAACAACAGCAGCTTTGTAGCACACGATCTTACACATTTAATTCTAACTGCATTTAAGATTTTTTTAATCGACCAAAAAAAAATCACTAGTGATTACTAGCACTATCTATAGGACAATTATTATTCACAACTTGCAGAGAAACTCCATCGCCCAGAATCCTTTTTTCGCAAAAAAAAAACACTTAACGTGGCCCTTGGCTAAATGTCAAAATTGAAAAAGTATATTATTCATACAATTGTTTCTCCAGTGCATAGAGACGGATATGCACTTCTAAGGAAAAAAAGGAATTTCTCCTTAAATTAAATCAAGCTTTGTGCCTGGTGTCACTGTATGCTTTCAGACAGTCCCGAAGGCTTCAGTGGCATAGAGTACGACCGTAACAGATGATTCTAGCTGTCAGGACCTCCTCAGCGTACAATATTTCCTAACACGGCCAACATATAAATTTCTCATAATAATTAATTACGTTCCCATCGGCAGGCAAGATTAATATCCAGAAAACGCATGAAATGCCTTCTCTAATCGTAAATGACAGCAATGTAATAATTTTCAAGTCTAAACCCGAATATAGAAGGTTTATTATAATTTAAACACCTTTTGTGTTAATTGCATTTCAGTTTTACTGCGATACAGGTCGAATTTCCTTGTTACACAACATAAGATCTCTACCATCAAGTGCTCTCAAGGGGGGGGGCTGGAGACCAGGACATGGTACAAGATGAAGGCATGAACTTTTGTGTTTTGGTATTTTTCACTCGTAGTGTTATTTTTATGCCAATGTCTAAAACCCTGCTATGGCCTGATGTAGTTCTGTAAGTACACTACTGTTTACTGTCTCTATGTGCTTAATCTCGGAGATCTGCACGTCAATCGCAGTCAGAAGGTCATCTGGGACGCCATGACATTCATTTGATTATGTGTAGCCTTCTGATCCATGTTTGTTTCTATGGATAACCCAACATTACATTTGGGTTCGAGTTCGGGGGGGGGGGGGGTGTTTGGATAAGGGCAGCTATTGCACTTTAATATCTCTGTTTGGAGTGACATTTGTCCAAGCAATTTCCAGAGGCATTTCCGGCAAGCTGTCGGCATGACCTGGGCTCGGCGTTTCGGCACCGCGCCCCCGCCGAGAAGCGCCTCATCCTATTGGCTGCCACTGAGACAAGAATCACAGATGTACTTGCCCGTGGAGCCAGTTTGCGGGAATGTTCTCGGGAATACGCCCCGGGGCGGGCGCTGCATTTCCCGCAATGGCAGCCAAATGTGTAAAAGTCGGCACGGGGAAGCGGCCCAGCACACAGCAGCACACTCATCCGATAACAAACTCACCAAGCACTGCACAGAGGCAGGGGGACCGGAATGAAATCACTACAAAGAATGACTCAACCCACCTTTCCAGAAGTTTCAATTACAGAGTTTAAACACTGTAGATAAACTTCAGATATTTTGTCACAAAACATGCTACATCTTAACAAAAGAGAAACTTTTTCATGCACCCATCTCTGACCCCAAAATCCATCCCTTCGCTATTTCAGGTTTTGGGGGGGGGGCACGCCCATTTGCTCATGAATATTCATATGTACGCTGGAGTGAAAATCACCCAGCAACCAACGCGACGCAGCCTACTTTCTACACACCAGCGAAACGCCGCTCTCGAGACTAAAAATGAAAAGTGGATCAAACAGAAGACGAGCCGGAAGGGGAGATGCCGTGTGGTTTCACGCGCTGCGATGATGGCAGTCAGCTAGCTGCATAATCAGCCACTGGACGAATGAATAATGAGGCTCAGATTAATGCTTTGCTACGATATCGTGGACGTTACCCAGTTCTGAAACGGTCTGAGAAACAGAGCTTGATTTGTGTAGGCCTTGAGCCCACTGCCACTGTCCATCTTTGGTTCCCCGCCAGCTCGGGCCCTTGGCAGAGGTGAGTGTTCATTTCTGCACTCTCTATCTATCTGCCATACCAGCTCACTGCTTCATACATAGGATAGGGGGCGACACTGCGACAAGCTCCGAAAACACGCACAAGAAGCGGGCATGGTACCGGAAGTGCTATCGGGTGCTGCCCCCACGGCAGAGCCTGACTTCCTCAGACCATCTCCTCGTGTTCTCCTGGAGGGTCGACCTCCCAGGACTTCAGACGTGCAGAAGTTCCAGGTTCACCCAGCGCGCAGTTGGGGCCGCCGCCCTCCGGCCCCCGCGGGGGGGGGGGGGGGGGGGGGGGGGGGGGGGGGGGGGGGGGGGGGGGGGGGGGGG
>JAODLD010000049.1:15746130-15785236 GCA_026781065.1 Mormyrops boulengeri
GGGCTGGGTAGGGGTTAAGGTCTTCATGTTGGGATTAGAGTTTTCCCCATAGAAATGAATGGAGAGTCCCCACAAAGATAGAATTACAAACCTGTGTGTGTGTGTTACTTGTCACACTTCAACTGGTGTCATTTACCATAAAGCTATTATTGTCATATTTAGATTCATTAACATTTAAAAGCAAAATGTAAACAGAAAACATCCCAAACTAGTAGACTTTCAGCTGAAACGTAAAATGTGTAGAAACAGACCTTCTGATTAAGCCTAATATAACCAGCCTAGTGAAAAATGACCCGTCACAAGATCTGCCCACACTGGGCGGCTGTATCCTTCCAACATCCCATCTGATACCAGTTAAAAACTTTACTGAAAAACACTGGGTCCCAGTTATGAAGGGGAAAAAATGTTACTAGGAACAACGCAATTGCACAGTGACTGGGCACCACACTGCCTGAACATGATAATAGGGATGCAAGCCCCCCCTCCCCCAACACCACCCTAGGATTAGGAAAGCAAAAAAGATAATTTCACTTTGCTTAAGGAGACTGAATACCAGATGCAGGCGCGGCTACCGTGCTCAGGTGTTGTAACGTGGACCGATCTTGGCTGCCCTTGTCAGTGCTGTCAATGATAGGTTCGCGCTCGTCCTCAGTTCACAAATCGCAGTACAGAGGCCGTCGGGAAACAAGCTGTCTCCAGCGTGCTTTCGTGTAAGGTCGGGTGGACACCCGGCTCGGATACGGGGCTTGCGCGGTGTGCAAACAGCAGCGGAGAGCACGCAGGCCAACACAGTATCACAAAAGTACTCCGTGGCGGCGGGTGAAGCCTCACGGGCATGCCTACAATTTAAAGACGCCTCTGTTAACACCCCTCCGCTCTACGTGGATGGAAAACATTATTCAAAGCCAGGCGAGGTTAGAAAATCATGATAAGGAGGGCCAAGGGTTAAACTGACTGCTTGAATTATTAATCATTTAATCAATCAGCTATTTTATCGTCATTTTTGCAGCAGAGTGATTTGTTGGCCAACAAAAAACTGTTTGCCAGTTGCCCACTTCCTGTCATTACTCAATGTGCTATCAATTATGTATAATACAATGCAGTACAAAATAATGCCGTGTACTACGTAGATGTCTTGTAATTTAACAGGTGGATGCATGTATGAAATCACATGACGACAGAAAATAGAATAACAACAAACAAATAAACAGGCCATCAGTTGTAGCCACAAGTAAAGTGATTTTTCTTGTTATGTATTTTATTACATATAAAATCAACAGTGTAAGTTCTGGCCGCTATGTTATAATATGGACATGTAGTATTTATATGGTATATAAAATTATGCTATAATTCATATAATGTTTATATTTCCCCTTTAAGTCCTCTTATAAAATCACTTATATGTTCGTGCCAAGCACCGACCTGCCCCCCACAACTTCACCCTTTTTGTCCGTTATTTTGCCGCACACATGTTGTCAATATGGGTAAACAGGAAAAAAGAACCATTACTTTGCATATAACGATAAAAACAGGCCTGGGCAAGCATTCAATAGATTATCAGATACAAATTTTACCACAGGATATATCAAGAAATTGGGACGCACGAACCAAGTTATGCAGCTGGCAAGTTAAAACGTTTCATTTTAATATTTTATTGCCAGTTCAAATATTCTGCTCAGTAATACCGTTTAATACAACGTCAAAGCACTAAATTCTCATATGAATCAGCAAGTTTGCTATACTGCGTTGAGTGTTTAAATGTTTTACGTTACATCCGACGGCTTTTAATTATCATTAAAAGGCTTACACGATGAATCCAACGTGTGTGTGTGTAAAACTCTCTACGCACACACACTATAAGTATGTTAGTTGTAGATCTACAAACTGGACACAAATTCACTATCTCACAAGCAAACTTAAAGTAAACACGAACTGGCAAAATTAAACAGCACAAGTTAGAGGTGTATTATTATATCTTTTGAGCGGCCGGTATTTACAGTGAATAATATTGACAGCGACCTCTACAGTTCAGTGCGATAGCCTGGCTGATTATTCACGTGTGTCTTGGCTTTGAGAAACATAGACGACTGCAGCCGAAAAATCAAACTGTCTCCTTTTTCGCTCTCCGGAGGCAGAGGAGTAAATGGCTCTTTTGTCCCAGTTTCTCAAGAGATATCCCGCAATTGTCCATAATCATTTTAGCATGTGAAAAGCGGCAAGGAGGGACACCAGGAATTATGCGTTCATGCCCTCGAAGACTGAGTTTCACAAAAGAAAGTCGTTGCTAGACCACTGGGCTTATCTCGCTTCCTAAACTCATATTAAACTATCGACATTTCTCTGTCTGATTCCCCAGTCTTGGGGAGAACCGCTTTATTTAGTGATCATATGGCACATTGGCACGGCTGCATTAATCTGCCTATTTGATATCATAATCGGTAATGATGCTGCGCAAGAAATCTTCCGTTGAAAGGTTTTATTGAGTTACAATTTAAATTATAGGTGCTTTAATGGTAAAAAAAAAATATAGAAACAGGTTGTGGTCTTATAATAATATAATCAGTCTTATATAGTGTTTCCAAAGAAATTCAACTCTTTGAAAATTAAATAGGATAGTACTTTTTATAGGCCTAGTTCGTTTTTGATTTCGAGGTTTTTTTTGGTATAATTAGCATGTGTGAAATCAATACAGACGGTATTACTAAAATATAACTACCGTGCTGGACTACACATGCACGTTCATTGAATATCGCGTTGGACTCTTCATAAAAATCTTCGTAACTTACGCTCAGTTGTGCTCTGATGTGAGAGTAAGCAGCCATCTTCTGTGACGAGAGACTTGAAAGAATCAGCTCGAGTTTAGCGTGCATCTTGTGACACTCATCGGAACGCATTTGATGTGATGCATTATGGGTATTCGACAAACTAATCTCTGTGGAGAAAAATAAATAAATACATGTAGGAGAGTAGATGCAGATGCTTTCTCGGTATATGCACTAGGTACCACAATGCATTAGCATCATCTTCTCTGAACATACATGTGATAGCAACAGTAACTGGGGCAGCTCAAGGCAAAACTCATACCCTGGTCTCCTTAACTGCTTATTGCCAATAAAGCAAGTCCCCTGAGTGAGGCCTATACGGTGACCAAACTGCACTACCATACTACATTACCATACTGCACTACCATACTACATTACCATACTGCACTACCATACTACATTACCATACTACATCACTATACTATTAATACTGCTTGAGCAATCACATACCTTACAATTGGTCACCGCTTCGTTTACTGTAAAAAAGAACATATAGACGGTGTCCAAGTGCAGGTTCTTTATGTCCCTCTGACAAATGTAGCGTCTCTGTAGTTGTCATGTGTTTGACCGAACATCAAGCATATAGTATTGGTGCCTGCTTCATAAGATTAGCCATGTTGTGTTTTGTACAGGCATTCTGTATGTCTCTTAAAGATTCATTTAAACATCAGCGATAGAGTGGGATGTGGTTTTACATATTTGTGCCAAGAGTGAGAGCCCTAAAGACTCGGACCAACCTCCATGTCCACAGCATCTTTCCTCAGGCCATCATCTGTCTGGACCAGGACCCTTCTGACCTCCCTTTGTTTAACTGCCGCACACACACTTTACTACGCACATTGCATGCACACTTACACTGTCAATCAAAATGCTGTGCCATAATCCTTCTGAGTAAGGACCTTCCCCAGTTTCCACTATTACAGTCAGAGCACATATGCACTTCAACTTGTTACATTGTTGCATTACACATCCTTTTATTTACAGTTGTTTGTGTATAGTCTATTCATGTTTTTATGTATCTTTTGTAAATCTTTTATTTTGTATATCTTTCATCTTTTTCTATAGAATATGTACCTTTTAATTAGATTATTATTATGTTGACGCCGGTACCAAGAGAGCAGTTAACTTCTTAGAACAATAAAGATTCTGATTCTGTGCCCATGGCCCTGATCAGGATAAGCATATGGAGGATGGATGGATGGATGGATGGATGGATGGATGGATGATGGATGGATGGATGGAACCACTGTACTTCACAAGCAATTGGATATTTTTCATGTGCCCATTGTACAGTTAGACACGTTGAGTACATGTTTAGCACTTATGGAGAAGAATAAATTTCCAGAGACACGCGCAACCCTTTTTTCTGTATAAACCTGCAATATGTCGGTAGAACCAACCTGTTATTCAGCAGAAGGATAAGTGTAAGTCTTTAATGAAGTGAAACTAAAACGATCAGCTAATTAATACCATCCATCTACTTTTGCATCTTTCAACCGCTTATGTAGTACAGGGTCGTAGGCAGCCTAAAGGCTTTCCCTCCAAGCGCAGGGCGCGAGGCAGGGCTACGCCCCAGATGGGACGAAATGATGAATACCTTTTTTTGGGGAAAAAAAAAACTTACTATTAATTTTAGACCCACACATGGCAATGATACAGAACAAAGAACAAAAATACAAAAGCTGAAAATGTGCCCCAGATGAACATTTTGGACAGGAATATATTTAAATATATTTCTTTTTTATTACATTTTCAAATCAGTTTAGTTTGCATTGGATGTTAAAATTAAGCGACTGCCGTTTTCCATGTTCCGTCCACAAGGCTGATGTGACACAACGGTACCGAAAAAGAAGAAAAAAAGATTCATGAACGAAACAGCAGAAAAGAAAACACAAACTTTTCTGTTGCACTTCCAGGATTTAGCCGAGCTCACACGAACAAAGGCGGGCGCAGGATCGAAAATGCGATTCCCCACTTCTGCTTCACATTTGACAGAAATATGTATATGTTTGTTGTGGTAAATGCTATTTTTATGTTGTGCCGCTAGACAAAAAATGTTTGTCAGTCGTCTTTGCGGGGGTATCCGAATGAGCGACTTCTGGGGAGAAAAAACTAAATGAATTAGCTCATTAGTATATAAAAAAATAAAATAAACAGAGACATTGCAGATGTTCAAGGTGCCAGATCATGATTAAAAATCTCGCTTTTATTGTTTTGCGGACTGTCCCGGGAAATCGATTGGCTTTGTTTCAAAATAGCACCTAAGAGAAATGTATTTTCCATATAAATATAATTTGCCGGAGCTACATACTATTATGGGTATATCAGTCAAAGCTGGGAAAGAGACCCCTTGCTATGCTTGTAATTTTCATCATCGATGGGGGTTCCGATAAGCTTTGGCAAGATTAGGTAGAAAGTTGACCTCCCACTGAGGACGGAAATTCAGAGCGCCGTGAACCGGCTTTCTGGGGATTCCGGGGTACGCCTGACTCCAGCAGCCATATTTGCAAATCATATTTATGTGGGAAAAGATAAGTGATTCTGTTAAGCAGAAATGCTGGAGGAGAGAGGAGCCGGGACCTGTCTGTCTATTAGGAACCCCAAGAGCACAGAATGATCGACCAGCTTTATTATATGCAAAAAACGGCAGTCTTCTCCGGGTCACGAAAGGAAATGGTGATTTGGCAGATGAATTGTAATTGCCTAATAGTATACTGTATTTATGCGGCTCACTGCTTTCCGTCTGTTCTGCAGGGCAGAATTTGATTCATAATGAATGCGTACAATTTACATTCGCAAAGATGATTAATGTCAAAGGTAAAGCGATTGCACTATCCGGAAACAACTGCAGACATTATGTACGCATTTTGCTTAATATTTTGCTTAAAACTGCCACATATTTCTCAGGAACTTTCTTAAAGCGTTCATATTAAAAGGTAACATTTAAACACTAAGTTATATGCATACCTGCGGACTTGATAAATGAACCTATTTTTCCCCCATTCTGTAAGGAAGAGAAGGTAATGATAATTAACAGATGGGGATTTAATGATACTACCATTATGGAGTAATTTTATTGACCCATTCCTACTCCCGACTAATTAATTAATATTTCAAGTACAGTTTTTAAAGGACAGATGAATCAGTCTGCGGCGTGCCATACTATTACACATTCAGCCTCACATATAGACTATCTCATAGCGGCTGTCCTCAAACGCGACGTGCAGGAACATGTGCTGGTGGCAAGCGACGGTGTGCCCGGTCATTCACATCAGTGGTTCTTGTGGCTTCGGGGATTTAGCTGAGAAATGGATATATCGGAGAAAATCTTTCTCTCGGTGACGTTTACGGTGTACGATGAAAAGCACAATATCACGGCTGTAAGTGTGTGACGAATGGTGTTAAAGTTAAGGATGGTAAAGGGAACAAAAAACATTAAACATTTTGACACACCCGACATACGCTGATGCGCACCACAGGATCATATACAGGAAACCCTTCCATAATAAACCATAATAAACTTCCATAATAACTTTATTTTTGATTAATTTCTCCATTATAATTACGTTTTCCGTTCGTTTCCCCTTTGTAAGTTCTGTTAAAAGCAATAATAGTTGGACCTGCATTTTGAATTTCAGGACAGGTTCATAATAAAGGTGGCCACGTAATCCGTGTAAACTGGGATACAGATCAAGTCAGGCACTTAAAAACGCTATGCAGCCCAAAATCGTAAAGATGATGCCTCTCACCATAAAGTTACTCCAGCTGTATAACCGCACGGAATGCCGCGACTTGACAGACTGAGAATATTGCGAATATAGAGACTTCAAACGAGAATATGCAGTACTGCTCCACCCCACGCAATTTAAGCAAATTCAAATACAGCTCATAATTACTGACGAAAAATAATAAAGCACATAAGGGCTTTACTTATGTTACGTAATCTCCAGTGAACGAGGGGACTCAGGAAGCAATGGAGGAGAGTCAGTGTCTTGATGGCTGTGGTCACCCTTCATGTGCTGCTCGGAAATAAAATAATATAATAATAAGCTGGAAAATCAAAGAGTAACAGTCGAGTTTCATTGGGATTTGAATTCCTCAACTCAGCAACTCTGCAAATCAATGTTAAATGGAAGTACAGTTTTAAGGGAAATGACCTTATTGTTAATGTTTATTATTGCCTAAAGAAACAAACGTTCAAACTGAGAGTAGTAGCGACAGTACAGGTCGAAGCCCATGCGATGCCCTTGGCAAGCTTCACCGCAGGTGCCCCCCCCCCCCGACCGAGACGCCTCATGGGTTGAAATGTCTGTAAATATGACTCTTTGCGACATGGAGCTAATTACCAAAAAGTTTTCAAAAACAAAGTCGTATAGGTTTGACAGTCACTGTAGCAATAACAAGAGCTGTCCCCAGCACGGATCTGTATGAGTATGACTGCTGAATTTTGTAGGCCTGAAGTTTGAAATTTTAAATTTTCTTATATATGATTATAGTGTGACTGTTACAATCGAGCATTTCCAGTTTGTGTACTTGGATGTTCGCTTGGAAGTAGATCAGTACCAGATGCCGGATCTTTTACTTATACAACTCAGCTGTTGTATAATTAGGCCTATTCTAGCAATGATGCCTGTGTGATTCAGTACTCATGAATCTGACCAGCAGATTCTCCAGATTCCCTCTTTAGCATAAATCTCATGTACCGGGGTTCCTCATGAATTAGTGCTGGGTCCACTCATATCTTTGTTATATATCAGATCCCTTAATTCTGTCATCTCTTGCTGCTGGTATGCGGTGAAGTTTAACCCATCCCTGCCCAGCTGCTCCCACCTCTGCTCTCATAGGTTCCTGCGACATTGACATCTCTGGTTATGCGACCGTGTTCTGAAACCCAACGCGTCCCAACATGTCCGATTCCTACTCCGCACCCCTTGCCCGTGCGGCACCTGTAACAACACTCGCCGTCACCCCCAGACAACACAACTGAGGTGTCATCAAAAACGCCGGCTTCACCTCCGATGACACGCTCAGCCGCTCCCGGCACGAAGCTTCCCGCCAATCCTGCTGGAATACCGTCGCCTCACAGCCCTGTCTACCTGCAACTCTGATCATTTCTAAGCTTGACTCAGGCAGGCAGGATGTGGAAGAATTCATTCCAAGTACATCAAATGCGTGGCGGACTGGAGCCAATTAAATAATCGTTGTTTGCATGACCAAATTCACACTGGCGTTTTCCCAAGAGAATATAAAATAAAGGCTCACCGGACAGCCCAAAAAGCCCATTAGGTAAAGGGCAACACAGCTATGCAAATTCAGCCTATGATGCATCAATGATAGGTAATTGTGAAATCTATTGGTCTGCAAAGATTTAAAAAAAACCCTCAGTGGGTGTCTTATTACCAGTTGGCGTTTAAATAGTATGCTTTTAAGGTAGACAAAAAATGTTTTATCGCTTTGTCGCCCGGCATCATTAAAAGGCAGCACGATGCACGTGTTTGTTGTTGTGCCGGGAAAACGGCAAGAACTTTTCCCTCGGAAATCCCTTCCAGATCACGGAACTGTAAAAGGAGATTATTTTCAAACAGTTTCATATCAGCGCCTGCCATGTGCAGCAGTGGAAGGTGAAAGGTTCATCTCTCACCTGCTGACACGGGGGCCTCCTGACAGGGAACGTGGCACGGCCAGATGATAGGAATCTCAAAGGTGTCCGCTGCCTCAGCCAGACGGCTCAAGCCTCAATTTATATGAGGAAGAGTGGGGGGGAAGAAGGGAAAAAAAGCCCACTTCATATGAGCTCACTGGCCAATCTCGGCGTCTACTGGGGCTGCGGCCCCCAGCCAGAAAATTCCCAGACCCCCGCAAGCTGCGAAGCAGAGCTGTTTGGCTCACATAAACCCCCGCATAAACAACCTGACTAGAACGATGGTGTATACATATACGGCAAATTATGAGGGGAAAATTCGATCTAGAATGTAAACTTTCTAACGTAAACAATGACAAATGTAGTTTGTCGCCGGTACTGTAGCTGATCGGATTTAGCGTGTAACAAACTGCAAATCTGGAGCCATTACAGAGTTCGGGATGCTAATTTGTTTCCCTTTGCTCTGTACGGACACCACCATGGCGACCTCTACGGCAGGGTCTCCCGCCGCTCTTTGGGGATGTTGGCCTGCTTCCTCCTGAACAGAAGCCCGCATCTACAACCTGCTGAATCTCCCGCTAGGTATTATGACAGCCCACCCCTCCCCCCAGCCTTGCCAATGACAATAAAAGCCTTCTTTTCGCCGCGTCGCAAACAGCATCTCAGAAAGGTCACAGCGGCTGTAAGAATGAGCTGGCGCCAATCCGTACCTGTATTCCTCTACAGCAGGTGATCAGATAAGGAAGATTTTGTCCTCCCAGATGTAGGCCCACGCGTCACAAAACATTATGCATATTTATAGTAATTAGCTGTCATATATTTACACGTCTGACCCCCGCCTTACTTCCATCTATTAACATCAGACGGGGGCAGGAGTGAGTCTCAACACTTCCGCTGTCTTTAATATATTCACCAAGACACCACTAATTGTACCAATTAACACTCGTCCTGCACATGACCTCGTTCCTTTCATTATCATTTAAGAAATGAATGAGTGCTCTGTTGTATGCAAATTTAATTAAGCGTCGCCATGGGTACACGGCACACTGCCACAGATCCTCGTCCTGGACGTGAAAGTGCGTCGATTCAGGAAAAGTGAGGCTGACGCCTGGCATAGCTACGGTGTGCCAAAAGCGCGGCGGCGCGGGTCACACCCCCGCCCTGTGCACCCCAGCCCCCCCGTGTCGTGTGAATTAAAATCGGCTATTCATGCCCTCCGCTGCTTCCCATTCATACAGATTGTTTACTCCGCTGCCCTCAGAAAATTGTCCTCGGTTCACATCAGCTCTGTGTTTCCCTTTGGATGGGGGCGTTCCGGAAAAAATCTGCAAGCGAAGTCACACCCGGGATTCTGGGAGCCGCATAGAGGCTCATATCTATTTATTTTAGCATCTATTTGAATTTAGCAGCAGGAGAAGGCGGGGAAAATGGAGAATATTATAAAAATGGAAGATGAACGGTGCTTGCCGGATGCAAGACGTAGCACTGAGCTTTGCAGGATGATTAGAAAATCAGGAAGTTGTTTTCTGTCACGGTTATGAGTCGAGCCACGGAAATTCCTGCAGCGTCGGGAGTTTCGGTGTGTCAGGTAGGACGTGTGCCGCCGGGTCCAGCACGCTGCAGATCTGCAGCTCCATCTTTGCTTTGCCGAAGCTGCATATTCTCCATATTTGGGATATTCAATTAGCGTAGCTATTAAATTTGGAATTCTTTCCACCGTCCCTCGCTGGCGCTCAGCTCCTAGGGCTGGCTGTGGGTTAATGACCCCAACTTGTCTCAGCTCGTAGTCGCTACCCTGGCCCCATATGAAGCTGGTTAGCTGTGTAATGAAGGGGGCACAGGGCCGTACAATATCTCATTCAGTAGGAGAGTCTGCTGCGCATTACATCTTATCTTTGGCCAGGCCTGCTCTTCATTTCATGCTTTTATTCTTTTAGAAGAACGGAGTTGCTATTTTCTGAAAAGTCTACGTTCAAGGTAGTGTATGGACGCCTCCAGATAGAAACACACCTTCACCTGTCTCACAAGACAATAGAAAGAGCAGAACAGTTTTAGTGCAGGACTTTTATTCTGAAGCCTGGGTGAGGTCCTTCAAGTAAACCCATTCAATCAGAAAATGCGTATGCCAGATCTTCCACACCCAAAAACGCCCCCCCACCCCATGTGTGAGCAAACCCCTTGCTGTATAGGTTTGACCATGTCACACAGCCCCCGGCCCCAGCACTATGTTCCCCGTCAATCAAAACTGTTCTGTGGCATGGGGGGGCCAGGTAATAGGGAGGCGTTTAATCGATGGGAAAATATAGAGCATGTACAGTACAGCTAAATGCTGTCAAACACGAAAAGCACATCAGAGACGAGGACAGAGGAAGCTGAGAGCGGGGAGTGACGGTGCAAGACATTTTGGCAAGAGCTAGGGGAAGCCGGGAAGCAGTAAATAGAACTGGGAAGTAATAGGGAAAACTGGGAAGCAGCAAGGAAAACTGGGAAGCGGTAAGGAAAACTGGGAAGCGGTAAGGGAAAGTGGGAAGCAGTAAGGGAAAGTGGGAAACAGTAGGGAAAACCCAGAAAGTAGAAGGGACAACCAGGAAGCTGTAGGGATAACCAGGAAGCAGTAGGGAATAGCCAGGAAGTGGTAGGGAAAACCAGGAAGCGGTACTTCCCATTTCCAGCCTTTGGAGATTGCTGTGCTTAGTCAACAGACGCATCATAACTCTAACAATGTGATCTGCATACCTCAACAAGGCTGGGGGAAGGAGCATGTGCTGGCCGAAAGGCGGTTAAAACACCGCTCTGAACACGTGTCCGTCAGGACCAATAGGTCATGCCGGTGAGACGGCAGCTTCAAGAAGACCAAAGACACGTCAGCGAGCAGCCCGTGGAATCCCAGTAATGCAATGGCTGATGGACATGGAGCGCGGCCTAGAGCAGTACACGAGGAGATGCACAGGCCCACCGGACCCATGAATCCAAGGGCACGCGGCATCCATGCTCAAATCCAGGCTTCAGATTCCAGCGATCCGCTGTCGTCCAGCTAACATGCCCATTGCCTGGAGACAATGATTTACTCTGTTTACCCAGAATAAAGCAGGATCCGCTTAAAGGAAGGACGCTTTCTAGAATTGTTTTTTTTTCAAGGGCCTTGCTATTATTTTCAAGGACTTGAAGTTTGAAATGTTATGAATATTTAATATAATGATAAGAATATGTAGCCCATTAAAAATTTAATCTAAATTTTAAATTGTGGGCCAAGTGTATGAAATCATGTTTAAATATGTAGCAGAATCCGGGGAACACAGTGGTGTTTATTTGAGATTTGCATAGTCATCGGCCACACGGGTGACAGAAGCCCGTTTCTGTATCTCAAACAGGCGCCAGAGGGGGAGTCGTGCGATTTAATAACATGTTTGCGCCGCGCTCCCAGTTATTCAGTTATTCTTCCGAATTAAAAAAAAAAAAAAAAACTGACAGATGCCATCCTTCAATTTGCCTGTCACTGCTAACCAGCTTTCCGGAACTCACATGTCATATGTCATTTTCGTTTATGGTGTCAGGGCTCTTTCCATGAGTGATATATTTTAAAAAAAGGTTAGAAGTGTCGATCACGGCCGCCACGTCCTCCCGCTGCCTTCCTCCCGCTGCGCCTCGCCTTGCTTCTTCCCAGAGATGAAATATTTCTTTAAGCCTCGTTTTAAATTGAAATCCAAGCATCTGATAAAGTCTATTTCAAGCGATAGTACATTAAGGCGTTTCTTTGGTATAGGAATATGTCATTATTATATTATTATAACATTGCAGGATCGTCTATGATTTACAGTATAATCTCAGGCTTTGTTCTTCCTGTGTGACACCATAGAACTACCCTTTGCCAATATTTAAAAACGTAACACGGTGTACACCAGTGTGTGCATGGTCAGCTTTTGTGTTTTTAACGCAAGGTGATAATACACTAGCATCCTCTCCAGGGTATCCCCTGCCTCCTGCCCAATGTATTCTGGGATAGACTCCAGGCTCACCGCGACCATGTACTAGATAAGCACTATGAAAGATATATGGATGGAGAGTCATAAGAGTCAGAAGAGTCTCTAAAAAGCTGAGCCTTTTCCTTGAATTGCAAATGTGCTCCATACTATGTGAAGAATTCTCGGACACTGATAATCACCCCCCCATTCGCTGGTCGTGGGGGAGCGGGGAGCAAGTTGGATACTTCGGCCCTCTTAGGGATGCACTCCACACCGGCTCTGCAAACTCAGCGTGGCTCCTGCTCCATGCCGTCAATAAACCGGTAGCTTTTGACAATACTGCAGGTTTTGGCATAGGGGTAAGAAAAAAAATTGTGACATAAAAACATTCAGGATTGCTTAATGGCCTCCGCAGCCAGCATGCAGGATCTGCCGCAGAACCGTGACCCATCGCCCCGACAGACTGACGAGCATTTCCTGAGAACGGGGGTATCGCCCAGGAGAATATCGATATTCAAATGAGATGCAATAAACATGGTCAGTGGTACCCGTGCATGCGACGGTCTGTTTCTAATTTTTATCGGGATCGCAGGAATAATGGTACCTTTATAGAACCACAGAAAAATGCGAGTGTGTGGCTTTTATTCTTCCTGCTCGGGTTTAGCCATGAATGTTTTTAACTAAACTGCTAAATCTGTTTGCAATTTTCAGCCAAACAATGCATTTATTGTGGTTTGGTTTAGAAAGTACCTCCTAAAGACACAAATACATATTTTCTAGATTAAAAGCATCAGAAATACAAATGAAAGACGGTACAGACATGACTTATTTCATGAAATATAAAAACGACAAAAACCAGTTAAAGTAAAAGCTAGTAAGAGAGTTGATTTTGTATCTGCTTTGGCCATCTCTGTAAAGGGAAAATTTTACGAGGCAGGGTAAACAGGTTTTTGCATGTGTCTCTCATATCCCGGCAAACACATCAAGGGGAATTCATGATTATGAGCGCACAAAATAAAATAAAAAAATTAGCGATAAATCACTCCTGTTGGTAAAGTTGACATCATCTAGAGCATTCCGGGTTTCAAAAGACAAGATCCCTGTCCACGTGGCTGGCGTCCCCCTGCAAGGATACCGCGGGGAGATGTCTGTCTGAGTGCCACGGCACAGACTCCAGACCCTGCTCCTTAATTGAGGCCAAACGAATCTTATATAAGTGCAGCCAGAACCTTTTAAGTGTAGAGCGCATATAGATTTATTCATGAAAGGCATCTGGGCTGTTCGTCTTCACTAAAGGTCAAACTAAATATACATCATGACATCTTCACATAATCGGATTTTGGTAGACGATAATAATGTCGACTATGGTCATGATTAATTTCCCACAAGAGGATAAAAAAAAACATGATACATCATTATTATTAGTGTCTATGCGTCAGATTCCGAGGTTTAACGAGGATCAGTGCCGGACAGGTACAGAATGTTCTTTGCTTTCGCAAAAATCCATCGGAGTGTACGGATCTCGTTTTTCTGACAGCCGTGAAACGCAACACGCTTAGACTCCTGTGTTTCCCCGATACGTTCAAATTTTATTTTAATGCCATTGCACTACCGCATGGCTAGTTTGTAAATAAAGTGGATTGCAAGGCCGGACTTTCGCGTAGCGGTTCCATACGATGATACTAAATGAAAAATGTGAAAAAATTGGGAGCGCATTTGCCGGAGCCTTATGCTGTCACGTCTCTGTGTAAAAATGTACAAATTCACCAGCCTGACTTCACCTTGAAAAGTCATATGCGTTGGGTGGCTGTGCTACATTGTGGCAGGGGAGTCCGGGTGGGGGCAGCATCCCGGCACGTTTTGGAGAGCAAGCAAGACTAGCCATTAAAAAAAAATCCACATCCACATTTCCCAGGGGCCACTCCTCGCAGGCAAAAAATCCTGACCGAAAAAAAGTCTTCCAAACTTCTGAGGCCTGCACTTGTCTTAATGCACCCAGGCCTTTCTTTCAGTTTACTTTATTTTTGTTTCACAAGCTTTCACTCCAGACTCGAAAATTGACATTATAGCATTTCGAGCTGTCGCAAAAATGATTTAATACTGGGGCTCGTTGAAATCAAGGGATACTGGAGTGTAAGTTAAACCCGTTCTTATGTAGTTATTGTTTATTGTATTTCAACGGGACCGTATCAGCCTTGTGTTTCGACATGGAAAATAAATCAATTTCTCATCCCATGAAAGTTTCGATGGTTCCAACCCAGAGAGTTAGCAATGACATTTTGTCGCCTTTTTTGGGGACCAGATGGACGCTGAAAGCACATCGACCAGCGAATATCAATCTAAACCTGATAGCAATAAACCTTGTTTTCATTTTAAAGTTTCGTGAGCATACAGCTAGCTAAATGCAAGCAGGTTACCATAATGAAATGCCTGCCTGTTTCTGTCGAACTGATTCGGCCTGGTTTCTAATCAACCCAGTCGTTTCACATTGGCCTCGTGCGGCACCATTTCCTGTGTACGCACCATGCTCGCGACAACAGCTTCAAAAATTTAGACTTTGACATTCCCGGATAAAACAATCTTCCTTAAAGGACGTGCTGTGCACCAGCTGGCCCAGAGAGTGGCACGCGGGTTTACCCAGGGTTAGCCGTGCGGAATGGGACACCGACCCCAGCCCCTCAGCCGTGAGGTCCCTCATGCAGAGGGCTTGTAAATGCGGGACAGACACTGTTAGAATAATTCAAATCCTCGGGATTGACATGGACCCCTAGAGATAAATGTATCTTATTTTAAAGTATCGAGCTGAAACGGTACGCTCCGAGTTCCAGGCGTCTGCGCGAGGCTTAAGCTCATCGTTAAGCAGAATACAGGACTGACTAAAATATTTGTGTCGAGCAGGTCTGTTATCTAGAGTTCCATGATGTCCAGAGCCCCCAGGCTCTCTTACTGGCACCCGCCACAACACTATTCACCGCATTTTTTGTAGCCGGGGGCGATGCCGCCGCAGCCTACGCACATGCCGCTGTTTCACTGCGGCACCACCGGAATGTTCCAGCAATAATGCACTAATTTTCATCAGGACTTGTGTTCATTGTCCTCTCTGAGTGCTCACGGGTGTAATTTATTCTGTAAGCATGGTGTGTCTGGATCATTCTGTGGTGACTCGTTAGAACCTCAGAGAACCTAGGCTGAGGACGGGTGAGGCTGCTGTGCGTAGGGATGGCATATTGGGATCATGACCGAAAGCTAGGCCTATCATTTGCGAACAGGATATTCATCCCCCCAAAGCCTTGCTCTCAATGCATCTTTATCTCTTGTCTCGGCCTGCGGCGCCTCCTGTCTTTGGGTTACGTGTCATTCCCCAGTCCTCACATGGCCATTAAACCAGTCCTAAGCTTGAGTGGTAAGATCCTTGCCTTTTTATTGCCCTGGTGAGACGGTTTAAGCTTCGGGAAGTTGTCTATGTCCTGTAGAAGCGCTCCAGATGTATGGCGCTCACTCTGGAACCGCCCGGCTGAGGTAACATGTGGCTTCGTACCCTCGCACGGAGCCTCCAAAGCTCACTCACACGGAGCCCCACTCCGCCCTCGATTAGCCATGACTCAGAAGCCGTACACCCGCACACAGAGAGCTACACACTGCAGCTTGGAGTTTAAATTTGCAGACACTTACCTTTACTGTATATATTTAGATCTATGATGCATGTTTGTGTGTATGCGTTTGTGTGTAAGAGAAACGGAGGGAGGTGGATTTTTCCGGAAAGGCTTTCTGAGCATTCCAGAAGGTGTCTTATGGAAACAGTGGCCCACACAGGAGAGCTGCGTTCCAAAAGGAGCACAGAGATCACAACATGCCGCAGGCATGACGACACAGGCGGAAGCCACAACGGCAGAGATGACGACTCGGCCCCCTTCCCTCCAAAATGCTGCCGGCATGTCTCTTTCTCACCCTGTGAGGTTTCTTCTGAGCTTCAGGGCCTAGGCGTCTACAGCAGAGGTACGGTCCTGATGCATTGGAGAGGGGGGGGACCAGTTTGGGTGCTGGTACTTATATTGAACCAGTTCTGCGCTGGAAATAAGTATCCTAACTAAACCAGTAACATGTGAGGGAACCCTGCAGAAAGCAGGTCAGCGTAACGTTCCGCTTTCCCACCGCGGCTCATATCAGGTACTTTAACCCTGGAGGCAACTAGGGTAGAAGATATCGGTAGCTGAAGAGGGTCATTGTGTCAAACACCTGACAAGTAGCTTCGACACTCAGTTTGAGATCACGATCACAAGTTATCTGCCATCTCTGACCTGCGTGTAAAAAAGCGGATACAGTAGATCTCTCCTTCCCCAAATCCTGTTCAAAGGCCACGGGGAGCGGCTCGGGTTTCCAATGGCAGGATAGCCCTCAGGAATTTGGATAACACAACGCAGGGCCCTGTCAACCGTCCAATGAAAAGCCCGGAGCTTTTCCTTGCAGCAGTGGAGGTCCGTTTACATTCCGGTGCGACTCTTCCCAGGCTGGCTGCAAGTCAGTTTTATGCCACACTTGGAGACTGTCATCAAGTAGCCACTGGGACTGAGGTTACGTGGTCAAGGGAAAGATACAAAGGACAAAATATGCATGTGAGATTGCTGGGGGGTCATTTCAGGGGTGCAGTAAGCGAAACAAAAAATGTCCTTTAAAACAAAGCGGGAATCATGGTGGTCAAGAGAGCCGAGATATTAAAGGACCAAACTTGACACGGAGCTTCAGTAAACATTCCTTCGATTTGACTCTGTGATCAAAACATACAGTCCACTTTTTCAGCACTGGTGCATAACTGGCACTGGCATTGTACAGCGTCCTGGGAAATATGTTCTTTACATCAGCTCTGAGCTCCTTAGAACGCGTACGCTGTAAGTCGCCGTTTAATGGAGGGAGTCAGTGGTCCCGGCCAAGCTTTGGATTCTGAGCCACAGGTGTTACCCTGTTTGTCCGCACCGATACACCCTGTACTGCATACTCAATATAAAACTGGCTTGTTTTAGGAGAGATGCATCCCAAAGGAAAATCCACTGTTTATCATACCTACACAGCAAGGTTAGGTCCTGTTTTTTTAAATATAACATTATGCAGAAATACGATTCTAAACAAATTGAGGAAAGAAACCATTCCATTAAAGCCTTATTACTTTACAAACACTATTGGGAATATTGGGAAATATTTTTGAGAAGGTCGCTGAAGCAAGACTGCACAATTTGCATAAAGAAATATGTACTACATATATTAATAAAAATTAAAAATGGCGCACAGAAGAAATAAAGGAGGTCTTTAAAAACACACGGCCCGTCAGATGTCAGGCATGCCTGTCTCACTTTTCCTACGGCACCTGCATTATTGGCCCGTGGAAATGTCCCAGCCCCCAGACCGGGTAAGAAGACCGATGATTATGTTCCTCTTCTCTTGCTTTTTCATGGGAACTGACCGCTTTACTTTTCTAAAGTCTTTAACAAGCTGCGCGGGAAGCCCAGGCCACACAGGAGATGCGTATTCCAGATTAGCCGTCATAGACGCCACATAAATATGCGCTAAGGACCCTGATAGGAAGCATCGTCCTGGACGGACTTAAAGTACAAACCCGCGGGTTTTGTTTCCTTTGAATCCCTTATTGGCAGAATTGCGGGAATCGCTTAAACTCAAAAGCGAATTCTCTACCTCCTGGTTATTCATTGTATGAGGGCTAGGCAGTGGGGGGGGGGGGGGATCATTAGAGCTATTGAGAGACAGTATATCTTGCTTCAGACCAGTCAGCTCCAGTTCAAGCAAAGGCAAAGCAACAACTGGTGTCCGGCTTGGTAATTAGGTCTGTCTGGTCATTAGGATATTTGACTAGTTCTGCAGCAGATGATCGATGTCACCAAGCCCAGTGACATTAGGAATCGCACAGAAGAGGCCAGAGAACAGATGGTTGTTGTTTGCAACAAAAAAAAAAAAGCCACAAAAGGCTGAGGTCACCACATTAACCTCTGTTTGGGTGTCAGGATTGCGTTTTTTTTTCCTTCAACTATGGGGTGTCCCTCAGGATCGCAATTACTTATGAGCTTATCCTGCCCCCCCACCCCCACGCCCCCATCCATGGGAGGGGTCCAAACCACGCTCAGGTTGGCTTTTCTTAGATACGACAGAGACCTGCGATTTATTCTCCTCGCTCGGCCGTTATGCGAAATCCAGACAGAAGCCAACTGACCTCCTTAGCACAAAAACAAACTTCTCCATCTTCAGCACACAGACGAGACCTTCGTCTGGACCGGAGGATTCCGCTCGTTCTTTTTTTTTTCTTGTCGGCAAGCTAACATAACTACACGTAAGTCATGACTGCAACCCCCAAATCATCATCTTCTCATTGTCAAATGGATGTTTCCTCTAAGTGTGGGGGAGAAAAAAAAATCACAAATCGTTGGTTTAGATCTGGATTTTTGTGTCTGTGTCAGATTCAGGCCCACGAAAACATAATTCAGCCTAAGCTAAGAGGAACAAAACATGTCATAAACATAAAAAATGAATATTCTTGGGTCTTTCCTAGACTACAGCTGTTATTTGGGGATCCGTATGAACAAGGCAAGGAAATCTGTTAAGTTTTCCAGTTCTCTTTTGGATGCTTTGGAGTCTAGAGATTTTTCATACTGGGTATCGCATCACCAAAAATAACACAGATGTATTTCTGCTTGTTTTTATTTATTGTATTTATTTAGGATGGTTCATTTGGCCATTTCAGAGATCAAAGTTCTCGGTTTCAGTAACCCGGAAATCCACAAAAAGCTGCTGGCCGCTCCAGGACAGCCCCCGACGAACGGCTCGTACGTCACCGGGTACAAAGGCAGGAAACAGGGCAGTTCTGGCGCGAAACCGGTTTTATGCAAGTCCTTTTAGAGGCGCAGGGGCGGTGCAGAACGGACCTCCGCAGAGGTCGGAGTAGCAGCTTGACGCGAGCCTCCGTTGTGAGGCTTCCTGTCACAGGAGCTCGGACCGCATCTTCCTTTGTGTCCTTCTCAGTGGACAGGAAACAGAAAATCTATACTGACGTCTGTACAATAGCATGTTTTCAGGCCCGTTCGGTTCCCCAAACCATTATGAAAAACGGTGGATTAGAGCCAGCGGCTGAAAGCCCATTCTCGAAGCTGGCCTCTCTGTAAGGGCCACTCTTATCCAAAGTTACAAAACAGGATATACTGGAAGACCGAACGTATTAATTCAGCATTATATTGCTCATAATTAACACTGAGTTCATAAATAAGACTTTATGTTTGCACCAGTTGCCCTGGATCCCCCCCCCAATTTCTTGGAGGCAGCATTTATTTTCTTGACGTTTAGTCTATGAATTTGTCGCTCTCTGCAAGGGGCCAGTGGGGGCGTTTGGGTCCAGCTGGAGATCTGAACGTAAAGGGAGAAATTTGCCTGTCCTTTTATAGCGCGGGATCGTGTTTACGATGTGTCCAGAGCCACTCGTAAAGAAGTCATGGTACGCTGGATGGCAGAGTACTACACACTGGGAGCAAAGTGACATTGATCGTTATGAACTCGCTTAACAAAAGCAGAATAATACTAGAAGTATATTATATATACATTTTATATGTATACTGTGTAATTTTTTTGTGATTTATTTACTATCTGTCTTATTTTTTCCTAAATTACAGTTTAATCGTCAAGGATTTATTTATTTTTGCATTTCTGTGTTTACTGAAGGAACACAGCACATTTATAAAAGGAAGATCATTTAAAAATAGAATTCGATTCCCAGCCAAAAACCGCCACGAGTTCACAGGCATGACTATGCAGATGGAAGCTAAGAATTTCTTCTTTTTTTTAAAAAAAAAGAAGGGAGTAACTAATTTTGTTCTTGTCTGCAGAAACGAAGACAAATGTACAAACAAATTATAAAAACAATCAGTAATAATTAACCAAAATATTTTACCTTAAACACCCATATGCCCAAAGAATGTGTATATCAAAAATAATCCATCAAACCATTACTGAATGTAGTGTAACCGCAGTCTCATAAGGTCTTTGAGAATTAACAGCACAATAGTGCAGGAACAGTAATGAAGAAGTTACTGGATAAAGTCTGCAAGTCTGTGCACACCTGTGCCGACAAAGGCCAGCGTGACAGCCCAGCCATAGATGGATTACAGACCCGCGGCCTGACAAATGCTTTTCTGTTTCCTCACACCAGAAGACCCACAAGGAAGCAGCTGGGTGTAATAAAAGCCCCCCCCCCGAATGGGGACGGCGTCGCATCTATCATCGCCTCCCAAGGTGCGTCGGCGTGCGCAGGACGCAAAGCATTGACAAAAAAGAAAAACGGTGCCCCTGCAGACAGTGGGCGCGGGATCTCGCAGGCCGGACTCATTCGGCTTTGGCGTAAACGCTTCTGTGCTCCATACCGCTCTGGGGAGAAAGACTTTCTTTTGGTCGCCACGGAGACTTACATTTAGCGTTAGCGAGTGCTGGCACTTAGGTTGTGTGAGGAGAGGGGAGATGAAGCTTGGGGAGGGGGGGCNNNCCCCCCCCCCCCCCCCCCCCCCCCCCCCCCCCCCCCCCCCCGGGGGGGGGCGGGGGGCGTGGAATCTGCACCACCCACACTACGGACATGCGGCCGGCTGGGCTCTGTCCGGGGGTAGTTTCTGACGTTGGCGGCATAGTTACATCCCTGCCTGCAAAGAGCTTAAGAGAGAAACATGCGACTGAGCTTCTACTGAGCCGTTCAAAACAGCAAAAATGTATAAAGGGCTTTTTAAAAGGTACAGTTACACGTAACATAGAGCTAAGCGGCTCTACGCGGACTGCAGGATGTACTGCTGCAGAGTGACCATTTATTCATCTTGATTTAAACGTATATATATCATCCATAAATGTTGTTTTCATGTCCGGCTTTGCTGCATTTCTCCATATCAGAGTGGCATTCTCCGTACCAGGGCGTTCTGCAACTCTGGTTCTGTGCCTCTCGCGCTTTACACAACATCACATGCTCTTCTGACTGACATCCACACGTCTGAAGCATGTTGGCGATCCCCCACCAAACATCTCTGCTGTGGATCGGCGCCGCAGGTCAGTATGGCTCTCTTGGATCTCAGGGGCCTACGATCATCCATGCTCTCCCCCGAATCTGCCTTCAGGGAGGAGTATACACAGAGGGAGTAATTGAAGCACTGTGGACAAGCAGACGAGGTGTCAGCGAGGACCTAAATGTGTTTTTTGTTGTGAAGTGGAAATGACTTGTATTAAATTGTATTAAATGACCAAGAGCCACGGTGACACTGAGGTGTGATGGCGCTGGGCGGTTGCTATGGCTGCTGAGGTAGCTTTCGCTGGCTGTCCGCTCTCTTCACTGCCTTCGATTTTAAGTTTTCTCCTCTTGGTCGCCTCGTCTTGGGTCGGCGCAAATCGTCGACTTCCCGTAGGCATGGAAGAAGTGTGTCAAAACCTAATAATCCATAATAATGCATCACATGGCAAACATGTCATGTGAGCCCCTGAAAACGTCGCCTGCCTCTGGCCCTCTGAGTTTCTGTCCCGGAGAGAAGGGGCAGATCGCAGAAGTCACTATAACATTTATCGGGCCGCCCAGGCTTGTTTGAGGGGACCCGGCGGTGACTCGTCACCTGGGACCTGAGAGCTGCGCTTTCTAGTGTCGACAGCAGTTAAATTATCTCGGGTGGAGGGGTGAGATAAAGACGTCTGTGAGGAGAAGCGGGTGTGGGGGGGGGGGCTGTCCACGGGGTGTCAGCGGAGAACATCGCCTCTCTGAGCATCACTGAGGGTGGGCCATTCAGTCGAATCGTTACTTCACTTTGCCAAACGTTTTCTGGGTAAATTATGACCAGCGGGGATGACGGCCGTGCATTAACTCTATGCTCGATATCATGTGACACCTTGGGCCTGACAGGAAATCAAATGCACATCCGAGGACACCGGTCAAACGAACAAAAACAGAACTCTGAGTGGATAAGTCACTCCTCGCCTCGACGGCCTTCTGTTCTTACGCTTTCGTTCTTAAAGGTCACACCCTTTCAATCGTACTGTTCCTCTCCGCTCAACAGCCTCATTTTCAGGCAGAGCCTTACTGGGCCTCACTGGGGAGTTTTAGCTACAAGCCTGGCTTCTTATCCACCGTGTGCCCCGCTGCCCGACGGCCCCCTGAAATCCCAGCTGTCTTTGCACTAATCTGCCCCGTGGCCTGTCACTGGCGTCCGCTCCTCCATTATCCTGGCAGCCTTCCAGGTCACGGTCACCCCTCTCAGCCCGGATGGCATCTTTTTGGCCACACGCACTCCCGTTCCCATCTTGAAGTTTTTCAGCCCCCTCGGGGCCACACCGCAAAGCGAGATGGGTAAAACTGGGTGGGGTCATCGCGTTCGGCTTTGGGGTGTGGCGTGGAGGAGTAACTCCTGCAGCTTTGACCCCCCCGCAAATTAGGTTCATACCCTGGGCTTATGTTTGGGTGCCGTCCCCTACACTCTGCCATAAATGTTGCATACGTTCCCGGAAATGCGATACGGCATTACGCTCAGACGTTACCAAACATGCTAAAAAAGACCAGCTGGCATCTTTGAGCCAGTGTTTAAAGTACGATATCATCTACTCCCTCACCTTTTCTGTACGACCAAGGGCTGTTTGTTTTACCTTCAATCATTGAACCTCTGGTAATAATTTTCCTTCCGTCACTGCGTGTGTGGAAAATGTTCCCGTCATCTTGATTTGAATAAAACAAATTCAGCAGAAGCAATTTTCCTTTAGTACAGTGGACTCGGTTCCAAAATAAATACATTAAAACTGCGCCCCTCTGTTTCTTTTTATTATTCATATTCGAATTCTTCATTTAATAGTTTCTGAATGGTGCACTTTCATTTGAAAGGCTGTCTGCTTCTGGTAGGCCTCTGACACATCCACTGTCGAACATCAACCGTCAGTCACCTCTTGCAATTAATAGCTAACCCCACACTGCTCGTATTTGGCGATGGTGGTGGCTCCGTCCCCTGCTACCGACGTCTAAACAATCACGTCAGATTATACTGACTCAGTACCAAAAGTAATGAGACCAGATAGCATTAAAAGTACGCCATTCACCAGACAAATATACTCGTCACCTGTATTGGATCGGCATGGCTAATTCTTTGCCTTATGCGTATTTACATTTTTAATCGTTTTGCATTTCATTGACTATCCCCTGGCAGGATCTAAAAACAAATACAGGCGAAGAGAAACATTTTTAAATGCACGTTATGGGTATAATTCCGACTTTCTTTATGGGGCTGATTTGTGGACTGTATCATTGACTAGCCGCTTGCTAATTCACTCCACTCTCAGCTTGCCTAATTGAGGGTTGCAGTCAAGGTGTTAATGTTGCATGAAAATGTTTTATCAATTAAAAAGTAACATGCATGCTGTTATTTCTTAGAGTATACAAATTAATGAATCAGCTGAATAGGGGGAAGAGTGATTCTCAAATAAAATAACAGGACTATATATGTGTGTGCGTGTCCCTAAATTAGCATGGTAATTTGCAGGAATTTAATTAATTTCTCTTCAATAAATTGACACTCGTGCAGAGAACGTAGGTCAGACAATGTTTCAGTCCATTCTAGCATGAGAGCAAATGCTGGCCGACAGAAAACGGCTGAAAAGACAATTTTACTGCGGCATGTTCCATATACGTTTACTGGTCAAAAACCAGCTGTATCCTTTAGAAGGGTGACTGAATCACAGAGTCTTTCTTTTCATGGTTTGTCCTTCTTCTGAATTGCTTGGGGGATTTAATTCCAACGTGACGCCACAGGGCTCTGCTACCAAGATCTGCCGTGTTCTCTTTAAGTTGAGGGGGGGGGGGGGATTCCTACGTTGCTCTTCAGCAGCTGACAAAACTAAAGCTGATCCATGTTAGCCCCATTTAGGTTCGCAGAATTGCATTATGGGTTAGGGTTAGCTTGACGGAGCGGGCCACTCACCGCGTACCTGACGGCGGCAGTCGACAGAGAGCTCCGGGACTCATGACCTGAGGGTTGATGGTCTGAGTGGTGGCAAAGGCCCAGCTGACTTCTTTTTTCGGTGCTTTGCCCTTGCTAGTGTGTTAACCTTTAAGAAAGGTACTTTCCCTGACTTTATTCCCAATAGTGCCAGTGGCTGAAGGATAAGCTAATAAACTCGCTTTAGATAGCAGTGTGCGCTAGGCTAATTAATCAACAACACAAGTAATGATGTGAATAATTAAAAAAAAAAAACAACACAAGTGAAACCAGCAGAGCAAAAGGCCGTAGATATCAGCCTGTGGGGCTTTGGGTTTGAACTCAGGCACCTACTGCTGGCCCACAAACCCGTGGACAAACCTCGCAGCCCATAGGGAAAACAGGATGGTGGAGGCTCATTCCGACGAGCAGATTAACGAGGGGACCCGTGTGTGAAATTGCGTTAAGATAGAGAGGTGAGCCAAATATTCAGCTGTTCTTTTCTGACTCTTCAGAGGTGCAAAATAGGGCCCTGAGTCCTCCTCATAGCAGCAAAAACCGTTAGTGATATTGTCCCAGCGTGCCCTCCGAGCACAGCTGTGAAAGGGGCCCCGCACGCTCGCCAGGAAGATCAATACGGGCGGGAAAAGGAAACCATCTCCAGGCAGCGAGTGCCAGAGCCACTGACACGCCAGCTGCATGCCGCAGATCTCAGCAGCTGATAGGCAGGGCACGTGAGCGGAAAGCCCGCCGGCCGATCACCTATCGTTAGCCGCTTGCAGACAGAGCCCCATTTTTTCAGCCCTTGGTCAAGATACCTGCTGCTTTGAGTAGGGCTAAAGAGCAGACTTCAAAATCCATGACCTTGACCCACGACTGGTCATCACCCCGAGACTCGCACTCTGGGATGGCCGGACGATAGGTTTTGCATAGTTGAAGCTGAGATAAATTAGACGGCAGCCCCATACTGGGTCAGATCTAGCTGGGAGGACAGTGGCTCCTTCACAGAAAGATGAAGAAACTTTGCCTCTTCACCTCCTACGTTTCATAGCCGACACCTTTAGCACAGATCCGCCACCTCGCCGCGTCAGATTTGTAATCCACCTGTCCTGCTTATCCCATGTTTTACAGCGTGTTTGACGAGCCGCTGGACCGTAAGTGGATGTTTGCAGACACGTGTAAATTCCACACCGACCTTCACAAACAAAGAGGTTTATTACCTTCCCAAACAGAGGCACAGTGAAAGGATGAAGACTATTTCAGCCCCAACGGCACCGCAAGGCGTCCAGGATTCCTTAAAGGCGGTTTCAACATCGTATTTCTTGCGTAATTTCACTTTACTTCAGGTTCAAAGCGCATTTAATTAACTGCAGGAAGTATTATGTTTAACTCGGGGCTAAAGGTTTTCGGTTGAATTATTACAGTGAATCGGACGCGTTCAGACCTCAATGCATATTTGTTTACAGTGAAGGAAATAAGCCGTTCTTTTAATTCTGTTCAATTACTGTCCTGCCTGCCTCTCACTTCCACATCCACACCATGTTTCCTGTCCTAAAACATTAGGCTGCCCTGTGTGAGGCAGCAGAAAAGGAAAAAAACAGCAAAATAAATTGGTTCCACAAGTAAGACGTACATAAAGCGCCTCGGAGACAAAATGTTTCTTATTATCAGTTCGCAAACGGCTTGGTTTCGGCACAGAAAAGGTGCTGATACGATTAGCTGCCGACTTGTGAGGAGTCTGTCTTATATTTCAAAGAGAGCAGAAACACAATCTCCTTTCAATTCTCAGAAAAACTGAAGTCGATTTAAATTCTCTTTCAACTGCCATCTGTCTCGCTGCTTTTCAGGGCGAAATCATTACCAATAAACACTGTCGTATTTCTAATGCGTTACGTTTTATATCTGAGGGTCTGGGTTATATTTATAATAAAAAAATATTCATCAGCATTCGTATGACTTGGGCGTTTCCAGTGTTCCCTGCGACAAATCCAGGCCCCAAGATGGGAGGGGGCCACGTGTCCAGTCTCCGGCCAGGCTCGGTGTAATCCTCACAGGGACACAAAGCACCAAACCTTATTCTACTGCCCCCCAGAGGAAACTACCAACCATTTCAGATTAAAATAAACTCCAGCTTCTGTTTACTCGCTGAGTAGCTGCTCTCATTCTCATCGTCTTCCTGCAGTTCGATCACAGATCATACATAGCCCTTTTCAAACCGGCCAGTTGTCGCGATTGTTTTGATATATGCATTTTATTCAGGATCTTGCTGAAGCATTAGAGAGGCATTTGCTTTCCCAGAGTGTATGAAATCCCCTCTCCCTTGTGCCGGCCGTGCTATGCGAGTGACCCCACGCTGCGCACAAATCAAGCTCTCCATCTCCAAGCCGATCTGTCAGATATCTGCCGCAGACCCTGAATCACGCTAATCCACCATGCTAACACGCAACAGCTCGGGCGCGAGACGCGGCGCGTTGGCCGCAGGGGGGAATTCGTCAGTCTAGTATTCCCATTAGCGGGGCCCCCACCTGGACCGGAACGGGGGGTGAAATCAGTCCGGCGTGTTAAGACTCACATGTGGGTTTGCGGGCTTGGAGCTAAAGCTACGACTTGTGCTAACAGCCTTAACTAGAGTAAGGTACCGGGCTAGCAGAACACGTCAGGTCTGAGAAGCTTTTCTGAAACCCCAAAAGTGCTCATATTCAAGATGACAAATGATTAACTTCAAAAACTTAAACACAACAGGGATAATTACCAGCACTGGCAAGAAAAATGAGCAATTACTGTACACAATGCACTCATTGAGCTACGCTGGATTTTAAGCAGGAACCGATGGTATAAATCAGGCCAAACACACTGTGTCAGGGAAAAAAATTTAAGTCAGGCCCAAATTACAGTCTTACCACAAGATTTATGTCTATATCTTCGCTCTAGCAAAAACGGAATAGTTGCTGGTTTTCCATGATGATCTCATGTAAAGACACAGGCTGCCCCCACCCAAAAAGACATAACTATGTCCCGCTACACAAGAATATTTAGAGAATGTCTGCTTGTTGACATAAATGAATATCTGGACCTTCTATTTTCACGTACAACCTTTCAAACTTGATTTTACATACATAACGTACATATATGCAATAAAAACCACAGAATCTTGTGAGCGAAATGACAGGCTTACAGTAAGAATATTTTCTAGTAATAATTCTTCCTCAAGTCGAGTCGGGCAGACGGTTTCCAGCCACATGTGAAGATTTTCCTCTTTTTTTTGGTTCTGTGATTTTTTTTTTCCCCGGCCCAGCTGAGGTGCTTGGTATGCACCAGCCGTGCAGAGCCCAGCGTACGAGGCAGCGACGGCAACGCCTCACTGTAAGCCACCATCACGAAACACACTCACACACAAAGACATTTCCAGCCTATTCTCAGCAGCATTAAATATAACAAACCTTCTTATCCTATATATATATATATATAAACGTACATCAAGGTACCAGGGCTGCAGAAGTTAATTACTTTGATTGCACCTTTAATCTAGCTAATGTAATGTTCATATAACTGCACGGTATAATAACAGAACCTCCAGTAATTAAATATCCCCGCTAATTTAACCTCACTTCACCTTAAATCCCCTGCTTAAAAGAACAGGACATCCCACGTATTATTATTTTTTTTAAGTGGCACACTTTCCGAGACGCGGATCACGTGGGCGTAATTGTTTTAACGAGGGGAGCGGCCGGTTGCCGCAGCTCCCCATCAAGAATGGATGGGCCGTTCCCAGCGTGAGGCGGGGGCCTCCTTCGGAAGCAGCCCTAGGACACATCTCCCCCGTCGTGCGGTGGCCTCAGAACTCATAAAAGCACCGGGCTTACTGTAAACAGCCCTGACAACTCCCGGAGACAGATCTGCGACTACCTGGTTGCTATGGCAGCCAGAAGAATCTGTTGGACCACCGAAAGCATGTTTTTTGTTGTTTTTTTCCGCAGTTTTACAAACAGCCATTCTGAGGTGATTCCTCCTCCGAAATGTGGTTTAGTAGAGGACTCCTGACTGTAAACGCTGAGTCCTGTTTTTGCAATTACGCAACATCGTGACGTCGTGTTCTACGCCGGCCTTGCCGACAATGAGTAGTGATTGTCCCTTTTTTGCGGCATCATCAGTTAGAAATCAATTTGAACGGCTAACGGGAGAACAAGCGAACAGCTTTTGGCACAAGTGGGCAGCTCGTCCGTCTCAGGGCCGCGATCATTAGCTCATCTCGCAACTTGCCGTAAGTGGCGATACACTTCCAATTCGCATGGAAGGGGGAGTAATGAGGTCCGGGCAAATTAGGCTGGAAATCGGCGGCATTTTCATAACGTGGGGATGTTCGTTAAGAGCCGTTTCCATTATTCATGCTCTCGTTGCAGAGGTTACAGACGCCATTCCAGCTGTGCACTGTGTCCATTGTTTTTTAAACGAACGACAGAACACCGGCAAGGAGAACCTCCCACCTACTCAACTGGGGTGGGGGAGGGGAGCGATAAACAAACACATGCCGGTCCTTTTTGAGCCCCTCTGCTTCCAGCTACCTCCCCCCAGCCTAAATACCTCCATTAATTGCCCCTAAACGATTCCTATTTATGGTCAGTCCTCACAAAATAAACATCTCAGATAAATGGCCCCCAAACGGCTGGATTCAGGGCGCGTGAATCCAGGGGAGACTCGCTTCCTGCAGCTCTGTGCGGGAACGTGGCGAATCTGCCCCGAGCAAGTCTGACGCAATGAAGAGCTTTCAGCCATTTTGTGCTTTCGAGGCCGTTGGCCGCGCAAACATGCGAAAGCAGCGCGTCGGCAGCATAATGGACGCAGATGCTTCATTAGCATCTAAAAGGTGCGCCATGGTTTTTAAACACCTGATGTGTGTTTACATTCAGCTCAGTTTCTTGGATGCTAGCGACAATTTTCCACGATACGTCTAGACATGTGGTGTTATGATGTCATTTCCTGTGGTTCGTGGCTTCCCAGTCTGAAGATCTTCACGGAAGGCTGGTCTACATGCCCTGAGACGGCATTCTCACGCCCCCCGTACCTGCCGGGGGCCTGCCCGGGCACTCTTGGCATTGCTGTCCGTGTTGACGTCTGCGCGAGGAGGGGGGTCAGGAGTTCAGAAGCGTAACTACAGCCAGATCTGAAGGGAGTCTGTTTTATTACTACGTGAGAAAGAGCAGTGAGTGAGTGGTAAAAACATGTCCATCTCGGGGAGTAGGGGGCTGAGGTAATGTGAAAATGCATGGGCCCCCACTCTGGATTTACCCTCCCTTAGCCCTCCAGTCCATGTGATTATCCAAAGGCCCCCACATACCCATGTATCCATCTTTCACATCAATTAAAGTGTAACTGGGGAAACTGCAAACTTAACACCGCTTAAGCCTTCAGTGTGCAGCTGTCTTGCAGATGCTGAGGTGCCCAGTGAGAACAGGCCCCTCTGATGGCCCTGCCGGACCAAGCCGAACCTGGCACACGTTCTTACGCACGCAGTTCACGCTGTATGATGTTCATGGCCTCTCCAAGTCCAGGCAGTGTATTCAACACAGACCCATGTATTTTAAAGCTGTACGTATTTATAAAGTAGCTTTTTTGTTGCCGGGATTTCCGCCCTGCGGCGCCGGCACTCCATCCCGTAATCCGCGCATTAATCTCACTCCACCCAGACCGGCTTTCGTAAATGTCTGCTCTCTGTGGCCTTGGGGGGCGGGGTGTCCACCAGCGAGCCCAGGAACGGTGCACCTCAGCGCTGGAAATTTAGAATTAGTAATTTAAACGCCCTGTTTCCCATTGGTAAGAACAAAGCAGGAATGGAGTTGGTTTGTGTTTAATGAAAAATAAGAATCTGGGGTCACTGTCTTTATTTCCAGCTGCATAAATACTATCTGCCTTTAATGTAGAATCAGATCTATACGACCCTCTTGTGTTTTTCCCTGTTTTGCAAAGCAGCCTCTGTGGCACCCCAGACACCAGCGTGCCGAACGGCATCCTGCTCCCGGCACCCGGCATCGCATTTCACACACAGGCTGACCAAAAAAGGGAGCGCTTTCAGAGAGCCGAAATCGCCACACGGAGACGGGAGAGCGGTGAAGGGCCATCTTAACATCAGTGCTGGGGACATCTCAGAGCCACCCTGTCACAAAAATAAAGACAAAACTATGTAATAACCTGGAAAATGCCCACATGTCTTCCAGAGCAATCATGGCCTAATTAGCAAAGGTTGATAATACAACTATAGCCAGCAGGGGAGTGAGGCAGGAATTACAAAGCCACACAGTGGAGGTAGAATCAGGTCACTGGGAGCTGCCGTGCTGCATCACCGACTGGTCGGGTGCCGAATGACACCCCTCGAAGTGATCTTTCAGTGAAAGACAAGTCCTGATTATAGTGCCCCCTATTGAGCAAACACAGGTCAGCGTGATCGACCTCCTGGGTACAGGTCACCTTGGTCTGAGGTGGGGGACGTCGAGTTCAGCAATCACACATCCGGCCTGGGGGATTATCATGGGGGGGCTGTTCTGTCCGATCGCACACGTGGCCCACTGAGACATCGCAGGACCCCTCCCACGTAACGAGCGGCGCTGTTTCATTTCAGCATGCTGACAGAGAGATCCATGTGGCCTTTAAGATCTCACTTTTAAACATTTTCGATTTTTCTGTTTAGTTTTTCTTATGCGGTACGGTACATATGTAACTGACTGAGAAAAAAACACACAACATGGCTTTGTAATTAAAAAAATAAATCAAAAAGCCACAGATTGTTCTATGCTGTTTAGTTTTACTTTTGATAGGCACATATTTAAATGAATTTTAAAAGTTTGTTTTAATTTGGAGGAAAACCTGGTCCATGTGGCCACCGTCTTGAGGTCGCTAATCAGCACACGGCAGCGGCAGCACTATCACGCATCTGTCCCGGCCTCTTAAGCTGCGTCTGTCCCGGCCTCCGAAGCTGCGTCTGTCCCGGCCTCCGAAGCTGAGACTGTCTCTGCCTGTCCACAGTCGGATTGCCTTCCTCAGCCTGAAATGCTAAGGACACGCCCATCTGCCACCTAGCAATTGTGCCTGTCACCTCTCCCCAACATTTCAAGGGACGACCTCTAAAAGAAACGACGCCACATGTTTGGTGCCACCAGACAAGTGGAAGTTAAGCAGTGGGTTCAAGGGGCAGAGATCTGCCATTCTCTGTGCAGGATCCCGGTTCACTGCCGCCGCAGGCCGGCATCTCCAACTTCCCCAGTGACGATGCACATTGATCTTCTTGTCGCGCCCCCCCCCTCCACCCTCCGCCAAGGATCCTGACAGGTTTTAACTCGCCCATTAGAGTCTCCTCTCAAATACATTATCGCTCCCTCTCACTTTTCCAAATCTTTCCACAGACTAGGAGTTAACGCAGTTCCTCATCCAGTCTAATGACGTCTCCATTTCTGTGGAGCTGGTCGCTCTCAGCCTCCACATCTGTCTGAACACTGCACACATCTTTCATACAGTTAAAGACAAGCACAGAGATTTGGTTTTAATATCAGTAGGGACCAAATCAGCCCCGAACTCCCGCGCTCCTAAACACACATGGTGCTCCTGCAGTATTGGTAGGGACACGTCCTTACCGTCCATACCGAAATTTACGGCCTTGGTTAAAGGACACAAAATTGACAATTTCTATCATTGCTGTGGCAACTAATTACCCAATAGTGACTTCGTATTAATAATAAGTGCAATAAGAAATTATTTTTGCTGCCCAGAGGAAAATTTCACTGCTTCTACAGCTTGGGGAGGCAAAATTGTGATTCCGATTTCAGTGTCATTTTAGTTTCTATTTCGTCTGTTTCTCCTGAAATTCACAAGAAGAAATAAAGTAGCATAGTGAGCCAGAGAACGGGAGTCATATTTAAGACAAACGAGATATCTTGCCAAACCTGACTGGAGCCAAAAGGTACACACACACACACACACACACACACACACACACACACACACACACAGTAACCAAATTAAATACATGAGTTTTGGCACTTTTAGTTTTTTGACAGCATTCACAGATCTTTGTGGGGACCTGACAAAATGGTACCTACAGCATCAAAATAACAGGTTTTTATTACATTGTGGGGAACATTTGGTCCCCACAATGTAATACAAACATTATACACACACACAGAACCAAGATAGAGATTCAAGCCCTGGTCTTCATGGTTGCTAAGCACTGCCCCCCCCTTGCTGTCTGTGTAAGGCCATACATGAGGCAGCATGGTATATGCAGGGGTCCAAGCACTAAATATGTTCTTGAATTTGAGGAAAAGACAAAACGGGCAAACAAGAAAAGGATAAACTTTAATATTAAGTTGTAGTGGCATGTATATTAGTTGAAGCTGTACTTGAATCAGTCTTGTTCCCTAACTTCTAAGACAGTCGGCCTATAGCACAAACCTTTATTTTTGCTGCACGAACCAGCAGAAATGAAGAGGAGTCATTTTATTATTTTGTGATCATTTGGCTGCCAGCTTCACGCAGGTATTTGAAACTGCTGGGGATGGGAATAGACTGAGTTCATAATGAGAGCTCTCTAATTTCTCCACCGTAGATCAAAATGCGACACAAAAGCTGACACAATCTGAGAATTATTTTAGAGCTTGATGAGATCTTTTGAAATTTAAAAGGGGGCTGATATGAGATTTTGTGTGTTTCTTTATGGAGAAAAAAATGATAGACGGGAGAAATAAGCTTTACTCATTTTAGTTTCACACAGATCTGAGTTGTCTAGGAAAAATAAATGAAACAGTTTTAAGATTTATTTGGTTTTCCAATGGGTGCGTAACCAAAAGTTAATAACCATTTTAAATAAGATAGTTTATTCTGAACCCCGCCAATTATCAGGTGCCTAATGATATCATTGGAACAAACCAAATCTAATAAACTACAAATAAAATCCAGCATTCAGGATGTCCTTAGTATAGATCTTTTAGTGTAGGAGACATTTTCTGACGTTTTATTTATTTTCTTTTTTGTATTAATTATCCCCAAAGGGTTAAAAAGACTAATGCTCTACCTATCGAAACACATCTATCTATCTATCTATCTAATAATAATAACAATAATAATAACGATTATTATTACGGTTATTCCAATAATAAATTATTATAAATTATTATTATTATCATTAGTTTGTGCACAGCAGAGCTCTCTGAAGTCGCAGCGGAGCCGAAGCTGAGATCCTTCTCGACAGTCCCTCTCCGCGTGCCCCGTCCCTCTCTTCTCCGAGGGCTGTATCGCTTCCAAATGTCCCAGCTTCTTCAAAAAGCCATTGTTACAAATCTCCATACACGGTGCAAACAAACGGGGGGTTGCCGCTTTTCCAGCATCCCGTAGGATGAAAGAGTTCCTGCACAAATGCCGCAAGAAAAAAGCCACTTTTTTGCCTTTCTGGGTTGCTCAGAAGTGCCCTGTTTGTTTACATGGGGATGAAGAGCTGTAGACGAAGGATTAACCGGAAAAGCAATTTCGGAGCATGCATCCTCCGATCTTTGAGCAGTTTTACGGTCAGATTAAGCTTTTTGATAGAGCGAAAGGGAAGTTTCTTACATACGGATTTCCTTTAAAAAAGTATTAAACGCTTTGAGCTGCTGCAGGAATGAAACGGCTCAGGACCGAACAATGTCGCCGCGGAACGAGGTTCAGGTCTGGGGTCTTCGCTCCTTGCGCTGGCCTTTGCGCTGCCGCTGGTTGGGGTTAAAACGGCGGGGGGGGGGGGGCATGACGGTAAATTAATCAATCTAACTTATGTTCCTGATCTTCCAGCGGCGACAATTTTTCCTGGCTTTCTGAAGAAGATTATGCATGGACCGTCAACCGTCATGTACTCTGACTGTATAAAATGGCCTACATCCTGGATGTTATTTATGTATTTAGTTTATTTTATTATTTATGTTCACAATTTTATTTATTCGCGTCTAAGAAATACATAAATGTTTGTTGAATCAAATAAGAAGAAAGCTTAATATGTAGGCAATGTAAGCTGTAATCATTATCTTGAGTTTGTGCCGCCTGGAGTCTACCAATAATGTCTATATATTAGCTTTCAGTTACCACAGGGCTTAAGAATACAGTAAATATAAATGCGAATATATACACACCTGGTTTATAAAATATAGTATTCTGAAACTTACCTTAATAACTGCTTAGATTGGTAAAGTAACTGGTAAAATACTAATGCGTCTGGCGAAATCCTTTAGGATTCTTTTTGGGGGGGAAACGAATGAAATAAACAGGGTCTACCTCGGGAAATCTGCATGCAAATTAATTATTTATGACCCATCAGGAGACCTTTAATGCGGTTAAATTGGGAGGCAAACATATGTGCGCGCATGAGACTGAAGAGCCGCGCGCGCGCCCGCCGCATGACGTGCGGAAAACACGCGGAACGGGCAGCAGTCGGTCTGTCTGTCTGTCTCCGAGTGTTTTAAAGGAATTAATAATGACGCGGTTAAAAAGCAACACTGCGTCCATCTGGTGAAAGAAACCTACATGGGTGAAGATTACAGCGCTCCTTTTCTATATGATATATTTCCGAGGTATAGGGTTAGTTATCAGCGAAGCTAGCGGTGAAAATATGCAGTTAGGAATAATTTATAGATGCTATTGTATAAGAGGTTTGTCTCCCTGGGAAGCCTGTAGGCAGGACCTGAGGGACGTTCTCAACACGCTGGCGTCCAGTAAAACAACCTTTTTAGCGCAGGGTAATAAAATATTTAGAGTACCAGGCACTCCAAAGCGGTCGGGACTCACAGCTGAGTGACCCGCACGGGGCACGTTGATGCGTGGGGCGGTTTTGGCCCCTGAAAATGGAGGTGTCCCCCTGAGACTGTTGGAGATCACTCAGCGCAAACCTGCGTCGATTTAGAGGTCATTTCCTGATATTTCCCACATCCCCTGGATCCATCGCCATTCAAAGAAGTGGCTGTGTGATGCATTTTAAATAAAGTGGGTTTGTAGACACTTGTCAGTCTTTTTGGGAGGGGCTTGACATATTAATACCCTCTCTGTCTTAGTGTGGAGCACCAATCTTGAGCCTAACTTAGGCTTACTCATAATATTGCAGCCTAGCTGCACACCAAGAGGTCTGCACGTCCTCCACCTGCATCTCACCCTTCTGAGGATAATTAACTGCCACGTGTCGCCATCAACAGCACACCATGCTGACATGGGCATAAATAAACTCCCTAAAAATACCGCCGTTAATACGAATTCTGTTTGCGTAAATGGGCTGCCGTTACTTAAAACCGGCTTCTCTAAATAAACTCCATTTATGAGAACTGTGTGGTCGATGGCTGAAAGGGATCCAACGTGTAATCCCACCAGTCAGCCCCAAGTAATAAAAAAAAAGCTCTAATAAAATGTCTTGACTGTATTAAATAGCTGATCTAAAAGCTGTAAGTAGAATTATACTGAAAGCTTTTGGCTGCTGTTTAGTTACTGTGTCACACGGGGTGAGAGCCAGTGCCGGCGGCCCTTAATAACCGGCCATAGAGCGTAGAAGAGACGTTTGACATGAATCCCCTTCAGGAATTTCCCCAGATATGAAATAAGTGGCAGCAATTTTTTTGTGAAGAGGTGTGGATGGTTCGGGGGAGGGGAGAGGTTGGGGACGAGCCCCCCGACTCACCTGTAATAAATGCTTTAATGTATGTTTGTCCTGGGTGCTTCGAGGCAGAGTTCAGTAGCAGCAGTCTGGATCTCCGGGGTTTTACAACCTGCTCGGTTAAGTTGGGGGGCAAAACCTGTCTTTGTTTAATGTCCTGCCTGCCCACAAGTCAGGCCAATGAGGATGACCACACAAAATCCTCTCTATTCCATCCTCCAAATCGCCATATCCTGTGAATCCATCTGCTGCCACGAATCATATATATATTTTTTTAAATCATGCTAGACCTGCGTTGGAGAGCTGAAGCAGCAGATGATGGTTTCTGTTGCTTAGGATTCGTGCATCTGCCCAACAAAAGCTGAACTTTATGAGGAACTGTTTTACTTTGGGGATCCTTGAGTTTAATTCATGCCCTTTGAGCCACCTGGGGCGGGTGTCGTGCGCGGTTTAAGCTGGCTAAGGCCAGATGCAGCCTAATTCTCAGTCAGCTCGACGGGGGTACGCTAAGTGATAATGCGGTCTCCATGGCAAGGTCAATGTACTTATGAAATATAATTGACGAGAACAGCCCAAGATATCTCTCCAGTATAGCCACTGTCTAAGACTCACAGAGAAACTAGCCAACAAATCCATGCCTCCAAAAAGCAGCAGTGATGTGCTTCCGTAAAAGCAAATTTATGATGGCCAGAGACAAGACTCACAGAATGTCATTAGAACCGTATTGACATCTCCACCACTGGGCCTTGCCATCTCCGGATGCTTCTGCTAGAAATATTAATTAATTGACAAAAGAAAAAAAATCCATATTCATGTTAATTGATTGAATTAGCTACTAGACATAAATCATTAAACTGTGCACTTAATCCTATACCATATAACCAACATAAATTATAGACTCATAATAATTGATTCTTGATGTTATCCCAACTCAGCTGAGATAGATGTAATCAAGTACAGGCTCAGAGGGTGTTACGAGATGATTCTCGTCGTAGGACTTAACCCTTCAATGAAAATCTTCATGGACTGGCTCGGTAGTTCTCTGCCCTTACATTCACCACCTATGGAACGTATCAGTTTGAGGTTTGCACTGAAACAGCCTTTATCAAAGTGATGAATCACATACAGACACAGCTGGTGGGAGGATGTAGCTCAGCTTGTGTCCTTTTTGATTTAAATGCTGCCTTTTGGTCGTGAAGGTCAGTGTGTTCTCATAAAAAAGCACAAAGGCCTGGTGCTTTCAAGGCAGGCCTTACAGCCATCAGGGAAAGCACTCGAGGTTCCTCAGGGCCCAGTACCGGGCCGCTCATCCTTTTCTTACCTTGGCTCTTTCTCTTAACATGACTATTACTTTGGCAGTACATAAACCTGAAAGCAAGTTGTCTACGATTCATATTAGGGCATGAATGACAGATATAAGTGACATTTTGTTTGCAAGCTAAACTCATTCTCAGACTTCTGATGCTATTGATAGTCCTACGAAAGTTCTTATTCGTTGTGTTTTGCTATGATTGTATGAGATTTTTTCTTTGAAAAAAGAAAATATGACCCAGTTGACTATAGAATCATTTGATTCTTATCATATGACTGCTGAAGTACTGTATCTAAACGTCCTCCCTCACAGGGCTAGACAACCAGACGATGATCACAAACTAAGCATTGGTGACCAGCTAGAAGGCTTTTACATGAGTTTCTGACATATATAAATGTAAAAAAGCAGTATTACTCAATTAAATTTTTTTCAGGCTATCAGAGAACAAATTTCATTTTTTTGCTATATTGGTAAATTAAAGCAATTCACTGACTTCAGACTTGACCCATCCCAAATAAAAGGGGTACACAGTGCTAGGTTTTTTGCTGATGGTGATACGTTATGGGACAAATATTTAAAAGTTATATACATATATTGTCATCTTGGAGCCAGGACTAAGTGGGCAGTTATTTTGAAGTGCAGGAAATGAGGGACGACTGACGTTAATCATGGAGAGTAGCTGGGTAAAGTGAAGCGCTTGTTTGAAAGTTATCTGTAGTATTGTAGCAGCTCAGAGCACAGCTGTGACCTCCTGAGATGAGGGTTTTACTCCTCTGCACCCCCCCGGGTTTCCTCCCACAGTCCAAGGACATGCAGTTCAGCTGGACTGCTGTTTCTGAGCCGCCCATGTCTTTGCCCCGTGCCGGGCTGGATGCCTTCCAGGGCGACTGCAGCCATGCCCGGGATTATCTGAGAGCGATGGATATATTTAGTGCGTTTGTTCATTCGTAGAAAGAAAAATGAAATTCTATTTCTCCATACAAAAGGCATCCATGTGGCAATTATGATATCTAAAATAAAATCATTATTCTGCTAATATATAATATAGATATAATGAAACATATATAAAAACAATATATCCTGAGATTGATCCCACCACTGAGAAAATTAGAAATATGATCTACATGTCAAAGCAACAAAGAGGCAAACTTGCATGATTCTGTCTGTGGGAAATGATAAATCAGGAATCAGAAGATGTGAGATAAGAATTAAAATTATTATTGGTAACCAGCGCCATCTGTTCCAGTCTGCTGGCATGAGATCAATGGGCTGCCATATATTTAAGCATAATGAAAACATATTGAATACAATTATGGAAAGCATTTGTAATTTGGCTGCTTATTTCATACTTCTATATGAAGTGAGGCGACGCTTAACAGCTTCATCAGTCGAGACCGGGTTCTCAAGGGTGCAGTTCCATGGCTCACGGGAGACTCAAACCAGCAACATTCAGGTGTCAAGTGTGTGTCCATAACCACAAGTATCACAAAGTAAAAAGTAATTTAAATCTCTCCTGAATGAGTCTTTGAACTCTCATATTAACAAAGAGGCTTTACGAAGTTTAATTTCATCCATCCATTTTCTTACCACTTAGCCCGGACACGGTCGCGGGGGTTGGGCGCGGGACGGGGGGGGGGGGGGGAACCGCAAAGCCCGAATTGCCCGGGGCGTCGGGCCGGGTGCCCCCCGGGGGGGGGCCCAAATAGAAGGAATAAATTGTATAGGCCGGGGGGGAAGGTTACGTGGCAGGAGT
>JAODLD010000049.1:15798609-15831545 GCA_026781065.1 Mormyrops boulengeri
GGGGGGATTAATAAGCAGCTTTGACTGGGGGGCTTTGTGCTCAAAATGCGACCAGGCGACTCAGAAACATTGGCCCTTTGTCACTCAGCGTCTGCCATGTTTGTCACCGGGTGCCACTCGGGGTGACAAAGACATCCAGGGAACCAACTGGTCACAGCAGAACTTTGTCTTCCTAGTCAGTTTATTCTCATTTTCTCACCATCACCTTCTTTATTTTTGGGAATTACTGGGGCGGCTGATGACATTTGGCCTTTTAGGTCATGGTGCAGCTGGAAGGTCATGCTCGTTGTCACTTACGGTCAAGCGTCTCTCAGATCGGGGTCGCCAGTATCGGCATCCTGGTGGAAGTTTGACGGAGCACAGTCACGAACGGTTCAAAATTCGTCAAGTAGGACCCAAGGCTGGCACACTCAACATTTCACTCGATGAAGAAGAAAGCCTTTGGCGGAACGTAAAGGAACGACAACGGTGCTCTCCCGCTCCTGTAATGGCCACGCATCGCCTTTATCCCAGTGTGGCCTGGAGACCGGTGGCAGTGGGGACACACGGGAGCAGCGCGGGTGACGGTCAGGACTGCGGCTCGCGGAGACGAGTGCGGTGGCGTTATATTCTGCTCGGCTGTTTTTGTGGCGGGACAAAAGGACAGAGCGTTTAGCATGACATTGAAAAGGCAGCCCCTCTCATGCCATTGTATGACAATGGGCGGCGATACCCTGGGTATCCCCCCCCCCTGTCCGTCCAGCAAGGTCAGGACAGACACGCTTGCTTTTTCACGTCGCACAAGACGGAATCAGCGCTGACGGCTTGGGGCTGTTTGGTTATACACCAGTGACCTCGCACAGAGAGCCAACTCGGAAATGCTCCGTCCACAAGGAGCAGGCGGGCAAGCAGTCGAGGGAGTGGGCGAGCGAGGCGGGGAGGCAGAGAGGGAACCCATTCTAACCGCTCGAGCACAAAGACTGCATCTGAATTTACAATGTATCAAAGAGCCGCGCCAATACAGCCGCTTAATTGTTTGCGAAATTATTCTCTCTATCCGCAGCACTCGACGGAAACATCAGCTGACCCACTCCTTCGAGTCGGATAGCGCTATAACCTCAGGTTCCTAATGGTTTATTAAAAGCCGATGAAAATTTTACAAAGTTGCGGACAGACTTCAGATGTGTGGGAGATGTGTGGAAAAAATCACGACGAGTAAAACGATAATAAGCAGATTTATAAAGTGGGACCATAACAATATCCTGTTTTCCGGTGAGCAAGGGGTTTTCAAAGAAACACATGAAATAAAAATTTATGATAAGAAAAGGTTATGATTTATCGGCAAGTGTTAGGTGTTACTGCTAGCTTTAAAGCTCTGTGTCAGTGTGTGATTTATTTTAGATGAGACGCTGTGCACCTCTCAACCAGCCCGTGTGATTCTTTTTCCTTTTTTCTTCTTTACAAAAAACTTTATTGTGTTATTGCAGGCTTGAGGCGGGGGTGCACAACCGTAGCGCCATGTCGCGACTTTATCCGCAGTGACTTTGACACACTTTGGGCTCACCGTGTCAGAAAGAGCGCTATATAATAATTATGCAGAGATGCGTCTGTATTTCGGAGGTTCTTCCCCCCGCCCCGCAGGTCATGCAGCGCGGTGCGGGAGGGCATGCGCCCACCCAAGGACAGGTGCATATCCTAAGCGGCTCCAGCCCGCAGGCTCCTGACAGACCAGCAGGAGGCGCTGGTGCTGCGGACAGCCGAGATGTCACGGCCGTCTTAATCTCTCCCTACCACTGTAGCGGCGGCACAACAATGCACTGGAACTCACGGCCGCAGCACACCACGTATGGGGGCCTGGAGATGCTGGGCCCCCAGTCAGGGGGGCCGGACAGAGCGGTGTGAGGTCGCCTCTGTCTGCGCATGATTCGGACGTGATGAAAGGCGCCATGATGCAAGAGTCAGTCAGTCAGTCTCACAAACTTTATACAGCCTGCAGCTCTGTCAGCTCTCCTTCATTCTTCCGTCCATCTTGCAGCTGTTCAGCCAGAGCAGGGCTGCACCGAAGTTACTTTCAAAGTAACATAAAAACAGGTGGATAGTTGGCAATAAATAAAGTGCTAGTTACACCAACAAACACTCAGACAGAAAGCGTCATTCTCTAATGTCCTATTCTAATTTCTAATATTTAGAATATTCACCCACATTTATTATAAACGTGATTGGGATTGACTGGCTAAACTGGGAATTTAAAAAGACGAGCATAACATTACAGTCGTTTGCGTCAGGCGTACATGTTAATTCTCACTATATAAAACATTTATTGCTTTTGCATTCATTTTTTGACAAATAATTAAATGAAACAATGAGAATATGCAATTCATAATAAAAATAATTGTCTCATACTAATCACTGCAAAAGTCATTTTATTGAGTAAATGTCATAATGTATGTTAAAACATTTTTTGCTTTCCAGCGTTTTTCATTGTGGCTTGTAGCAAGTATTTAGCACACAATGTAACCCCAAAATAAAATTACCTACTTTTGTTAGACGACCAGTAGCCAGTAACTGTGTACAATCTCAATCAAACCTACAGCAATATTACCGTAAACTGTTAGAGAATTTTCTGAGCTTACTGAATAAGTAATAAAATAAAAGGCAATATATAAATAAGCATTCCTCTCATTTAAATATATTTGACATGAAAATTCCCTTTGAAATACATTTCAGTCAGTATTGCTACAATGATTTTTACATTTTTACTCATTTTTATTTATGAACTAAAAATATAATATAAAAAATGTAGTTTTAGGGAAATAAAACACATTTCAAATCTTTTTATACATTTAACATAACAAATATTTTATTTGACTTTATTTGACTATTCAGGATCTAATTAAGTCAGAGCAAAACGATAATTTAGAAAATGATCATATGTAATGTAGCGCGTCATTTATGGTTCTATGAGAGAAAGGTCACACGAAATAAAGCAGCTTTCATTTAATTTCCCCGCAATTTTGTTGTGCAGATGTCCATAATTCTAGCATTAAACTCTTTTGTCCCATTTCACTTTGTCCCCGGGAAATATGGTAAAATTGGACTTTTTTGGTGGGATAACATGATCATTGTTCAGACACCATGCAGCACCTACATGGACAGACTGCATCACCCCATCGAACCCGGGCCTGGCCCCCATCCCCTCCCCCACTCCGAAACATCCCACATTCTGGCTCCCTTCATCGGGGTGGCCCTGGAACGAGGGGGCGACTACTAGCGAGACACGCCAGGGGCTTTGAAACCGTGCCACGTCCCCCACCCGGAGGGGCCCTTTAACCAGAGGCCTCCACCGACCTGCCGTGACGAAACAGTGTGGATTTGGGCATCCTGACGCCCCCCCCCCCCCAACAGAACACAGACCCAGCGAAGTCCACAGCCAATCAAAATACAAAAGACCCCCTGGAAAAGCTAACTGAATAAGTAAATATCATACAGGACGGAATGAAGTTAGATTACAACAGATCATTTAAAGTGACCATATACAATGTAAGGAGTTATTTGACAAATACTTAAATGAAACAATGAAAATGTGCAGAAATGTATTTCTTGGACATGTCAAAGATGGTGACTCGATACACACCAATGACAGAGAAATTGACAGGCAATGACAAAAATAGAATGAATACATGGAGGAATCAAAGACCATTCAGGGTGCGAGTAGGAATAACAAAAGTATCCATTCACAATAAAAAAACATTAGCTACAGTTAAAGGACCGCTTAAGCAGACACACTTCAAAGCGGCTCTGTCACCTTTTCAGCCCTCCCAAGAATGTATTTTTATGCGTTTCAAATATTATCAGAATATATACAAGAGATCCTGATCAGGCATTGTAGTAGAAAGAGGAAAATTCATTCCTTAACTTTTTTTTAATTTCTTTAATTTCTTTGTCTTTCCTTTCCTTGTTTTTGTATTTTTTGTATTTTGTTCTCTCTCAATAATGCTAATAATAATGTGTCATAACACACCCATGTAAAGCACCTTGGTGTGAAAGGTGCTATATATAAATAAATTGAATTGAAACTGTACAATATTATGTCAGAAACAGCTAAAAGCCCACAGAGTCAATCATGATAAATCAAGAACAATTATAATAATAAAGTCATATTCAACAAAGATAAATATAGTTCTCAGCGCAGAGAGTGTGTGCAGAAGATGTGGACCATTTTATTTCTGCATTATTTAAACAAGAAGTTTAATTTTTAATAGGTGCTGTTGTTATTACAACAGTTCATATTTCAGAAAAATAAACTGTAAAGTATTTAAAATAAATATCTCAATAATAAAGACAGTTAGACACCAAGGTTACTTAAGACTGTGATATAAAATATATCGAATTATTAGCCGGCAGCCAATGTGGCATATGTGCTTATAGATATTAGTGCTACGTTTCAAGTCAACCTGACTGAAATTTTTATTTCTACAAATTTTATTTTAACGCGACCGCACTCAATTTAAAGACGCAACCTCGCCGGAAGGCCACATAAAGCGCTAAAATTTTAAAAAGCCCTTGGAAGAGACTTGTAACGTTTGTGATTCGGTAAACACTGACGGGCAAACCTTTGAGCTCAAAGGCCCCTTTTAAAACATGGTTTCGGATTATGCACAGTTCCGACACACTTCAGCTATCAAATCGCATATCTTTGTTTGTATTTATTCCTGAACATGATGGCGAGAGACACCTTTTGTTTTTTTGGGTTGCTGCATTGCATTTTTCGCGAATGTGTATGCATATGTGTGTGAAAAATGCATACATTTCGCTGCGCCCTGCATGATTTCGCATTCTCTTTGTAACACTGTCCCCTGACACTACTGAACAGGCAGAAGCAGGAATTAACTGTAATGAGGGGGCCGGATCAAGCGTCAGCGCCAAATATCCGCCAGCAAATTTCGTACATTCTGGAAAGCAGCCTCTGCAGGGTGACGCGTAAAGGACAATAAAGACATACCTGTTTATAACTATTTCAATCTCACTCTCCTGTATGGAAAATACCTGACAGGGGTCCATCTTGCTGAGATACAGCCTTATGTGCCTTGAATTCATGCAAACAAGATCAGATCAAAATTAGAGAGAGGCTACAGAATTACCTTACGCAGTGGTGCGGTTACCCAGGTATCGCTAAACGACGTGGATGAATTAGCTATGGTGTCGCCGTAATCTGCCACAAACAGGTAACGCAATTAAGAGCTTAACATCTGGAGAATCACATTTCCTATCACATACGGAAAAAAAGGTTTCCAGTATTCAGAACATATTTTAGCCAGGATGCAAAAGACTTTAAAACAAATTCAGTCCACCGAGGCCAGAGGGGCTCAGCCGATCTGAACGGGGGGCAACTAGGGGAGGGTGCAGGGGGATGGTGGGGGCAGATTCGACCTACACCTTAGCGGGGTATTTAACATGCAGGCCTTCAGAGACCATTTAGGAGCAGCCCAGCTAGCAGGAGCGTGGCCTCGGCGGCGGAACCCTGAAAATGGGCCAGCAGATAGAGAGAGAGCCGGCCGTAGCCCGGAGCCGCCGCGGGTCCCTGGAGCCGCCGCCGCCACAGCCAGCCATACAAATGGGCAGCAGAGTATGTAAAGTGTACATTACGGCAGTGCCGGCTGCTAGCGGTGCCCCCCGCGCCGCCCGGGACCGCTTAACAGCCCATTTAGCACGGCTGCGTCCATCACGCCCGCCACCGAGGGCGAGGACTTCTGTCCTTCCAGGAGTCAGGTGGCTCTGATGCTTTAATTAAGACAAAGTTGCCTGTGTTCATTCATTAGTCTCCCGAAGACAATTAGGACACCAGGTGAAAATAATAATAATACAAACAATAATAATAATAATAAATATGATTATTATCCACATTTGCTTAACCCAAGTCAGGGTCATTGTATTTATTATTATTATTATTATTATTATTATTGATGGATGATGATGATGATAATAATAAAAACAATAATAATAATTATGTGTTAAAAAAATAGGGTGGAAAGACTTTAATGATTAAAGAGTGTCCAGCTGGAACTGGGTTTTATTTTTTCTAGACAGTGTACTGCAGGAATTTAACTTATTTTTAGATGCCATCGAATAAAAATTAAAAAATGCCTAGAAAGTGTAAATCACATTAAAAAAATTGAAATGTTTGGCGAGACTTAATTCAATAAACTCAAAAAGGTAAACAAGTTTACCATGAAACTAGTACTGTCCACTTTTGCAAAAAAAATCTGTTTTTCGTTGTTTGTGCATAAGGCTTTATTTGAGTTTGAGGTTAACCACTATGTGTATAAACCTGTTGTCTTCAATTGCTCCCAAAAATGTATATTACTACGATTTGGGGGTTGGTGTAAGGCAGGGGAGGGCATCCAGAAAGGGCTGCTGTGTATATGCGGGTTTTCGCTGCAAAAGCACAATTAGATTACTAATTAGAGGACTGATTGACTGAGGAGTCCTCACACCTAGGTTTGAACAGTCGACCTAATGGTTATCCTAAAATCCTGCATACACACCGGCCAGTTGCGGATAAGATTGCCCTTCCCTGGTGTAAGGTGTTAAACACGGGGGAGTGGCCCCTGACAGAAACTTAAAAATTCGAAACTACAGTGCACCGTTGGCATTACACCAGGAGGTCACTCTGATGGTCAGAAGCACCAGCGGACATTTGCACTGATGAGTCCTAACTCTTCTTGACAGTAGTAGCTTGTTTTTTCACGCTGTTGAGGGGGCACTCAGGCGACTCACACCTCACTACAGCTACAGCGTAAGTACCAAATTACAATCTCACCCAAAGATGTTTCTACACATCTGCCATTCTGATTGTTCGCCATTCAGATCTCCTCTGGGCTGAATTTTCTCGTAAATATGTGCGTTTTTTTTTTTTTTTGCTCTCATCACCCTCTTCCAGCACCGACGGCTGCTGACGCGTGTAAAGCATTCTGAAATAAAACGTTCATCCTTTTATCGGCCTGGACTGACAGACGACAAATGCACCTGAAATTGCTCCGTAAAAGACGGGGGATTGGTCGCGTGGGGGGGAGACGGCGGCGATAACGGCGGCCGTTGATGCTTAATCCGGCACATACCACTCACACGTTGTAACTGCGTCAGCCTATCACACGCATTCTCACACCGCATCTCCCTCGATCATTTCCCCATTTAGTTTAATTACTACATGATTAATAATATGATTAATAATATTATGACATGTGTGAAGGAAACCAAATTATCTGTGCAGCACAACAGAGGAAAACACTGTAATTAACAGTGTAAAAAGCATGGCAGAGCAGATCAAAATGTAATCCTTTAAATTACTGCATATTATTGTATATTATTCTAGCTGTACCCCATGACCCTGACTAAGATATGTGGCTGAATGTGATTGGTTGGATTTTGGCAGCAGCCAATGATGGACTGACGCTTTAGCTACTTATTTCTGCCCGCTGTTACCGTGGCGCTGAGGCATGGCTATGCCCACAAAGTGCAAAACGGGATGGTACCGACACTCCCCTCCAGACCGGTGGGACGTGGGCGGAGTCACACGGACCTGGATCTGGATAAGTGGCCAGCTTCCCGCAGGACGCCTCTTAAACTCCTTTCTACCTCACAAGGATTTAATTTTGTGGCAGCAGAATGTTAATGTAATTTTACCACCCTGACAGTGTATCATCGGCGCGGCATCGCATATCGCGGCCTCAGCGTTGGGACAGCCTGACCCCGCTCGCTTATAAAGTGCCTCATTTCAATTCCCAGTGTCACACCTCCCAAAACTAATAAGGCCGAGGCGGCCGGCCGCGCTCTCCTAATTGGCCGCGGCCGCGTTCGGGATGTTATTCTGGGACTCTTCATACATTTTGAGGGCAGGAGACCCAGGTGGGCGTCCCACTAATTCACTAAAATTGGCACATGCCACGAACAAACTCACCTAAGTGGGCGTAAGCTGTGGGATTATGGGATCTCGACGGCGGAACGGGACCAAGCTTATTACTCGAGAGCTACGCGTCCGGTCCTCCCAGGTCCCTGCGGTAAATTAGCGCCGCGCTATTCTGATAGGCGTAAATGGCTAATAGGTAAAGGAACACCAAAAAAAAGCAACTCCAAAGAAGGGCACCTGTAAGTAATTATGAGGGCATTAATCCAGGCGGGCAACGCTGGCGTGGGCTGGGCTCGCATTTCACGCCGGCCTGGCTGCATGGCACGTGAACATGCTGCTCACGGCAGACACTTTGGGGAGGGGAGGGGCATCTGCCTCCCATGACAAAAATATAAAACAACCTTCTGCTGTCATGCCATGACTTCCGAATGAGCTGTGGCAGCAGGATGGCACCCCCCACCCACCCCCGCCTGTCGTCACGGAGACGTGACACAGATGAGCCTAAGTGGGGGCTGCGACCCTGCCGGTGCAGCCTCTCTCTCCCTCGTTCGCTCGCTCGCTCCCATCGTGTGAATGCCACACCCACTTTGATCTTCACCCGAGTCACGCCGGGCTTGCCGGCCACGCTGGGACCCGCAAATCTGAAATGCATTGAAGCCCAGCAGCAATCGCCGCAAAAGATGAAATACAGACGGGTGGTGATGTGGGGGGGCGGGGGGTGCGCCATTCACAGATAGCCAGCTCCCGGCATGCGATAAGGTATTTCTGATATTCTTCAAGGACTAATAAAGCCCAAGTCGAGTGCAAACAAAGGCTCCATTTTCCTGGGGAAATATGATCCGATCGTTTGCGGCCACCGAATACGGAGGGCTATAAAGGCCGGCATTGAGGGGGTCGCGCTAACCCGGGGTATCCAACGGAGCCCAGGTAACCTTAGCTTCCAATTAAACGCCATTTCCTGTAACGGACAATGTGGGACAAGCACAACACGAGAAAGGCGGACCTCGCACACCACAATAGCACACGCGAGGAGCAACTCCGGGGCCCAGGGACCTCAAAGGGCTCAATCTTCAGGTCCGACAGATTAATATTCACATGGAGCCAAGGTAATGAGATTTAAGCGTCGAGAAGGACAATCCACGTTTCAACAGTTAATAATTTTACATTATCCATCAAGATTGCATACACCCCACCCCACTCCCCCTCCGACAAATTACGCTGAGAGGCCTTAACTATACATGACGAAAAATAATTACAAAAAATATGAATAGTGCAGGATGCATGATGATCCAGATGGGTGTCCACTCCAAACTGACACTCCTGTTGTGGTCCTACTCTGCACGATATTTCTATTATCCTCCCCTGGATTTCTGGACAGTTGTAAAGTTACCTGGGAATAAGGAAGTGACTGACTAGCTATGTGCTACATGTCGCTGTGCCCCTGTTATTAGACAGCACTGTGATGACATGCTAACATACCCTAATCCAGTAAAGTACTTAATACCATAAATAGCAAAGCAGCACGGTCGGACAATAAGATTCATAAACTAGGAATAAAAATACAATAAAAGGAAATCCTGAAACTTGTGTAATTCGGCTTATAAAGTAATATTACTTAGCACAACCGAGCCACATTCATACTGGTACAAAGTCAGTTGATTCTGGTTCTGCTAAAATAGTGAAAAGAAGCTTAATTCTGTTGATCTCTCATTTGGGGATGTGTTCAAAGAGCATGAACTGGAAGTAATGAGATACTTCGAATGAAATTCTCCCCTCATGAAAAGACGGCTGATTTCTCTATATCTAATATACATAATGATGACTTTAGAGAACACTGTGGGTGAAAGGAAGAAATCAGGATGTATAATTTACCCAGGGAAATGTATAGTAGCCATACTTACTGATTTGTATATATGGTCAGAATCCACAGGCGCTCATTCAGGTAAGAATTGTGACTGAGTATTTGGTGACTTTAAGCTGACTGAGAACAGCTCCTTGGCTAAATGTGTATTTAGGAGTGAACCCCGGACCCTTAGCTGAGACATCGCCGAAGGCTGAGCAGTCAAACCGCTTAGCGTCGTGGTGCAAACAGTCGCAGAGTTGGAGCGTGAGCCAGGTAAGGTCAGGCGAGCGCAGCACTTCGCGAGCGGGAGAAGCCTACACAGACCCCGCGCTAGCGGCTCAGGCTTTCCGACGCTAAGCTCCGCGCGAGTCGACACCAGGCCTGTGAAGAGCTGTGGCGTTTTCTAGGCTGTACATTGTGTGATCACATCTTTGGGAGTCAAGTCGACCGACCTTACCAAAGGAAAATGAGCAGACTTCACAAAGCCCCCTCCCCCTGAATGAAAAGCCTAAAAGAAAACAACACCCCCATTCAGAGGAGTGGGAACCTAACCTGAGTATTCATTTATTTTGCTCAACCCCCAGAACAAAGACATTCAGTACTGTAATGTATTTCCATTTCCCATTCTGATCCGTGTTATTTTAATGGGTAAAGTATACTTGGCTCGATCACAGACCTTATTATTCAAAGAGGGACCTGATTACCGACTTCCACATCAGCTGACTGAACATTAAAGCTCTCACACAAACAGCCCAGGTGCTCAGGTAGAGTGCGTGTTTATTCTTTAACCTCACGATCTGAGCTAAGGAGCCCGAGAGTCAATCGGCAGCGTGAGGATGGGGCCCCTGTCTGGCGCTCGCTGTTAGAGACACATGTATTAGCTTAGCTTCTTAGCTTAGTGCTAACACTGCGCAAAAAGGAACAAGCATTGAGCAACCTTTACTCGAATCACAAGGCCTGCTAAAAACACACAGAGGTCTGGGGACGAGCAGACAAACGTGCCAAATATATGGCTTTTGTTTGTCTATTTCCCTCTAAATCCAAAGTGAGACCTACGTAGGAGTCCGATCGCTGAAACGCCAGCCAGGTGGCAGTCTCTGCGAGCAGAATCTCGGTGTCATCTGCGATTAATCACATGATAAGGAAAGCTCTGCTGTTGCGCTAGCTGGACAGAGATAACTGGGAGCCGATGTTTAGCCTGGGCTGGCAAAGCGCACCCTACCCATGCTGGTGCTCAGGCCCACCATCTGGTTCTTATCAGCGCTGCCTGCATGTGCGTGCATGTATGTGTATGTGTGTGTGTGTGTGTGTGTGTGTGTGTGTGCGTGTGTGTGTGTGCGGTCTCGACCAAGTTGACCCTTCTGCGGGGGGAACCCCGCCCACCTCCAGGTCCAGCAGGATGAGAGGCCCCAGTCATCCCTGTTCCGTTTGCTGATGTAAACGACGATAAGGACTGCAAAGCATCCTGGGTAACCGCATGCTGGAATGTGACAGCTGAGAGTGTGCTGGACATAGTCAGACAGACTTATTCCATTTTGTAACGTCATATTATAGCTAAACTTAATTTCACTTTGTCTAAATTCTTCATGCACGTTAGCTCTTTTACTAAAGTTATAGGCTGTATACATGCAATGGATACGATTTCCTGTGCACGTTATTTAGCACAATCACAAACTTTTTTTTTTTTATATATTTTATTTTTATGTGAGGCAGTATTTTATTCATTCAGGCATCTGCCGCCCATTTCCCCTGAGGGAGGCAGTACCTTAAACTATTCGTATTATTTGGCTTTTTTATTTCACAGAGAAAAAAATACAAAACACAGAATGATATTTCTTTTGTTTTCTAAAATTAATGATATGCATATTTTAATCCATTATAATTTAAGAGATGGATTTTGCATTTGGTGACTGGCAGCATTTAAGTTGTCTGAGAAGAATATTTTAATTACTGGAATAAGCCTGGCTGATTATGTGACCCTAATGCAGTTAGTGCATTTCCTTCGTTTAAATGGAAAATCAGACGCTGGGATCTAGTGGCCTTCAGGTCACATGACAAAACCCAGGCCTGCGTTCCAGAACAGATAAGAATTAACCCCCAACGGAAGAGAAGTTTTAGGAAAAGTACGAAAACGGCTGATGGGATTAGACAGGGATCGATACCTCCTGCCGAGAATCATGTACAGTACCATGCTGGGCTGAGCACAGAGCACCAACAAGCGCACTGCGCGGGGCAGGGCAGGACGCAGGGTGGGGTGGTGGGTTTACCCCCGATGCTTTATTTGGATATGAGGCCCCCGTACACGTCTGACAAACAAAACCACTCATTTCCTGGGTGACCCCCTCTTTTAATTCCTCTCCAGCGGCTGTTCAGGGGCAAGGAGGATGAGGATCCTGGCGGAGAGTGACTCAGGAATTCTGTGGTAGAGGCGGAAGAGGATCCTAGCGGAGAGTGACTCGGGGACTCTGTGTTAGAGGAGGATCCTAGCGGAGAGTGACTCTGGGACTCTGTGTTAGAGGAGGATGAGGATCCTGGCGGAGAGTGACTCGGGGATTCTGTGTTAGAGGAGGAAAAGGATCCTGGCGGAGAGTGACTCGGGAACTCTGTGTTAGAGGAGGATCCTGGCGGAGAGTGACTCGGGAACTCTGTGTTAGAGGAGGATCCTGGCGGAGAGTGACTCGGGGAGTCCATATAAAAGGAGGACATTGCTGTCTGAGACCCCCCAACTAGGGAAAAATATATATATTTCTACATAGTAGATATTCGAGTAATGGGAAAAGAACATTTCAAACTATTCTAAGCCTCTTTACTGATTCAGGAACTCCTACACACTGTAAAACACAAAGATGTGTCCCAGAAAAATATGACTTCTGGTGCTTTTAAGTACATACCCCATGGAAATTAGCATGCTGCCACGTTCAATGGCTGGTGATTGTAATGCCCTGCAGGAGAGAATGGAATGAACCACTCTAAATAAATAATGCTTTGATTATAACGTATATTAGCGTATTATAAATTCATATCCTCTCTCACACATGCAGAATCGGTTTAAAAGTGTAGACGTACACGAGATTGGATGCTGTGTAATCGATACACACCGTGTTTACTATTGTTTTATGCTCTGTGATATTAAGTTAACTTCATATACCTATACATAAAGTCAAACTGCAGGAGGTCAAATGTGTTTATCATAAACAATAGTGACACAAACACACCGTCTGGGGAAAATTTTCACCAAAAAAATGTAGGTTTTTTAGTTCCTCAAGAAATGTGGAGCTTGGTATCAATTTCCAAACACTTTTTAACGGATTATTCATCAGCAAATTTTCAAGCCAAATTCCCCCCCCACTAAAAATAATTCCTTACGGCTCTATTCGGCATGACATGGAAAAGGAGAGGATCCTGACACGAGTGCTGACGATGCACAGAGCACCACTGATGCTTACCTTATTACTCAAATTTCCCCCGGAACGCTCCCAGCGGCTCAGGACGACCAGGCCAGACAGCACCCGGCTGTGCTAGGAATTGTCTCAGGGGAAAGCCATGGTGGGCGAACGGTTTTTTAAATATTTGCAATTTTTTTGGAGATATACACAAACTTTTTAAAATATTTGCCACCAGCACCAGTGCTGGATTCTTCTTGGGCTTCCCGACTACTATATGCCCGCATGATCTGATTATAACTGGGTGCAGCATTCTTCCAGGGACATGCCTACAAGATAATTTGCTGTCAAAACGACAGGCTGGGTTTTGTCAAAAGCAGTACCATTCATTTCTCCTTGCCAAATTTTGCATGGCTCTCTCCAAAAAAAAAAAAAAAGGCTTTTGTTAGGCTCGGTGCTCTCCGCGGCATGACAATCCTTCAACTACCACCACCCCCCTGCCACCCCCCCGAGACACTGCTACCCCAATACGCAGATTAGCAACAGTAGCAGGTGCTGAGTGCATCTCAACGAATTTGTCTCCAAACACATGATCCACCTCCTGACTCCCAAGCCCTGACAGCCCCTGGGCTTTCGCGAAACTGACTCTCAGTTGAGAGGAGTAGCCTTCATGTAGCAAACTCCCCCCATCCCCCTCACCCCACCGATGCCCTGCATTGCCAAACAACGGGCAGGTCTAACACCTCCCCCCTCTCGTTTAAGGTTTTCTCAGAGCACTGACCCCCAAGCCAGCTCATCACAGGTCTGTAATGTTCGGCGTCAGTAGGCCACTTGAGCCATTCCGGTATTCCGACACCTACAACCGATGATGAGCTCTGACGATGCGTAAACAGTTTCGATTGAGGTAAACAACAATTACTGGTGATAGTTATTTTTGTTCTAAACGCCTTTGTAGCAAATGGGCACTTCTGTCAAGCGGGAATGTCAAAGGACTTTTGCTCTAACATGCTGTCTTTCCTCACCAGTGTGGCCTCACACGCACGCAGTGCCCTGGCCCCAGTATCTGCGATTAAATACCTGCTTTGTGTCCCTGCCCCCTACTGAGATCCAGAACCTTCACTTCCCTTCTCGGATTATCAGGGGACGTGTCTGCAATATTTCACAAGTAGGCAGTGCGTGGGCAATATTATCTCAGCCTGGTGATTTTTCTTAGGGAATCCACTCTCCAGATTCGTCTGTCTAGCTATCGGTGGAATTTGTTCGCCATTTTCTCCTCCGAACCTATAGAGGGCTCTGCAGTTTTTTCCCCTTGCCTCTTCCCGCCTTGACGTCACGTCACTGCGAACATGAGAACGTGCCGCGAAAGTGATTCCCGGAGACCTTTTGTTTTTTCGGCCGCTGGGCGAAAGATCAAAGGTAATCATCCTCCCGGTTGTTTCGGTAATTAGCTTCGCCATGGAGAGGCAGGCTGCTCGTGTTGATCGAGTATTAAAACCAGGAGCCGGGGGGGTTTCCGTCAGCCTCGTAGAAGGCTTGTCAGAGTCGGCTGAGAGAACATCTGGCTGTGGGGGTGTGACAGCATGTCAGAGGGCTGCTGCTTACCCCGGTGAGTTTTGAGGGCGAATAGGGGAGGCATCATCCCAAACAGGTTGTCGTTGCTGCGTGGGAACAGCGACCGCTGGGTGGCTTTCGTTCCCCCCTCCCTGCGTGACATACCGTTTGGCGAACCTCGCCCTCACACCGCCGGACACCCAGCTTTGATATTTTGAAATTTATTTTATTTTTTAGTCATTATGACTGAAAGCTCATTGGGTGACACTTTGGTGGTCGCTTCAGAAACAGGCAGGCTGCACACTACACTACGGGGTCGTGAGAGGCAGGGTGGCGCCCCCCGGTGTTCAGGGCCTGTTTGCCTCACCACGCAGCACTGGTTTCAGCCTCCCTGTTCTATCAGTTATTTTGTCATCTGTGCGAGATCTCACAAGTCAGGATGAACAAATCATAATTAGCGCTTCCTGGGTAAACATTTTGTTCAAACGAGCAAGATTCAGAATGAAAGGGCTGTCATTACATGTTTACTCATTTAGCAGGCAAAAATAAAACATTGGTCTAACAAATTTTCATTTTAAAAATGTTTTGCAGATGTTATCTTCCTGGACACAGGTATTTCGGCTTTTTGCGTGTACTGTCGTTGTTGTCAGAGATAGTTAAGATATCCTCCCTTATGCAAAGCAAGCCCGCAAGAAAAGGTACCAGGATTGGACATTGAGTACAGCGCCACCATTTTCTTGGTAATTGGCGTGCAAAAATACACCATAAAAGGAAAGCGGAGGACTCCTCGGAGCGCATGGCTGCTGGCGCGTCCTGGAGACCGCATGGCTGGAAACAAAGGCAGCCGCTTATCAGCCGCATTGCTCGCGTCGTCCGAAGAGCTCAGAGGCATCGCTGGGATCGATGCTAATGGAGGCGAGTGATAAACAAAAACGGGAGCCAAGAGGCGAGCCGCGTCGGGTGGCAGGCCGCAATGCGTGTGAGTGTAAAGCAAGGACCCCGCCTTTCTGTTTTTGGAGGGAACAAAGAGTCATTGCTGCTTGTTTGTGATCATTTCAGCCTCTTCTACACGTGGCTCTCCTTATTTCCAAGGCTGACGTTTCATCCCCCTCCACGGCAGCTTTATGATGCCAACTGCTCCCCCGCCCCCGAAATGATTCCTGGGTTCCCACCATGCAGACGCGCCTGCGCTCTCTATCAACCAAAAATGCTCTGTACTGAAACAGCCCAATGATGACCCATTTGACAACAAAAAAAGCCACATTAATTAAAATGTTTTCTGAGCCTGTGCAATTATAGAGGGGTTAACAGGAAATTGCTGGTTGGCTGGTTCCTAGGCGATGGTTAAGACAACTGATAACAGTAATTTTTTTTTCTGGGGAAAACACAGACTGCACCTGATGGTTCAGATCCGACGGAATGGCAAGGCGGACGGTGCTTTACAGGCGGACTGATCCGTGTGGGCCGATTCCCGTTTACGGTCCGCTGTAAATTACCTTATAAGCAGTGGTGCTTTTACCTGCAGACCGTACGATTTAGAGGTGGGGGAAGGGGTGGGGCATGGGAGCTCACATACGGTCACAGAATCTTAAGTCGGGCCTGATATCTCCGTCTCCAAAGCAGAGGGGTCCTCTGTGGTCAGGGGGCCTGCAGGACATTTCTGAATGAATTTCCATATGGGGGAATATTTGTTATTCTGCACAGGACAAAGGGTGTAATAATTATTTGCACGATTCACTGAACGGCATGGACATGTTATAAGGCAGGGAAGAAGATATTTGAAATGCCCTGTTTTGGAAAAATCCTCACCAAAAAAAAAGAAACAGTTATTCAAATGATTTAGATTAATCACTTAAAAACGACTGGCCTGTATTACATCCTTATTAAGATATTTAAATTATTTTGCAGGGCAAAACTGTGATTTAATTTGCCTTATATTATATTTACACAATATTTGTAATAATAATTCATTTAAAATATATATATATATTTTTTTTTTTCTTTCTCTGTCTTAACTGTGTTTTAAAAAAAAATTATGTCTTAAGGAAGCCGCTTCCAAACAGTGGGATGCTACGGAATCAGGAATCTGACACGATGCTGATTCGGAGGGATGTTTCCACGCCATCGGTGTTTGAAAACATCTGAAAATAAAACAAAAAAAAATACCTCTCTTCACAGGGTTAAGGCTCATTAGAGCCCAAGTGTTTTAACGCCATCCTAAGTTATTTCCGAAGAGAGAAAATTAAATTCCCCGCTAGGTTTCATAGCATTCCCCTGAAAATGAACGAGAGCTTTTATTAGAGAGGACACCTCATTGTTAGCAATTTCATAACCAAGCGGCATAATGTCTGCACTCCCATTTAGCCGTTCCCTCGCCATGCTTATGCACTGCCTCCCTCCGTTCCAGAGGACGCCTCAAACCTGAAGACCATGCACGCTAAAGGTTAACAGAAAGTGACTTATTAAAGGTCCGCTGTTAATTAAGCCCCACACTGGCCGGCCAGTCCTGCTCTCCGCGTCTCCGGCGCGCGTGGATCAGGCAGGAGTCTCCGTGTATCCGGGACTCGGTCGTAAAGCGAAAGGCCTTACAAACACTGCCCTAATAAGGGCTCCGACTTTACTATGCAGACACCGTGAGCTCACAACATGGCCTCGGCCCCCATATTTCAACATCTTAAAACGAGCGACTCCAGTGGATGGGGTTAACTGTCAGCACCGAGCCCTTAAACTGAATTCCATGTGCGTGCCGGTGACTGCCAAATTAGGTCGCAATATAAAGTTGACGGTCACTGTATAAATCAGCCATTTGGCAGGGAGGACTCTTAGATAGAACACTGTGATAAAACTCCTCAACAAATATATATTTAAAAAAATATACAGCTAAATGAAAAAAAAGCCCTTTTGAATGGGAATGGAATCAAATCCAAAGCTGGTTGTAGAGTCCGTCGCAGACCCAAGACGGTACCAGTCCCAAAAGAAATTAAATTCAAACCCATTATTGTTGCCTGAAAGTCTGTAACTGTCCCGAAACGATGACATCATCTTTCCAGCAGTGGCCCATAATCCTCCTCTATTATATTCAGCTGTTCCACGCTGCCCCCAGATCAGTTTTAGATGACCAATTTCGCCGTTTCCTTCTGTTTTTGTCAATCGCTCTCACTCACACAAACTTATTTGGCCTTTGGTATCAGAAGCCTTGGACTATACGTCCTATTTCAACCAGGTGTTTTTCTTGAAATTGGTAAAACACGGTTTATAAATTTATAAAGCGCAAATCATTTCTGAGTGAAATTTAAATTATGCATTGTTATCCATCTCGCTAATCTTCATATAACCTATTCGGCCCGGTTCCTGCAATCAAACAATGATTCGCACATTTAATAACTGGCACGGTACAAAATTCTCGCGTAATAACCACGGCCTCACCTTTTTAAAATATTCATTTATTTTAGTCAGACGCCATAAATGCCGAGATAAAAACTGAGGCAGGTGTGAGGAAGCAAAAAAAAAAAAATTAAATAGAATAAAATAAAAATGCACTGTAGGATTCTGATAAATTTAAGCCTTTCTAACCCAAAACATCTGTAGGCCTATGGGCTGTCAAGCCAGATCTTCAAGCTGAGGAAGATGGTTTACACGACCAATGCAGAGCCAGGGGTCTGGCCCATTTAAAGCCAGGCTTGTGTGTTCCTCCTTTTGTAGTGGTTTAATCAAGTTCCCCTGCTTGTCAGCGTTTGCACGCTAATCCAGCAACGCACGACGAATGCGGCGCGGACCTGTAACCTGCCTTTGTGTGTCGGGCTCACATGAGAATGCATCCGAACGCCACTGGACAGCCCCCGAAGATTAAGACTGAACCGAGTGGCAGCCATCACCATCAAGGCTAATGCCCTTCAGCATTGTCTTGTGCCCAAGCCGCAGATACGAAGGTTGAAGCTCTTCTCTTCTCTGTCCCCGACGAATGACCATATTTTAAGGTAAAAAATGTCCTTATTCGTTACCGGGCTGATGAATCCTCAGAGCTACGCCATTCTGAACCACATTACGGCGCTAAGTGTTAATTCCACAATGTGTTTTTTTCTTTTCTTTACCATCACAGAGCGTCTCCTGGGCTCCGTTGACATTGTAAATATGTTCAGCGCTGTCCGAACTAATTTCTGCTACATATCCACTCTGGCAGCGGCTTTTATGCTACAGAAGACCCCTTCTCCAGTCTGGGCTCGACCTGAAGAGCGGAACGGGCCTGTTTATGCATGAACCCGGCTTGTTTGTTCATCTGTCGCTTTTGCATATCCGCGCGCAACATGAAAGACCATCGTCTCCGTGACGGTTCTCGGATCCACGCGGCCCAGAACCTGATGGAATACGGGGCATCATTCTCTTCTTTTGTGGCTGACACAAATGGCCTGAGTTTTTTTCCCAAATGGCTACCTAATGAAGAAATGACTCGTAAAAAGGAAAGATAATTCAGTCCCTGCTGTTTAGTGGGATTTTATACGTTATTTTATATTACATTAAATGCTTTTCAACATATTTCAATTGTGCTATAATAATCTACTCAAAAATGCATTATTTAATTTAATTTGTACTCTGTAGGTAATTCACAATCCTGAAACATATGCAAGATAACACAGGGTGGAAGATATTTTAATATAAATTGCACATTCCCCCTTCTGTATTGTCTAAGTAAATTGAATAACAGCACATTGCATACCGTAATTGGCAACTCACATGAAGCCATTTAATTCAGGTGAAATATTTCTATTATATTATTTTCGGTTACATTTCTCTGTGTTGCCCTCAACAAGGTATCAGAGAAATCCACAAAAATAAATCTAAAGTCAATAATTTTAATTCTAGCTCCGGTCCTAAAGTCAATAATTTCTTGTTTAATATAATCGTCGACACAATTGTCTTTTGAGGGGGGAGGGTGGGCATTTTGAAGGCATAAAGGCGCTTCGTGCATCTGAAGGTTTGCTCGGGACGGTCGTGTCAGTAGAAGGGTGCCCCAGCGCACGTTTAACCACTGCGGTATTTCTGTTAAACGTTTATTCAGAAGAAAATCGTGGAGAAAAGGCAGAGTGGATTTAACAGACTGAAGGTTGGGACCTTCAGCTTTTCCATAGCAACACAGGGAAACACAGGAAGGATTACGCGGGAATGCAATTCATGACCTCGCCAACTTCAGCACTGCTGAGGCTGACGGCACGACGTGGCATCCTGATCAATGATAAGTGAGGTCATTTATTGCCTCTCAGTCTGTATGTAAGGGTGACTCAGAACACAGGAGCACTTGAGGTGCATCCATTACTAATTTACTCAAAGTGTACAGAAATTACGTAGCTGGGATTATCAGCACAGCATCAACACGGCTACCACTTCTATAATAAATACACCCTCCGCGCGTGCATGCCTATGTGAGTGTGTACACTGCAGTGTAAATGTCATTATAACTTATATTGTATCAATAGAACAAATTAAGAGGTCTAAGAGAAGCTAATTCAATTAAAATATTAAACACTTTTAATTTTTCTGCACAAATTGCTTACTGTATGCTGCAATTTTACTTCATTAGTAATGATTTCTCAGATGAAAAGTCCACCTTGTGATGAATTCATTGGTTATTTATGGCAGTTTGTCTTGCACCCCCCCCCCCCCCACCAAGAAAAAGGCACAAGTAAAATGGCTTAACCCAATAATATAGCAACATTGCCCCCTGTTGGTTGCCCGAGCATTGTCCAAAAGGAAGAACCAAGAACAATTTTTCTCAAACACACAAAAAAATCAAAAATCACTTCAAAATGTAATTATTGTGATCAGTGAGAAATTGTGATTCCAAAATAAAAGTAATTGCGATGGTCATTGGGCGAAATTTGGCAACAAAGATGCATTCAGTCATTATGGCTGAAAGGCTCTCTTCTGGTTCCTAGTCCTAAGAATATAAGAATACATAATTCGAAGATATAAAGCAATAAATCAACGGGCATTAGCAGGGCTGTGGATTCTACAAAAATCCAGAACTGGGACTCTGGGACTATTTAATTATTCGAATACTTAGTTCTTTGGTACTTTAATTCTCAGTCCATAAATTCTTTGTAAAATAGTGATTTATTTTATTTTTTCTTCAAAGGTTAAACTTTCTAAATTAATTGCATTTTGTATATATTCAGCTATTACACCACAATTTCAGTTATCCTAAATACCTGACACATAATTTGATGTTTTTGTGTGATGTTTTTTAAGGGCTGAATTACTTAAATATATTTATGCTGGAGTTCAATGTAAATACACTGCCCGCTCAAAATGGCATTTAAATTACAGAATAATTAATGATAATTCATTACAGATAAATATGACTATTAATGTACTAGTTTTACCAGTTCACCCGTTTTAGACTGACCAAACTCTGTTTCTGTCCTTTACTTGGCTCCTACTAGACCGAAGAAGCAGACCAATTAATGTAGTGCTTTGTATACTCAAAAAATACGATACCCAACATCTCATTCTTACAAACCAATGTGGAAAATTTACATCTTCAGTTCAATTAATTAGATTTAACAGACACGACCCAAGATATAGCACAGGTAACAGAACCGAGCTAATCGGAAATGTCTTCATCGCGACTATGAAAACCAAACAGGGTATTTTAAATGACAATAACTGCTCAGTACTCGATTGTCCCACAATGCCATAAGTTAAAACCCATGGACAAAGGCATACAGCGCGAACAGGAGCATGAGCGCCACATTGTGGCCGCTCTTGTTGTTTCCTCTGAGACCTGTTGGTCCGTTAAAAACTGTACATTTATTAAAGCATAAGGCAGGTAGATAGATAGATAGATAGATAGATAGATAGATAGATAGATAGATAGATAGATAGAAATAATAATAATAATAATAATAATAATAATAATAATAATAATAATAGTTTTCGTTTCTGCGTTTAAACTACAGCGGCATCCAGTTAATATAAGCGCACAGTTAGGTTAACGGCGAGTGTAGTACACCTCAGGACAGCTACACAGGACGCCTATAATGGTAATTATACAGAAAATTAACAAAAAAAAACTGTACTCACCTGCCTCTCAGTAGCAGCTCTGCTTCGTTGTCAGAATACTTTCGACCAAAAAAGAAGCAGTGTCGTGAGTGATATTCTGTGATAACGATTTTTTAAACTAAAATGACACTTGTTGCAGTCAGAAAAATATCGACAAAATTATTCAGAATTGTCATACATGTATTGTTCTGTAAAAACAGAATTAAAAACGTTGATCAATCGGCAGTCATCATATTGTTCTGTTTGCTAATAATAATACACAACGGGGCTCCACGTAAAATCGGCGAATTTTAGCATCGCTCTGGTGAACTTGGCGTTTGAAATAAAAGTGGATAAACAACTCCGGATCTCTTACACAGTCTTTGAAACTGTTGAAAGAGTTGCGCCAGTGCGCCGGGCGATGCTGCTCCGGATAGGGATGCGCTGGAGGCGCACTGGGAACACAGAGCGCTCGGCTCCCCTCAGCCCCACTCTCTGCGGCTTCACGTACTGTTAAAGCCCGAGGCGTTGGCCAATGGCGGCGCGACTTATACGCGGCAACCCGCCAATCAGGAGGCGCCTTATTGGCAGGCGGGCCTGTCAGCTGGTCAGGAAGCACTGCTGTATATCGGCATCTCGTATATCGGCGTTAATTTCTGTCCGAAATTCGCCCCATAAGTAGTATTCGGTAATAATATGTTTTAAAAATAGACATATGATTTGTAATGTGGAGTCGAGAGGTAAGTTTTGAGATTTTTTGGGTAGGTATCGATCCCCTTCCCCACTATCATTAAGTCATAGACCGGAAAATCGCTTCACCACCAGCAAAACATGCGTGATAAGGTGTAAAAAAAAAACGGGAAGTGAACGGTGAGACGAGGCTGATTTCGGGAGAGCTGCGGCGCCGCCGGCCCGCCCCACCCCGCCCACGTTAGGTGCGAAGCCTAGATCCGCGCAGAGGCGACGAAACTGGACAAGACGTCGGACATCGTCGGATACAAGCCGGGCCCGGCCGGGGCTCTGACCCCGCAGAAAAAGATGAAGAAGCGAAAGGAGCTGAACGCCCTGATTGGTCTCGGCGGCGACGGCAAGCGCAAGAAGACCAAGAAGTGTTCCGGCCACCGGCTGCTGCGCACCGAGCCGCCCGGGTCGGACTCTGAGTCCAGCTCAGACGACGATGAGTTCAACAGCGCCGGCGGCGTTTCAGCTTTCGGCAAGTGAGTAACCGGACAGGAGCATCCACAGCAGCATCCAACACTTTTGCGTCCACTTAACATTGGCTCTGGTTCAGCCTGCCCCATAGGAATCACACTAGAGCTGTTAAGCGATGATGACTAAATGCATTCGGGCCAGATCACCCTGAAAATCGCAGTTCACTTCAGGTGTCGCGATGGGTGAAAATCTCACTCTCTGTTTGTGTGTCTGCGTGTATGTTCGCGATCAGAAGAAGCTACACACAGTGCTGCAGCATCTGCTTCCCGCTGTGCGCTTTCATCGTCCTTGTGGCCTGTGTGATGGCCTGCGCCGGCTTGATCTGGATGCAGATCGCCCTGAAAGAGGACCTGGACACACTGAAGGAGAAGCTGCACGCCAGTAGGTGCCACACGTCGGTCCCGCAAGGCGGGGGGAGCGATCATTAGAATTGGGGCGTTTTACTGTTCTGGCGTGTGTGGCGCTCAGATACGCGGATGGAATCGTGATTCACAGCTTAAATGGGTTTACATACTGCCCAAGTGGGAAGGGAGGAGAAGGAGATGCATTTTACTAGCGAGTTCAGTAAAAAGTGAACATGCAATTATTTTTCTTTAACTAGCTAGTGACCTAGTGTCCACTTTGTATTCGTCCTTTGTCTGAATTTACTTGCATTGGATGAATCGGCAAGCTTAATTTCCAGCCCAGCATATAACATACAGGCTTGCATGGGGGCCGAAGAGCCTGATCTATGTTGTTTATGCATAACCATTTTATAACTGTAATTATTGGTGACTGTGGCTTTCTGATGTTAAATAGCATAATTAGGTAGTTCTTGGGTAAGGACAGTAGAACTGAATCGTAAGATGTATGATATACCATATGTATGTGGATGTTAAAACCAAAGGTATTAGTATGAAGTCGGTTGGCACCTTGGAACATTGGATATGGAAACATTGCTGGACGGATCTGCTGTCATTCAGGTTGGCTATTGATGTTGGGGTATCAGGTCCTATTCTTTCAGTGAGTGGCCACCACTCTGCAGCTAAACTTCCTCTCAGATGTTTTGACTTTATCCAATCGCGTCACTTGCAGTTGATCAATACAGCTAAGCAGGGCGGAAATACGGCAGACTGACTTGTTGGAAAGATGGTGTCCTAAGGTGGGAAGTCACTAAGCTCTCCTGTATGAAAACCCATACTGCTGTTAACGTTGGAAGATCGTGTGACTGCGCTTAGTTAAACACCTGTGCCTGTAATGGTTGTAGCTTAATCGGGCAGTTCCTCTAATTGGTTGGGGTTCCACACACTTTTGCTCATATAGTTTATAAAAGAATGTAAAAAATGTTGGTAGAGATTATAGTGTAAGCATTGTGTAAAATAGCATAAAGGTCTGTCTGGGATCTTTTCTAAAAGTGCAAATGCAATTTTCAGTTTTGACTTGTTTTTATTCTCACTACCAGAAGCTGTAAGTATATCAGGCAGGCACTTGTGTCATGGTGAAGCCTCTGTGATGGCAGTGATACCTGCCTGAATGGTGAACAGGATGGACAGGTTCTTAATTCTGTTTATTCCGCAGTGGAAGCCAGCCAGTCTGCATCGTCACATGAAATACCGAAACTGAGTGACGATCTAAAAGAGGAATTAAAAAAACTCGAGCTGCTAGAAAATGGTGATCGGGGCCTCAACAAGCTGTGGTCGAACCTGACAGAAATAAACCGAAAGGTTTGTTGAAAGGATGTCTCACTTCAAATCCCCCTGTTCCCTGGCTGTGTGGCACTGGGTGTCAGAGATTATGTCTGATGTCCTGAGTCTTTGTCATGAAACTGATGTCAGATCTGTGAAAGATGTGTCAGTGAGTCTCAAAGTGAGGACTATCGATTGTCACATTTTAGATCAGTCTGCTGGACTCCACAGTCAACCACCTGAAAACCAACATTAAATCTGCCTCAGATTTAATCAGCCTCCCAACTACGGTGGAAGAACTTCAGAAGGTGAATTTCATAATGATCCTCTTGCTGTATATTAAAATTATGGATATTTTCTGATTCCCCCTTCCCTCCACTTAATCGATGTACAAGATTCAGGTGTGCTGTGGTTACTCTACAGTGACATCTAGTGTCCACTGAGTGTAACAGGCTCTGGGTATAACGGAGAATGAAAAGCTTGGTTGTGTTCCATTTCACTGCAGAGTGTGGCTACGATTGGGAGCACACTGACAAGCGTGCAGCATGATGTGAGGACCGTCCAGACTGCAGTGGAGGATCATCGCAAAGCGGTGGACGATTTGAAGAATGTCATGGTAAAGCCCACACAAAGAGCTCTTTCAGATGCAGTGTGGGTCTCTGTAGAGGCCTGCCGTGTCGCGCAGTGTGTTGTGTGTCGGTAATGCAGGCTACATTTGCAGTGCTGTCGCATACACCATTAAATGGCATGAGAAATGGCCACCGGCATGCTTATTAATGCAATAAACACAGCAGCGCTTAATGGCTGGTGTGGTTTGGCAGTAATAATACTATGAAACGCTGATGGCATTTAACCTGTAATATAATCTCAGTCTTCTAGCCCAAAGCAGTTAAATACAGTACATGTATTACCGCTGACCTTTCAGACCTTGCATAACCCTCTGTGAATTACCCCCTAAGTGCCCTCTTCTGTGGTGATTACTAAGGCGATGTGGGAAATCCGTCAGCAGTGTGTTGTTAAATGAGTTCGCCCAAGGTGGGCCTGTAACTGTAACCATTCGGCACTGATGGAAACGCAAGCTACCTGAATGAAACGGCCCCTGTGCAGCACTTTGCAGGGACCTCACACTGAAGAATCGGGAAAGGCCTTAGCACTCGGAAACCATTTGCAAAGAGAAAATTGCATGCGTGCAGAAAGTTCCTCCAGTCTGTTATTTAATTATTTTCCCTTTCCCCGCCTCCGTGTCTTTTCTCCCCTGCAATGCGCGAATGAATCGGCTCGCTCATCAGCGTCTTTGTTGCCTGCGCTAGCTGTCGCTTTCAAGTTGACATAATCGCAGTTTCATTTTTTACTGGGTTATCAGACATATGAAATGCCACAGGTACATCTACACCCTTCAAAACGGAGGCACGGCTCGCACGCCATCCAGCCCCCTGATGATCCCTGATTTGCTGCATTTCTGCATCTCAAAGCCTGATTAGGGCTCAACATCAGTCATAAGGGAATTATTTATAAGGCACCTTGTCCACGGTAAAAGGATTCTTGTTATATCTAGTTTGTTGTTGCCTTTATTTTCATACCCTTGAGTGATTGGAAAAAGTCTTTCTTGCATCTGAATTTAATGCACAGGCTTGTACCTGAAGAGATTCTGCTGTTTTCGGTTCTGATTCAGCAAATCCAGCAGTGCAAATTTCATCGTCGCTGTCCTGTTTTTGCAGACCATGTCCACGTTTGTGGGTTATAGGTCCAGTCCAGATCCAGTAATTTTTTTTGACATGGTTAGCTGGTTTGAAGCCAGTTATCAATGTCCTTTCTTTCCCTCCAACAGCAGTAAACCTCTGAGGCATGTCGTAGATAAATATTGGTTTGTTTAGTCAACTGGATTAAAACCTACGGCCCTCTGGCTTTTGCCAGTCTCTGTCATTTTCCGAGCAAATGCAGAACGTCACTCTCGTCTCGTTTACAAGGTTGAAAACCGGCATACAGAAGATGCCAAATCCTCGTCATCCTCCACAGAAAAGGCGAATGGCAGCTGTACACCCTGCGTACCCCTGAGTCAGGTACGGTTACAAAGCAATGTTAATGAACTGACCGTCTGAAAGCACTGGTAGATTAATGTCTTAACGCCGCATCGAGTTCTTTAGGCGTTCGATTTGTGCAATTTAATAAATGCAAGTACGAAAGAAAATGGCTTGCGGAGAAATCCGGAGATAAGGGAAATGACACTATGCTGTGTCGCCGATTGGTTTAAGGAGGTAGTATCTTTACAGGATGCCTTGAGTGAGTCCAACGGCACGCAGATCATCTCGCACGGCGTCGAGTGGATCCGAAATCTGAGCGCAGCCATCAGCAGCCTCACCCAGAAAGTCTCCTTCCTGGAGAACGGCTTCCTCCTCCTCAACGTCACACCGCCGTCCCATCGGACTGTGAGTACTGCCCCACAAACACTGCTTCTCTGCCTCCAGAAGAGTTTCTCTTTCTTTGTTTTGTCAGCAGCCTGGTGGCTCATTGGCTGGCGTTGTTGGCCCATCAGAGGAGAACATCATCAACAAACTGTACTGTCGGTGTCTTCTAGTGTTACACCCTACAGAGACAAAAGTCTTTTGATTTCCATCCTTCCATTTTCCACCACTTGTTCGGGTGATGGGGACAGTAGTCTGATCAGAGGTGCCCAGAGCTTCCTCTCCCCTGCCGCCTCCTCCAGCTGTTCTGGGGGCATACTCGGGCACTCCCAAGCCAGCCAAGAGATATAATCTCTCCACCATGTCCTGGGTTTGCCCTGGAGTCTCCTTCCAGTTGGATATGCCCGAAGCATATCACCAGGGAGGTGTCTGTGAGGCATCTTAGACAGATGCCTGAACCGCCTCAACTGGCTCTTTTCGATGCGGAGCAGCAGCGGCACTATTTTGAGCCCCTCCAGGATGCCTGAGTCTATCTCTAAGGCTGAACTGAGACCCTCTGCAAAGGATGAATACTTCCACTGCTTGTTTCTGCGATCTCGTTTTTTCAGTCCCTACCCAGAGTTCGGCTCAGCTGTCTTGTCACTAAGACAGACGGGTATAATGTCTACATAACTGCTGACGCTGCACTGATCCGTCTGTCAGTCTCCTGCTCCATTCTTCCTTCACTTGTAATCAAGACCCCAAGCTACTTTTCTGCTTGAGGCAGTAACTCAACCCCAACCTGGACAGGGCAATTTACCCTTTTTCTCGTTTGAGAACCATGGCTTCACACTTGGAGCTACTGATGACTCAGGAGGGTGAAACCGCATCCCAGCTGCTTCACACTTGACTGAAAACTGCCCCAGTCCATACTTGATGAAGCCAACAGACTGACCCGTAGCAGAAGGAGCAGAGCCCCATACTCCAGACCAACAGACGAACCCTCTTTTTTTAGAACTCTTTTTTTTTTTTTTGTAGACCTTACTAGGGAGGCTGAGGAGTGTGATGCCCTTGAAGTTGGAACACATCCTCCGGTCCCCTTTTCTAAAGACTAGGACCACCACCCCACTCTGCCAATCCATAGGCAGTGTCCCCAACCTCCACATGATATTGAAGAGGTGTGTTGTTAGGCAAAACAGCCCAACAAGAGCTTTCAGGAGCTCAAGGCGAATCTCATTCACTCATGGGGCCTTACCAAAGAAGAATATTTTTTGACTACTTCAGTATCTTCACCCCTAGTAATGGGCAAGTCCTCCTCTAAGCTTCACGACTCTACTTCCTCTAAGGAAGGCATGTCAGTGAAATTCAGGTGGTCCTTGAAGTACCCCTTCCACCACCTGACTTCCAGCCCTCCATCCCTGCCTTAAGCAGCATGGACAAAGCCCCGCGTCCCCCTCTGACGATTTGCCTAGCATAAGGGCATTCATAAGCGCACCATTGTGGACCAACTGTCATTAGCACAGAAGTCCAGTAACAGAGTACCGCTGGGGTTCAGATTGGGCAGGCCGTTTCTCCGACTCACACCCAGGTTTCATTTTTGTTGCCCATGAGAACATCCCCAGGCCCGACGAGGAGTTTTGTATGATTTATTAATATTCGATATCAATTTGAAGTCTGTCTATCTTTTCTTTTCATGTTCTGAATCTGTTTAAGGGCAATTTCTAAAGAAATGCTGAGTAAAAATGGGGCCTGAAGTAAGGAAATAATAACTTGAATAGTACTGTGATTATCGATATGGACTGATATGGCAAAAAAATTTTTGTGATTTTTCATGTCACCCAGCTCTAGTTCCCAAGTTGATATCCTGAGGGACATGTTTGCATTTATTAGCCCCTTGTTCAGTGAGGCAGAGGTGAGAGGCTGGGAGTTGAGTGGGGGGGTCCATACTGGGGCAGCGAGGCAGCTCTTAGTGGGCTTTCAGGTGGTCCAGTGCTCGGCTAACACCTTCTGCACTGGTCGGGGTCTCTGCAGATGGTGCCCGAACCACAGCCTCAGAATAGAAGTAAAATGGGCAGCGAAGGCAATGGTGAAGTTGCCGGGGCACCCCCTGCAGGTCGGGAGAAGGCCGAAATGGTGGTCACTGATGCCACTGAAGGTAAGATGATCGTTTTAAAGGCGTTGTATATCTTCAGATGTTTACAGCCATGCACATCACTGAAATGTATTCGCCCTAAATTCTGTTCCCCTCTTCTCCTGAAGGACCTTTTCAGCCCACCAGGAGACCGAGATTTCTGTCTCAGAGAATCTCTAAAAAAGAGCTGTCAAGTGACGAGACCGTGCTAGCCCCCTTGCCCGGGATAACATCTTTAAAAGGTATTCTCTCCCCCCGCCCCCACCCCAGAATTTACACGTACGGCGCCTTTTTGTAACACGTGCAGGGTTGAGCTATACCGAAAGTGGTTTGTCAGGCTTCGTCCACATCCTGTCAGCCAGCCCTCTGTTGGCTCACCTTCTCCGTCTGTATGCAGATCTTGAAGACCTCTTCCGCAGCCCTGCTGACGCCTCCTCCCAAGGTCTGTCGTTCAGCGACCTGAAGAACATCCTCGGGGACGCAGTTCCGGACTCCCGCCTCTGGGGGCGCTGTGACAAAGACGGTAACGAGAGGCTAACGCTATCGGAGCTGCGGTGTATGACTGGGCTGTAAGCCAACGTGCTGTCCTCCAGTGACAGTATTACTTACGAGGTGCAGCCTTCCCCCAGGCTGGGCCTTGATATTGCACTTTTTTTGTAGCTGACTTGTGGAGTACTCGACGAGAAGCAGGTGGGCCAGCACATTAAGTTATTTCACAGTAAGCGTCCCCCAACCCAGTATTCGCTCAATTATGAAGGTTGTTCCTTTATTCCCCCATTCGGTCTCTAATTAGGTTCTTATGTAACTTTACTCACAGGAGAACTAATAACTTTAGCAAAGTTATGACTTTCAAGATGTTTTTTTAACAGATTTTCCCTTGAATGAAAAAATATCTGTTTTTGTAATCTTGGATGGTATTACATTTTAATGAGTCAGCAGTTAAAATATTTTTTTTGATGTATTTAAAAATATCTTGCATACTATATAGAATTTATTATTTTTTTGGTTTGAATGTGAATAACCAATCTTTTTAATTTGTGATTACTCTGAATCTTTGTGTAATCTGTTTAATTTATTAGAGCGGGACTGTAAAATATTACTGCCGCCTTTATAAACCTGAAGTCCTTTTTTTTTTTTTGTAATTCCCTTGTTTACATGCCAATTTAGCTTTTTAAGGGCTATACATAAAAGCTTTTACATGGTTAGGGTGTGCACCCAGCATTTTAAGCATACAAACAGTAGCAATAACTGGCAGAACACAGTTGTATGTCACTTAATCATTCTGAGACTGAGCACCGGAGTAATGAAGCAGCCAGAGCTGAGGCCGGGGAGAGCCACGTGTGATTCGGTGGCCGCGGCCGGTGTTCTAGTGATGTCAAGGTTGGGGACCACTCAATCATCTAGTACTGTCTTTTGTAAATAAGGTTGTTTCTGTTTGTGTGACTGCGGGGTTGGGGGGAGTCTCTGTATAGGCTTAGTTTGTCATTGTATATTCTAAAAACCAATGATTTTATGAGGTGGTGGTATGCATGTTGGACAGTGTAACAATAAATGTCTAAATTATGGAACGAATGGTCTTTGTGACCCTCTAGTGTAGAGATGTTATGAGTTCTGTTAGCCCCGTTTTGATAGTTATACTAGATGGTGACACCCAGTCTTCAGGTTGTAGCTGTTTGTCTTGCCTGTATTTTTGTATTCACATCTACAGCCACTAGAGGCCACTGCTGGATCATTTTTGAGCTTGGGGCTTGCAAGAGGCAACACCCCTGGAGGCAGCTTTGAAAGTGCGGCTTCTGTGTTTTTGCCAAAGCTGCTTTCACATCTTCAGCAGCTCCTCAAATCCTAGAGCTGAGATCTGTACATGCTCCTTCAAGCGATTCTTCCAGCTTATCCCTTCGTGGAATCCCTCTGTATTCAGTACCGTTATCCCCTAAAACTGTGGCAAGTCACCATGGCGACCAAGTCGGCTTCTTTCCGCCCCCATAAGCCAGGCACACACAGCTGGTTTGACTGAGCAGATGTTTGGCTACTTTAAGGAATCTTGGGAACCTGGAGCCCAGTAGTTTATGGCCTTCACCTTGATGGCATATGAGGGTGGAAAGTTCTCCTCTGAATTGCTCAGCCTATGGACCCAGGCTGTCCTTCCTTACAAGATTAACATTTTATGATCGACACGGTCTTTAAGTTCTGATTAAAAGCGTTCACTTACCATGGTATGTGGTGAGTAAAATCCAGTCCTCTGCTGAATAGTCACATCTCCTTGAGAAGAGGCCCTTCGCTCACCCTGTGCTCTGACCCCAAACTTCGCTTACATTTGTATATGTGCATAGCTATGTCGCAGAGGAGAGCATGATAGGATATGCCGAAACTAAAGAAGTCCAATGTACCTGCTCATGGTAAATAAAGCATCGTTTCATTTCAAAAGCTGTGCAGAATATTTGGATGAACGCCGGGAACATCAGTGTGTACAGCAGGACCAGGAACACCGTCCTACGATCGTAATCGCCGTCTCCTGACAGGCCGTAAGCTGTGGCCAGCCATGAGCCGTGGGTTAGGCTGCTGCTAGTCTCGCACTGCCATGGATGCAGGATGGCCGGTCTGGTCCCAGGGTAGTGGGAATGTCCAAAAAATTAAGGTGGATTCTGGGTGAATATGGGGAAGATCAGTAACGGCAGGTAAGAGTCCATGTTGTCCTTTTACACAGCGATCAAGAACTTGGGGAGGGACATGGTTGGACGCATTTGACCACGAAACCCATCCAGACACTTGCTGATTTTCCGCTTGATGATTTTCTTGGCAAACCTCCACCTAAAGTGATCACATAACCGGTAATCAGCTGGAGTTTCGGCTAAATTGGCGATACGATGAAAATGAGGATCTCTGTGTCCCCGGGGATTTGCATCTTCATTTGTTAAACAAATCTTTGCTCAAGTTTTCCTTCATACCAACTGTTAAACGCAAAGGATGTTCAAGGATGTTCAGTAGATGACAAACCCAAAAAATGTTTAACTTCATTTCTAGGGTGACTTCTAGACTGTTTTTACTTCGTTAGATAATTACAATGGGGGGGAGGTAATCAAATCATCTGTGTTCCCTTGACGCACATCCTTACAGATAAACCCCTTAGAGTTGCACAAATAAATAAAACATAATTTTGCCCTTAGTTTTCCTTGATATTGCAGGACTCTAAGGCATTTGTGTCTCTTGACTGTTTTCTTTGTTTAATTTACTGGCATCACAGCCCCACGCTCCAACTCGCCATGTTTAACACACTAAGTCCACGTTAGTTCATGACTCTGTGCTTATAAAACATTTAGAGTTGTATGATGTAAATGTTTGTGGATGCAGCTTGTGAGGGTGGGGGAAGTATGGAGGATGATCATATCAGAATCCATCAGGTAAGATAACTCTGACTATACAGTACCAGTCAAAAGTTTGGACATGCCAGGCCTACAAAGGTGAGTGATTGTGTCACATAACATGACCTGGTCACCTGACCTAAACACAGCAGAAATGGATTTGGAGGAGTTTGACCAGAAAGTGAAAGAAATGTGGCCAATGAGAGCTCAGTATATGTGGTACCTCCTTCAGGACAGGTGGAAAAGCATCCCAGGAGGCCACCTGATGAAACACGGAGGAGAATGCAGGGTCACCCAGTTCCTGGAGCAATTGGGGTTAAGGGCCTTAATCAGGTGCCCAATGGTGGGATCACTCTGCCAACCCAAGGAAACCTGCAACCTTCTGAGACCTAACCCACAGAGCTGGGGGGGGGGCGGGGGCCGGGGGGGGGGGGGGGGGGGGGGGGGGGGTGGGGGGGGGGGGGGGGGGGGGGGGGGGGTGGGGGGGGGGGT
>JAODLD010000049.1:15831645-15857214 GCA_026781065.1 Mormyrops boulengeri
ACTGCCCCCCCCCCCCCCCCCCCAATATATTCTTTTTTAAGTACTTTTTTTGGATTAGTGCACAAATCCATATGTTATTTTATAGTTTGTATGTCTTTATTCTAAAATATGGAGAATAGTACAAATAAGCCATTCTATGGGTAGATGTGTCCAAACTTTTGACTGGTACTGTATATGCAGGTGGTATTCAGCACCGTCAACCACAACCTGACAGTGTCACCTTTACAAGATACATCACTTTGAGCTGAGCTATATTTAGTAGGTGGATCAGTCTCTGGTACCGTTGCCCCCCACTTCCAGGCTGGGGGTTTGAGTCCTGCCTCCACTCTATATGTTCTGCAGGTTTAATCCTGCAGTCCAGAAACATGCAGTTAGGCTAACTGACATCTATAAATTGCCCTTAATGTATAAAAGTTTATGCCCTGCAAGAGACTGACATCTCAACCAGTATGTACCCTTATGCCCTGTGCTGCCTGGGACAGGCCCCACCCCCCACTCCGTAATCCTGCTCAGGATATGTAGCTGGAACATGGATGTATATTAGATACCTCTAAGATAGTCCTTCACAAATTCAGATCTGACTCATAGTGTTTTTGGTGTTTGGAGTTTTATCTCTAATATCTTCTGTATTTTGCATAAAATGTGTATTTGACTTTAAAAGTGACTGTATAGTACTGTGCTGGTTAACTACAACCGGGAGGGCACCATGCAAGCGGCGTTGCCATAGAAACCCAAATTTGGTGGGAGTCTGGCATGCGCGTTTACATGCGTCCTGGCAGCAATATGGCATTTTGCGATGAAAAAGAGTGCCTGCATTCAAAACAAAAACAGTGAGATTACAGTTTTTTTCCTCATTTGTAATTTATATATTTTTTGTCTGAAACCATCCAGCTATGAAATGATTCCCTGCAGGTTTTTTCTCTCTCTCATCCCTTGGCGAGTCCTCATAGAGCTCTGGAGTGCCTCTTAACACTGTGCTGCTCCCACAGTGTTCCTCACACAAGCCGCTCGGCCAAAGAACGGCCGCTCCTGCCTGGTGTCCTGGCAGGGCTCCCTGTTCTCAGTTACCCACCAGGCTGAGGTGGGGCTTAGCCCAGAAGGCCCAGTGGCTGCAGCACAGTCCTCCCCCCCCCCCCTCCAGGGAACCAGGTGCATCCAGGTTTTCATTGGACCCCTTGATCGATGGGACCTTAAAAAGCCTGCGGTGTTTGTGATGCAGTGTGTGCAGTTAAGGCTAGTCCTACAGTCCTGATTTTCTCTGTAGGGCCTCTGGCCTGGTTCTGGGTTTATCTCATCTTGCACCTTCCCCTCAAACTCTGGCCCTGAGGTACGCATCTCCATTTGCAGCCTCTCCCGTCTCGATACGTGGCGTGCGTGCGAAGCGGTCAGCAAGATCAGGATGGAACAGAAGCCTGCTTATCTAAATGTATATCGCTGTGATATATACACTTCTTGCTCTCTGCCTTGTTTAGTTTCGTTTGTTTTTCGTTTACATGCTTTGCTTTGTTTTTACTCCTTGAGCCACGAGCTCATCAGTGAGGCTGTAATAACTTTGCCTTTTGTTTTGAGAAGGTGCACAGGTGAGAGATGTTTTGGGAAAGGCCAAGGGCTGGTGCTGCCCCCCAAATAGGATGTGATGCGTCTACGGAGGAACCTCACCCTCCCCCCAACCTGGTACGTGACTGACATGTGCCGTGGGGTCTCTGCTGGAAAAGGTTTGCTGGACGAATCCAATTTTGAGGAGCCCCATCTTGGTAGCGAGGTCCTCAGCTGTAGGCAGTGGACGCTTGTCAGGGGGTAATAGCTTGGCTGATATCCTGCAGGCCCCCATGTAGATTTAGGTCACCGAGTCATACAGCCCATCTCCCCGCGGCCCAATGTCACCGTTCAAAAAGAATTCGACAGGTTCTGCGAAATGAGATGCTGGGGGGAGGCGGAACAAAACATGTGGGCCGCAGGGAACGGCTGGTAGCTTTGTCAACTGTGAGCTGGCCTAGAATGTCATTTTGTCTGTTCCCTTCTGTTTGGCGCCCCCTGTGGCTAAATTAGTATATAGCAGCACAGCCAGGTTTTGACATGAAGTAGACAGTTTGTTTGTACAATGTCTGTAAATGCAGAGTATGTGCATTTAGAACACTAGTCATAGCTTTTTACTACAATTTTATATATATTTATCTAAATGAAAATTCAGTGGACAGTCCCAGAATGCTGTCATCGTGAGCTAACATTAGGAACAACACAATGACTACAGATTCCTTGGCTTTGATGTTATGTGCATTCTGAGAAAATTAGCCGGTACCTTAAAGCCTGTGTTAAACAAGGGCTGCACCTGAAACTGCTTGATCTTTAGCTCCCAGAAGAAATGTTCTAAGGTCTAACAGTCTCCAGGTTATGATTGAGAGTCGGTCCTAAGTCTGTCTTTAAGTCAAATTTGTCGGTAAGTCATAATATAAAGAATGATGAAAAAGAACTACACAGGGTACTGTACTGTACCTTGAGTCAACAACCCGCTGAACCCGTGCAATGTTTTCACAAGCGTCACAAAGTAGCGCAAACCTTTTGTTGTTAGTACCCATCATGTTTAACCCGAATTGTCAGTATAATAGACTTTATGCCTGTCAGTTTATAAGTATGAGTTGTCTGTAAGTCAGGCATTCTTAAACAGGGGCTGCCTATTCCAGCAACAGGGGGCGTAACAGTTAAAACACAGACCCCTGATTTGCACTACAGCATCTGTAATGAGGTATGAAACAGCTTAGGGTAATACTGTCAAAGTCACCTAAATATTAATTTGCCAACCAAAATAGACAGACTGGAGTCGCACAGCACTTTCAGTGTTAGTCTGGTTTAGAGACTGACTTCAGACAGAATGTTCAGGAAAGCCATTTCCAGCAGTTATTAAAAGTGTGGCTGGATAAAAGCTCTTCAGAAGATTAACTGAACACTATTGTGAAGGTATGCAATTATAAATTCAATGGCTCTGTGAAATAAGATGACTGCTTCATTCATCCATTGTGTCTTCAGCCTTATCTATTCATTGCAATCCCTTAAAAAAAACTAGTCATCTTTTATAGGGTTGTTCATTCCTGAAGTAAAAATAATAATAATAATGTCAAATGACATGTTAAAGAAAGGTGTGTGAATGTCAACATTGGTGTTTGGAGTGGATTGGGTATCTGCAGTCAGTCGGAAAAGATTTCGGGGGTGGCCGCATTTAAGTAAAAACAATGACCAGCCAGCATTAAGATTCATAAATGTCTGCTCTTTCAAGGGTATGAGCAGACCGGCACTGTGTATCTGCTGAATGGTGAAGATATTGTGCAAATGAAACATGTCCGCTTGTGTGTTTAGACCAGGGGTGGGCAGTCTTATCCGCAAAGGGCCGCTGTGTGTGCTGGTTTTCGCTGCAACTCCCTAATTAGGTCACTAATTAGAGGACCGATTGGATGAAGAGTCCTCACACCTGGATTTGAACAGCTGACCTAAAACCTGCATACACACCGGCCCTTTGTGGATAAGATTGCCAACCACTGGTTTAGATGAAGGTAATTAGAAAAGACTAACTGTGGAACTTAGTAGTTTCAATTCTGTTTTTAAATATTGTGAGAATGTGAAATTGATTGATCAATCGATTTTCTAAACCTGTTCTATTCTGCATTGTGGGGGTCCGGAGTCTATCCTGGAAGCATACAGGCACAAGGCAATGAGCAGCCCAGGAGGGGGTGCCAACCCATCACCGGGCACAGGCACCGCTCATACCTATCTGGTATGGTAACTTTGGACTTGGGGGGGGCAGACACTCAAAACCCAGTCCCAGAGGGATGAGGAATCACTACTAGCCACTGTACTACCGTGCCCCCCTCCCCCGAAATGTGAAATATGTAGGGGAATTGTGTGGCGGTTCCTGTTAGATTTTATGCCTATCTGCATAAGAATGTTTTATAAAATGTCCTGTTTTATAAGTTAACGGAGGGCAAACTAGTGCAGAAACTGAATCAGAGTGTGTGGTCACCACATTGCACTTTCCCACGGTTAAATTGCCTTACATGGTATAACTCACTGCACAATTGACTGTTCTTTGTAAATTATAAGGAAAAAAATCATTGAACTCGTCGTAGTTCCTGCACGCAGTGAAATTTAAGTGATGAGAAATGACAGCACTCTCACCTTAAAATGCATTTCTTCACTTTCCAGCTTAATGCACCAGTGTGATACCAGAAGTGTGTGATTAAAGGCTGATGTCTGAATACAATTTCAACTTGTTTTTGCTTTACAAGTAAAACTTCACCTCTTTTCAGGACATTTCTTATATTTGGTGTAAATGAATCCCAGGAAACCAAAGCCTATAGCTGAAGTACCAGGAAATAAAGTTTTTTTTCGAACCACGCTGGGAAAAGACCCATATTTCACAAATTGTGATGTGAAACTACTGCCAGTGTGCTAGTCCAGTTTAATAATGTTTGTTTGAGTGTCAGTTATGGCTTCCAATATAGAGAAATAACATTAAATTGGTTTGGGTCAACACTTTATAAAGTGCGTGTGTGTGTGTGTGTCTCAGTAGGCCTACATCCAGAGATCTCCAATATACGAGAAATGACTAATCTTGCACAGAATGCCAATTTCTTTATTAATGGTGGCATTTTATGGGCAGATTAGGCCTATCTGAAAGTGACCGCCCATGAAAGCACTTTAAAAAAAGAACGAAAGCCTTTAAATAACTCTCTCTTAAGGTCAGATTAATTCCTCCTCAGGTTTTAGAGATGGCCCACGGGGCGGTTTTAAACGGGGGGGAAATTAAATTCACGGCCGTATCACATCTTCATTTGAAGTAAGTTCAATCTACCCGCGCCCCCGCCCTTCAACATTTCTCGAATTTTATAAAATAGAATAGACTTACGGTCTTTAAGTTAATTCCTCCTAATCAACGGAAAAGACTAAATAAGGTGTGCCTTTATATAAGTAATGTGTTTACATGTGGGATTAAAAAGTGTACTGAAAATAAATACCTGAATTAAAAGGGAACTTGATCCCGCTACAAAGATAGATGAATATGCACAAATTCTGTCGTATGTTGTCATTCTCTTTAGTTGGCCGCCTGCTAGGAATTATTCATCTGCGAGATACATTAACGATCTTATAAGTGAGATCGCAGGGAGCGGCCGATGCTACTGCTTTCACAGACAGAAATAGCAAAACAAAAGCTTTTCTTCGTAAGGCAGTGATTCACATATAGGTAATTATACGCTTATGCACGCTTTGCGTCCGCGTTTAAAAAGTGACGTTTTGATGATCTTTTTCCCAACTACAGTTCTAAAGGGGCGCAGGAATCCAATTTTTTATGAAATCTGAAGACTATTTCTTTGCCTAGTGTAAGGAATTTAGTTTCGATAGGTCCGGTCACTTTTCCTTTAAATTGCTTTAGTTACATAACCAGTACTGGCAATATAATAAATGTAGTCCGGTTTGTGTCCATGTGTGTACATATACTAGGCTATATAATATGCCTGTGCTATTTTTCAGCAGATGCATGTTATTTAAATGGCTAAAATATTCCGAAATTTCCATCACACTTCGTTACTGATAGCTGAAGCTCATCTTCAGTCGAAACCTTTAATTGCCCGTGGCTTCGCCGTACCAATAAAACTCCAGCTTCAGCTGCTCCATCACCGACTACTGAAAAAGGGGGTTGCCTGGGAAACGGCCGCATGGCAACGGGATCAGAGCCTGGGGGTCTCTGCCGCTCGTGCTGCTCTCATTTTACATCACATCTCCTCACTAGGTGGTGTGCAAGCCACTGGAGAATAGGCTTAATCACACCATAGTGTGAAGCTCTGACAAAACAAGCCAGGACCCCCCCGCCCCCCCTCCCCCAAACAGGGGCGCTGCGTTCTGGCATTTCAAGCGTAGGATCGAGCATAAATAATACCGTTCAATCAATCTTGGGCAAATAGGAGAACATCTTAGATGCGCGCGATGGTTGCGGTGCAGGACTTGTGTTCTTTTGGCCGGTGGCTCGGTGCTTTGATTCTCAGCGTCTGCTGCGTCCTGTCCTCTGGCTTGTCTTACGGAAAGACTGTGGACAATGCATGGATCGGGATGGAGAACGTCGTCAGCAGGCAAGGGGATACGGCTCTCTTAAGGTAGGAAAAGTGATACTGTCGCCAACTGCCCAGCTCTTTTTTTATTGCTCTTAGCGTATTAGCAAGTGACAGTGGTACGCGGCAGCGAATCTCGGCGTTCTCAGTCCGGGATTGCGTATGCTGCGAAGAGCCGGTGTCAGCCACAATTTTGGGTACTTTTCCCTTCTTACACCTGTTCCCCCTCTAAACTGGGTCATCTTGTGACGTGACAGAGCTAGGAGAGGTCCGGCTTTCACTGTGATCGCTTCCAGCTCGACTTTGTAACCTTCCTCCCTCAACTCCGAGGACCGACGATGAAAATTTATTGAGATGTCTTTTAGCGCTCGAACACGCTGGTTTTATAGAGATGGACGTAAAAACGCCTGGGGATTCGTAGCTCTTCGCTTCGATATTATTTGGCATGTTTGTTAAAAGGGGAATTGGGGTTAGTTGAAATGGGACACGATGTACCGTGTCCGACTGCTGTAGTTTTAAAAAGCCCGAAAGCAGCCCATGCAGTCTTCCTGGTCCCTCATACATACACAACGTCGCATGCTTATTTCATGGAAAGAAAATGCTGTATGGACGATTGTTTCAAGGAAAGCAAACTGCGCAGAAACACCATCTTTCTCACCGTGTGGGGACGGCTTTTCTCTTCTGCCAAGGCTTTTCTTCGCGCACCTACAACTCGGTTACCGCGTTCCTCGTTAGTTACGAAGCCGGATAATTAACCGAAACTAGTTAGTGTAACATCCTTAACTTTTTGAGTCATATCATAGATTTTTCTTTCTACCCCAGAAGGGAAACTGGTCTCCGAGTCTCGTTGCCACTTGATTCTATGTCTCGTGTCTCATGATCTAATAATTCTAAAAAGGAACTCCTAAAATCAGCAGGACGAATAAAAGGAAGAGCCAGACTTACGAACATGCATTAGTGTCGTAAGTGCTGTAAACTGGTAACGAGCTCTCATCGCAATCCATAGAAATACATCATGAACTTGAATACAAACCTTGATTATACTTGATTTACTTTTCGCTGTACTTATGCAAAACTTACGTGTTCAAGAAATGGCTGCAATAACTTTGGGTCCTGTATGTGTCGTTTTTGTGTCATTTTGGTCATTACATTTTGAGTGTCATGTTGATTTGCCTAAATATGATGTAGGCTACTTAAGCAGTAGTAATAGTGGCAATAGATCTTAAGTATTATCTTCTATCGGGTTGCTCGTTTTAGAAGGCTGCCAGGCAGTTACCAGTTCGCTAGTGCAGTGCAGATCAACATCCCCTCCCCATCTGCCGTTTTAACTGCCAGAGGCGAGTGAGTGTAACGTACTGTATACTAACGTTTAGCAGAAACGATCGAAATAATCTACGGCTATCCGGCTATCCTATTCAGCTTCGCCTAATAGTTTACTAATCTTGCGGTATACTCGTGTCTCCGCAGGAATAATATTACGCTGCAAATAATAATAATACTATAATATTTAATTTTTAAAATAATAATCCACAGTTTTGGGTTTATACTGTGGCTAGCACATACGTATTAGCCATGTTTTAGGCATTTGCGAGACAATGTCCAGATTGATGACTAATTCCGTTCAAATAGCCGCTTGCTCGTTTACTGACGGCTGTAACAAGTTAGCCACTAAAAAGAAGGACGTCATATTTTAAGTGTTTTAAGAAAGGGTGCTTTTAAAACGCTGAGAAATAGGTGAGCTGGCTGCAAGTACTAAAAGAGCACCGCGGAATCCTCCTCAGAGAGCGTCTTCGAATATCTGGCAACCACAATCCACAAAAGTATAGCATAGGTGTGGTCCATGCATATTCATCCATCCCTAAATGAATGATGAAAAAGAATTCATTTCAGTCAAACTGTGCGTATTGGGTCCGTTTATGCTGTGTGATGCTTAGTGCATATGCTAATTTCAGCGTTTTCACAGAACATCTGCTCTTTTTTAGTCGTATTTTTAGCTTGGAGAAAAAGCAATCCCGGTTTCTCAGGTGATCTGAAGCACCGATCGGATCGCCTCTACTCGCCGAACGGTCAGATCGTTACATTTTATATAAAGACCTGTTCTGCGAATGATGGGTCATTTGTGTTTGATCCGTACAGGTAGTTCACACCCCCCGTTCCTTGTGGTTTAAAGTTTAAAACCTCTAGGACCTAGAATAAGCAACAAATTGCCCAGGGGTCAAGCCCTCCTCCGTCCATCTCCAGGGCTCCGGGTGGAGTGTCAGCACCCCGCATACTTACGAAGTCAGTCACAGTGGGGACACGATGTGCTGAGTCACGTCCTGAGGTCCGCGGCGGTCCAAATCGGCACATTCTGCCCCAGTAACATAGTTCACTGCTGATCAGGTCTCTAAACCACGAGTGAGTCACCCCGAAAAAAACAACAGCTGCATAAATAAAATATAAAATGTCCTCTGCCTTCCCCTTTGAAGTATAGTCCTTCGAGTAGCTAACTTCGGGAATATCTTACATTAGTAAAAACACTATGCGGAACTGCACTTTTTAATTACTATTTCAAGATTTTAATTAAAGTAAATAAAACTGAAACATGACTTTAGGTGAACATTAATTTGAAAAACTTTTATTTAACGACTTCCTTATTCTAGCGTACACGTATCTTGGAATCCTACACTCAGTCGTTTGCTGCCTGAATCTCGAGGCATGATTAAACACGGGTATAGGCCTATGAAGTGTATATAAACAGGTTATAGTCATAAAAACACGTCTTCTTAAGGCAGTAGGATATCCTAAGAAAGTGCATATACGTACAGTTTGATATTAGGCTGGAGGACATGTGTTCCGAAAAGACTTTAATGAGTTCAGCATCATCCAAAATGCATGAATCTGCCCTAATTGCTACTTTACCTTGTTCAAAATAAACAGGATCCTGATCTAAGGACAAAATCGTAACGATCAGCATGAATGGCAAAAAGCTCCAGGAAGCCCTCGTACAGTCAAGGAAAATAAATCTGTCTGTCTGCGTTAAGTCATCATGCGATGTTCTATGCCCTCGCAGGAAAGCGTGAAATGATTGTGGATCATAAGAAGTCTTTATGGGAATAGGGGTGGAATCCGTATTTTTATCTGTTCTCAAAAGCCTTGCTTCTAATGCCTACACCCACTATTTGACCATCACTCAGCATACAGAAGGGTCTTGAGATTTAAGTCGACATTCCTTTATAGTAGCCTAGCGGTCAAAGAACACTACCCCTTTAAAAGGATGTGCGTTCAAATCCTGGAAGGACATTGATCTTGCAACCCCGAGAAAAGATGCTAAATGCTTATTTACTTGATGAAGTAGCTACATGTAAAATGTTTTTTAATCATTTCCCTGGGATAACGCTGTCTGCAAATTGTTTATTAGCACTTAAGGAGTTGTGTTAAATGAGACGTACGCCTAGTTTATTTACGCTGCCGTGGACCAGAATCGCACTGAGGGTGTACCCCAGCCTTGTGGCATGTGCTGCCTGGGATAGATTCCAGGCCCCTTGTGACCCTGAACAGCATAAGGGGTTAGAGGATGGATGGATAGTTGGTTGGGGGGGCGGGGGGTAATCCATTTACCGGAAGGCCAGGCAGACAGATGTACCGCTCGCTCGTCGGTCAAAACTGCAACATCTGCGTCTTAAAGGTAATCATGTAAAAAATCAAATTTCTGCCACAAAGGCAAAATGAAAATTAATGAAAATTTACATATTCTTGCTCATGGCCAATGACATTTTAATTTATTTTTTTTGTTATGCATTTTGGCAATACTTGGCTAAGCGAAAGCTGGATACGTGTCAACATAAAATGTAATAGGGATGTAATTTTGAACATATCAGCCCAGCGAATTCCGTTTTAGGGGGCGACAAGCCAGTTTTTAATGCTCGAATTAATAGAGTGATTGTATACTGACTTTTCAGTTTCCACAGACATCCTTCTCCTGACAATCTGGGGGCCGGAGGGTCTCAAATGGTTAAATAATACTAAAAAGTGGTGCTCGCGAAAAGAAGAAGCGGTGAGCCATGTGAAGTTACTTAGCCGTGTTAGGAGCGACATACTGCTCCAACCTGACAGATTGGGCTGAGAACAGGTGGCCTGTCCCTGATAGCACGGTTGCCAGAACTTGGATCCAGTCGGTTGGGTAGGCAGTCTGTGAGAACCCGAAGACTTCCAGAGTAGCCAGGGTGTGGATGGGTGCCAGCCTCCCCTTTAAAAGCGCGCGCTGTGTCTCTCACCCTGACAATGCATCTCTGCCCCGTCACATCCCAGGTTATGACTCATGCGGCTCCTGAATTATGTCCCCACAGTCGGTTTCCGTGAGCCCTGGCAGGCGGTAACAGAGCCATCGTTCACTGGGAGCATGGCAATCCATGTGCTTTCCTGTCTTGACAACGACACGCAGAAAGAAAGCTGGAAAATGCCTTTCAGGGCGGTGACATGAAGTCTCATTACACCGTGGCATTAGTGCGTTTTTATACTAGCAAATGCCGCCGACAAATCTCGCATCTGAGATTCCGCTTTTCGGCGCGATCGCGGGGATGCAGATGGTTTAACACTAATCTGATTGTTTGTGGATTATTACCACTTTGTTTTGCTAGTGAATGGATGCACGGTGTTTCGTGCTTATCCAAGGCGGGGCAGGGGGCGAATCCGATTATATTGTGTTCGCAGTGATCGTTTTGTCATTTTGATGCGAGAGAAATATGAACGGCGTTTTATGGCTATGCTTTGGGTTGGTGCAGAGCAGCAGGCATATGTGCCTCTATAGTATTACATCATTCTTGCATCATCCTTATGTTATAAGAGCATTAATTCGGAAATACTGTAACAAATCTGGATGGACTGTATGCTAAATTTCTCAGAATTTTGCCCCTATATTACCACCCGAACAAGTCAAATTCAACTGAACTGTACCGTTATTGGCAGGTGACGTAAAACAAAATATCAACTTTATCATAAGTGTATTTCGCATTTATAATAACGTTTGATTAAAATAGCTAAATGATTTTAATATAACTAAAAGGGATTCATGGGCTCACCTCGTAGAATGTCATATGCTCATCTCATGTGAAACTGATTCGTTCATTCTTCAGATCAGCGCGGGTGCTCGCGTCGCGATTTCGCGCGTGACCGCGCCGCTCGCCCACGTGCACGCGAGGTCAGTCCGTTGTCGGCCGCAGACGGGATCATCTCCTTCACATGGTGGTCCTTCCCCGATCAGACGTTTTGAAGAATGACAGCGGCATCAGCTGTCCCTGCCCGGAGATGTCCATCAAGGCATCACGTGACCCATGCAAAAAGCACCATTCCCGATCACTCTGATGGCAAAATGATGACACTAGCACGGCCCCAGGAAAGCTGAGCGGAGCATCATGTTACGTAACTATAATAAAAACATGAGTGTGGGAACGCTTTGTTTTGCAATCTGTGGAATGAGACTAGGGGCTGCTTGAATGGACAGGCATAATTTCAAGGCAATGACCACCAAGGGGATCTGGACAATAGAGAGACAGACGTTCGGATCCCCCGCCGGCACACAGGCTTGAGAAATGAATGGCCAGCCTGGAGAGGCGCGGGGTACTTATTAGCTGGTGTTTACTGCCTGGTTTTAGGAGGAATCAAAACGACTCTTTAATAGGAAATAGCATTTGTTAGATCATTAGCGATTGCGTGCTTCTGGGCTTGTCTCCTAAGGACGATGGAGGAGCGCCAGACCGCACATATGTGTTTTCTGTGAGTAGGCGATGTCACGGCTACCGGTGTGCGTGTGACCGTGGTGAAGATGGCTCGCCGTGCTACCCGACTCGGCGCGAGCTGGTTATACCGCCGCGTGCGTTTCCGGGAGACGGTGCGTTGGCCATCCCCCCCCAAAACCGGGTTCCTCGGACCTGTAACTCGCCGCGTGAATTCGGTCTCGAATTTTGGCTTTGTATATCGACACCTCGCTTTCTGGTTCTCAGTGCACATACGTGTTGGCCATTGCCCCATTCAGAGTAATACACGCTTCACCTACGGCAAGCATCGTGTATTGGCCACGTTCACAAGAAGTGGAGCGTAATATCATCTAGGAAACGTAATCGTGACTTTCTCGTAGCTTGAGGGATTTGCACTTCTTGTACAGTCCGCAATATTTGACTTCTCCTGAAGGATCTTATCCACCAGAAGGAAAAAATAGCACACCTATGATGTCCCTGCTGGTATACTCAGAGCAGAAGATCCAGCCTGCTACAGGGGTCTAAAATCTCCATCCTTGACTCTGGATGGTGATGAATAGTATGGCGATGTCGCGAGTCATGCTGTCAGAAAGTGTTAGCCTCTTCACCAGTTTAATTAGCACGTCGCCCGGGCTAGCATCGCGACAGCGGTGCAGATCTGAGTCACTCTTGCTAGCTAAGTACTAGGCTGTTGGAAGCAGCTTGTGTTTGCCACGACGAGGAGGCGAGCCACACCTCTTTGTTTCCTGTCGGTGTTGAAAATCTTACCCATCAGGAGCGTTTTTTTTCCCCTCTCTGTCTCGCCTAGGAACGTTCACAAAGGTTCGGCCTGGTTTCAGCCGGGGCCGCGATCGAATATTCCCTTTGAGCGCCCGCTCAGGCAGGCCACGTAAGCTTGACTTTGCCAAGACACTTGAGAGGCATCCAAGTCATTTGAGAATGCAAGGCCAGGGCCGCGTCGTTTGGAGGCTGGAAGGACGGCGGGGGGGGTAGCGGAGGGCAAATGGGCGGATCGATATCCCCGAGCAGAGACTCCAGGGGGTGACGGCGGAAGGCGCGTTTCTGCCTGCCTGCAAGGCCGACTTTGCACACTTAAACACAGTAAATAAAGACGACTGGACAATTTGTCAGAGACCCTTAGAGGTGCCGCTCCGGAGTAATCTCTGAGGTTACGACGAGAGCTTTATGTACTGTTGCGTAGCATGGAAGGCCACGAGGTGGTTTAGCAAACAGACTTCTCACCTGAAGTTTGGAGATGAGCCTGATATCATAACCATTTAGAAAGGGATTTGCCTGAATATTTACCTGAACAACCTTTCTGTGGAATCACAGCCCAGAGCACAAGGCCGGGGATGTCATGCGAGGCACAGAATAACAACATGGCCGTTCCTATTACATAATGACAAATACCCACACTCTATTGGTAGATAACAAGTTCTATTTGACTACAGTTTATTTTGGGTAATTATCATTTCTGTTATGTTTTATAAATATAAATATAAAATTACTTGTAGAAATTTCTCATGTCGTGATGTGATATCGCAGCCCTACATCCAGGGATAGGATGAAATCAAACACGTCGTTTTACTCAGGCACTAATTAGGACGAGGCATGTCGGCATTTAACGATGGAACCTGTGAAGTCAAACACCTGTGTTTCCTGTTTGAGCCACCTGGCTGTTTGCCAAATGGTCTAGCAGACTGACTTGCCCACGAATAACGAGCTTGATGCTCACTTCCGTGCGGGTATGAATTCCACGCCATTTTTCCAGACTGATCCCTGCTTACTTCGGGAAGCCTGATGAGTTTTAAATGATGTTCCCTGAGATCTGGTTTACTTAGATACCTACAGAACTGATGAGTAAATTTTAAGCACAAAGCATTGATTGTTTTTTTCAGAATGAGAGCTTCAGACATCTCAGTGTAGATACTGTAATATCAATGGAAGTCTATGGAAAAAGCCGGTTTGTTCTCCCCGGTCGTCAGGAGGGGGTTGCAATGTGCTCTAGAGTCTCCCCCCTCCCCCCACCGCACCTCCTGCCGCTTTGCTCCTTCTGATGTTGTGACAGTGCTGAGAGGTGCTATAGGCTACGAATCTGTTTCCTTTACTGAGGCTTTGACAGTCGCTACAGGAAGCCCCTCTGTTTACGCGACAAGATGATTGCATGTGCAGGGGAGGGGCTGCAGCAGAGCGTGGCAGGAGGCCGCTTTACTTTACCCGCTCCAGCAAGATGGAGACTCGAGACAGAGAGAGGAGAGTCTTCTCCCATGGAGAGTCAAGTAAGTTCATCTGGTGACAGTGAGTGACTCAGAAATTCTAGTCTGACTCAAGTGGAGTTTTGTCTAGAGACGTGATAATTCTCATAATGCTTCTGGAGTTTGACGTAAAGTCACACAATCAAGTGCGCTCTGATGTTGCTCCAGAGTGGAAGCTGATGTTGCCTGTAATCGGGGCCGGCTCTACCTGGTCAGGAGCCTCCCTACCAAGAAAACTCATGATCGTGTCGTTTCCTCTGAAACGCAGGTGGTTCGCTGGCCCTAGGCAGCCGCCTATTCCGCCTATGCCAGGATCTCCGGCCTTCTTTCATAAGCCAGATGCTCTTGGTTTATTCGTCATGATATGCATTTGTGTGCAGATTTTGTTCTTCCTATGTCACTCAGGTATCCTCTAGGTACTCCAGTGTCCTGCAGTCTAAATACATGCAGTTTTGCTGGTCGCCCTTAGTGTATGATGGTGTGCATGCATGTCCTTTGTGATGGACCAACATCCTATCTGTGGTATGCTCCTGCTTTGTGGAGGAGTGCAGGATAGATAGATGGATGGATGGATGAAGTAATATGTAGCAGTGGGTTATGCATCTTTGCCAAAGTGTAGAAGGTCATAGGTTTAAATCCCATGGCCGGCAAAGTAATAATACCATCATTGGGTCCTTGAGCAAGGCCCGTACTCCCATCTTCTCCAAGGACTGGCTGATCCTGCTCTCTGGTCCTCACTTCTACATCACATTGGATGAACACAAGTGCTAAATAAATGTGAATAAACAGCTACTCATTTGCCTGCTTGAGTAAATTATTGTTGTTTCTTTGCTTGATCAACGTAATGGTGCATCAAGATCCATATAAATGAATCCACATGGTCTGTTTGGATATTCGTTTCAAACAAACTTCTGAAGTCGACAGCGTTCTTAGCTACATATGTTATACGATCACAGTGTGTTTCTTAGTGCCTGATTTTTGATGCAAAGATGGTGGCAAAAAGGGTGATTGACTGTCCCAACGATTATTCTACCTTCGAATGTATTTGCTGTTCTTCATCTGACTCCTGGTGGCTTGGTTTTATGTAACATACTTTAACTAGCATGTGCACCTGAATCGTCCAGCAAGATGCCAGTACGTTTAGCTAAATCCTTCTACAAACCAAACGTCGGGCAAGATCTACACAAGTTGTGATCTTGAAGGCACAATTTGGAGACCTCTGATCTCTTTCACAATAATCTTAATTGGGTTGGCAGCTGTGTGTTTCTGAGCTTGCTGAGTACATGCAGCAATATCACAGAAGCATCGCTAACGTTACCAATTGTAACTGTACACCCAGAGCACTCAGATCTATTAATTAATCTAACTTCCTTCTTTTTTAAGCAATGGGGCTGTTTCGTCAGCTAATTGTGAAATTGTAATTTTTCTCGCAGATTTCCTGATATTCCCATTACCTCTGGGTTGTTATGATATCCAGAAACAAACAACAATGGCCAGAGAAGGGAAGGAAAGTTTGAGGAAAACTGGAAATAAAAAATATGGTTTAAAGACAACTGTGAATATCTCCATAGACATTTTGAATGGGCTGGATAAAAATTGTATTAAACGAGAGGCGATATTTGATAGTATCAACGACATTGTAATTATGAAAGTCTTTAGGCCTACCTTAGAATACTGAAAATTGGTTAAATCTTTCCAGAAAATATAACCAGATTCATTATCTGGATTAAATTTTTGCCTGTTTACAAAAAGCCAGGAAACGTTTTGAAGAGCCGCCTAATTACACTTGCTGCAGTTCTCTTGCAGGTCTCTTGGCATTCAGGCCAAGGCTGTTTCATTACAATGTGCACGTCCTTCATATCAAAGCATCCTTTAAATATTTGAGTGTACGTGTGTCAATATTGTCTCAATGTTTAGCTAAAAAGTAAACCAATTAAACTCACTTCCCTATTTCTGATTCTCTCTAATTCTCTGCTATTTTGTTTATTCATTCTTTTATTTGACGTTAAAAGAAGCTGACTTGATAGCTCTCCTTCATATGTCTATTGTTAATTGTAAGAGCTGATATGCTCTATAGATTATTTTTCTGAACTAAAGAAAAGCTGTTTTTCTTTTCATCTGGGCTCTGGGAAGCTTAAATACCATTGCCACTGCAATTCAAGGAATATCGATCAATTCTTAATTAAAGCTAGTTTACACTCTCCATTTTTGGGGGAGTGCAGTTCGCTCGATATCTTATAATTCTAATTAATTTCAGCCTTATTAAGTTTGTCCTGTTTCCTTGCCAATGTTTTTGCACCGAATTTAAGATGCTATTTTTGAGTTTTAGAAGTTTTACTGACTTGAAGAAAAATATAAAATTTACAATACATATTGTTTCCCCCCGTAGTTCCAGTAAGTTAGATAACTTGAATATTAGTTGAAAAGGTCGATTACTCCTGGAATTTTGAAGAATCACTTAATAGCAGAAATAGTGTTTTTGATTTATAGGATAGGTCATGAATGTATGAGCATATATGTTACTATATGTTCCGAATTTGCCAGCATGGCGTACAACTGGAATTGGCATGTCCATAAGTCCTGGTTATATGATGTTGGATTCCTTTTTAGTCAAAATTCCATATAGGGGTAAGATAAGAATTACAAAAGAAGCATGTAAGTTTGATAACCACCTGGGAGATGGGGGAAATTCTTGGAAAAAGTGCTTTATAACAATAGTAGTTCTATTGTAATAGTACCTTTGATTGTCTGTGAAAGCCCTTACATCCATTATCCGTAACAACTTATGCAGTACAGGGTCACTGTGAGCTGTTCCAGGGAGGTTGGGGACACTCTGGAAGGGATTTTCACGTTCAGTGTAGGCGGTAGTTTGTTAACATCCCCTCTATGTCTTAGTAGTTTGTTTCTTAATGCCTCACGTTATTTGATGTGTAGTTCCTCTTAGTAATGTCCCTCTGAGTTCTTTAAGATCAAACCACTCCTTAAAGCAGGGCAGTGAGATGGACAAACATACGCTGCAGTTTGTGTCCCTCCCTCTAGGGGGCACTGTCATCATTCTTCATTAAATCAATAATAAAATGAGCTGGTGACCTTTAACCGGAATGTCTACGCTGCTATTTAAAAAAGCCTGAGAACAGGCGCTCCTCCGTATGGTGGGGGTATTCCCGGGGCGACTGGGAGCCCTCATGCCAGCAGGTTCAGTCCCTGTCATTACACAGGCCCAGCGTGGTGTCTCCTGGTGGCCGAGAAGGGCTTTCCATGCCTAATAGCAATTAGATCAGCTCGACATTTGTAGAGCAATCTGGCGCCCCCCGGAGGGTGGGCTGCGCCTCTGTAGATGCCTACCAGGGTGGCGCTTGCAGCTGAAAATCAAGGCGAGCAGTGATGTCTGCTTGGAAAAACCAGGGAAACCCTCTATAATCTATATGATGTTATTTCGAGCGGACAGGGAAATTTAGAATAGCCACTAGAGGTAGTAATTATCCCTGAATGCTAATGGCAGTTGGTGCGAGTGCTGCGTGATGCGGAAGCAGCCCACAGTTAGCCTGCTAGCACGTTAGCAGCACGCGCCCAGCGCCTTTCAGAGGCACGGGGCTGTCATCGTGCAGCGAGTCCCTTTATCTCACACTCACGCGCTTGGCTGTTCTTGTTCGCCGTCTCACTTCAGCTTCCCGCCTGATCCCTTCATTCTCCTGCAGCCCCATCTTTACTGGCGTGGCTCTGGTAGTCGGGGGTGGGGGTTCCTGGCAGGCCAAGTGATGATTTTAGCAGGAAAACATACCTCTGGGGCTTCATATCAAAAATACCCAGTGAGCCGGATGGCCAGCGGGTACTTCCACGGCCTTCCCCCGGCTTCGGGTCTCACTGGGTCTCACTGGCGTTTCCCGGCCTTCTCTGAGTCACGCTGCACGGGCTCCCATGTGCGCAGTGCGTCCATCCATCGGCCCAGGCGCTAAGCCCCACATTTAGGCTAATGTTTGGTTGCCTGTCTGCCTGGCCATGAGACTTGCCCCAGGAGGATGGAACGCCGATGGTTGTGATGACAGGGTGCGAGGACTGAAGCAACCGCTTCAGTTTCAGGGCGAAGCATGAGAGGGCAAAACGGGGCACAGCTGAGTGGGGGGCCACCCAGACCTGGGCGTGTCTACTGGTTGCTGTGGGAAAAAGTGGATGTTAGCTAATTGTGAAATGAGAGACAGGTGAGGCGAGCTAACCATGTGACCTTAACCCCGACTCCATCTTGCTGCAATTTGTCTTCATAGTTTAGTGGCTGATTCCCCCGAGCATTTCCTACACGTGTCACTTCCTGTTGACATGACAGCACCAGATCGGATATCCCTTCCAGCACCTTCCCGTCTCCTTGCTCCCATCTGAGCTCTTCCAAATGGCTTATATAGGGCTGCAAGGCTCTAAGTTTCCTCAAAAAGCACAGAACTTGTTTCTGTTTTTTTGTTAAAAATAAAACGGACCCATCCGTCTTCCGCGAGCTTGGCTCTAGTTCGCGGTTGAGGTGAGCCTGGAGCTTGTCCCAGGAGCATCAGATTTAGCAGGTTTAGTCATATAATGGTAACCAACAGATACTTATTAATTATGTATGATATCATTAACAATGTCATTTGTTGTGTAAAGGGCCGTAAGATGCATCAACAATTTTAAAGAGAACAAGGATATATAGATCTACCTTTTGCTTGGTGAAAGCTTGTTTATAAATATTAAAACTTAAATAATCAACAGTGTTATTGGTGTGATGTGTCATTAAACAAAATTTTAGGTTGCTATTAATGACTGCCATTTTAAGTATAGACTGGAGGTTTTTAGATTTTTGGTGTAGAGGTGGTCTTGTGTTACTGATTATGAAGTCATTCTTATGCTTTTATACTGTTAAAGTGTAGGACTTTTGTATCTGGACCAATATTAGCTGGTCCTAATCATGCAGATGTTTGGGCTGGTGTGAGTTTGGTCAAGAATAAGAATGATGCAATTTTTATGTTTTTGTCAATAGATTTTATCATTATATGACAGAAACGTACACTGAAGGTATTTAGTACTTGTCAAGAAAGGACCTCACTAACGTGCTTTCACAGGACGTCTCGGCTAAATTGGCAATTAATCCCTCACGTCCGCGAGGTTAATTCACACTTTAAGTGTGAAGAGCTGCTCTAACACCGCGTTGAAATGTAATATCAGGCAGGATAGGGGAGCGAGCATGAGCGGCCCAGGTGGGGGCGCGTGTCACATTGGCGCGGCGTCCCCACAGCTGCTGCTCCAGTTATTCCGGGCAGGCGAGCGTCCAGATGGGAAACCCGCCGGGGTTTGCGGTCGGCAGGCCACTGCCGCTTCTGCTTTTCAAAAGGGGGCCTGTTGGCACTTTTGTTGACGAATACTTTCCGGAATCGCTGAGAAGATCACTGTGAGGAGAGGATGAAGCCATATCAGACAATGTCTGCCTGGGACTATAATAATGTTATAATATTGTAATTTTCTCTCTTAATAATGTTGTAATGTATCACAACACCCCCAATGAAAGCACCTTGGGATTGACTCTGTTGTGAAAGGCGCTATATACAAATATACTGAATTGACTAATAATGACAATAATAATGAATAACTGCTTTGAGGGTGTCCTCCTGCTTTGTGGCCTGTGCTGCTGGGAAAGGCTGGGGGCTCCCTGTGACCCTGACTGGGATAAGTGCTTAGAAGATGGATGGATGGATGGATGGATGTATGGATGGATGATGATGATGAAGATGATGCTGTGAGAAAGCACCATTCGCCTTGGGAGGGCCATCAGGTGACCCGGACAGTGCATGTCTATGTGTCCCAGCTGCCCTTCATTCTCAGCTGACCTGCGAACTTTGCGAATTGGCCCCAGTAATCCAGACCAGAGAAAGCCACACCAGAGTGTGTGGGGGGTGGCATGTGGCTCAGATGGTTTAGACCCCACACCTGCGATCAGCGTGTCACTGGTTCAAATCCCCTGGTCGACAAAGTGATGTCATCATTGAGCTTTTGAGCGAGGCCCTTAACCCCCAAATGTTCCAGGGTCTGGCTAACCCTGCTTTCTAAAAAAAAAAAAGCACATCACTGTGGATAAAAGGCCGCTAAATAAATGTCATGTATAATGTGTGGTGAAACCTTAACTAAACCGCCAGTGCCGTGGTTCCACTCAGGTTTCCTCAGAGTGAATAGAAACTTCACAAGGCAACAAGCTAAAGTTTCCATCCATCCAGCCGTCTTCTAACCACCTATCCTGGTCAGGGTTACAGAGGGGGCCGGGAGCCTATCCAAGCAGCACAGGGACACCCACATAATACAGAAGCCAGTTCATATGATCCCACGTTTCTGGCCAGAGTATTTCCCTGACTCTACATAACCACCGTCTGTGAGATACTGACCTGCTTTAGGATCATTGTGTTGACTAGCTTGTTACCTACACCTAACATCTAGCACCTACTATCCATCCATCCATCCATCCATCCACCCATCTTCCAAACTATTTCTCCCTATCGGGGTCACAGTACCAGGAGGACAGATGCAATCCCTTTTTACTTTCATAAATAATACAATGTTTTTGCTGTTGTTGATTTTCCCGGTGTGTGGATTTCCCTAAAATCTACTATTATCTTGGACGATTTCACAGGATTAACCAGGGATTAACTCCCAGACTGAGGCCGGAGACTAGAGGTCATGGGATCCGTCTCTAAATGTACATACGAGGTTGTAAAAGGGCTCAGTTACAGAGCGGGACTCTTCGAGAGGTAGAAGGCTGCCTGGGTGGGGAATGCCGGTGCGGATGTGGAGGGGACGTTACTGGTACTGAGATCTCATTACCGATTTGTAAAGCATGCAAACTTTTGTGTCCGTGGGTTTCAAAATCGCAAAATAAATGTGTTTTTTCTGCACATGGGAGGGGAGCAGTTTACTGATAATGTGTGACTGAAATTGCTGATAGTGCCAAAAAGAGATCTGCTGTTTTCAGATGGAAGATTCATTCACACAACCTGAGGCAAAATAACAAAGGAAATAAAACAGGTCTGTGCTGTAAAAAGACAAAAAAATGTTTAGAATTTGAAAAAGTCATAGTCAGGAAGATTCCAAGTGGCTCCTTCAGCCCTGAGCGAACATTATGATATGATGCGTCATCGTTAGTGATTCCCAGGTACCCCAAGGAAAATCCTGAAATTTCAACAGGGATTCTCCTTGGGGCTGATGTGGAAACGGGGTGGGTGTGGGGCTCATTGGGTTACAATGCTGTGCCTATGATCAGAAGGTCGACAGCTCAAATCCCAGGGTCAGTAGAGAGATGTTCCTGTTGGGCCCCTGAGCAAGGCCCTTTACCTCAACTGCTCCAGGACCTGGCTGTCATTTGTATAGTGCTTTCTATAAAGGCTTCTACTAAATAAGTTAAATTTAGGAAATAATTAGAGAAAATCGTAGAGAAATAGCCTCAACAAACCATCTCGTGAGTATGAGGTGTGCGACACTATTGACGGTGACCAGTCTTTCGAGTTACCCGGAGACTTCATTGTCATTGGGAATTGGAGGCTTCAATGACGACACCAGCAGCGTGAAACGAAAAAGAGGCGAGATCTAAAATACAAACCGTGTCGCTCTCCTGCAAAAGGCTGCAGCTAATTCCAAACTCAAGCACATGACTGAGGACTGGCTCTTAAACAGCCTGATATTTGCAAGCTCCTTCTGCCAGTCTTGCAGAGAGGCCAGACGTGCCGCTAGGTATGTCAGCAGATCCTCTCCAGGAACCTGTCAGAAACAGGCAGGCTGTACGATACCCCGATGGGTCCCGCCCGCTGCTCCGGGCCTCATGGACCTCGCTAATTGGCCCGTGTCTGACTAAGGAAATCACACCGTCAAGCGTTTAGAGAACAAGGGAACCGAGCGGCTGACGTCAGGTCTCCGCTCCTTCGTTCTGCCATGGGCGGATCCACCGCGTCCTCTTATTGACAGTCAGCAGCTCTGAACGGGGGCGGGGGGGGTGGTGAGGGGGTGCAGAAAGCAGGACAGCAGAAGCAGAACAGCCTTTTATGGAGCTTTGGCTGCTGTTCCCCCTGAAAGGATCTGCGGGTCCCTATCCTTGGGGTCTTTCAGAACAACGTCATGAATCCTCTCTTGAGAGACGGCTCTGCTTTATTGTTGTACCAGGAAAAATGTACGTCCAATTAGCTGTTTATTATTTATCACTCCTATCTCACTTTTTCTCCATATTTTCTCAGCACATTTCGACCTTATGGTGATTGTTTTTTTTTTTAATGTTAACCTTGTTGTAGAGTATTTTACAATGCAGACCAGAAGCATAAAGCACGGTTGGGGTCTGTTCTTCTAACACCATCTGAAAAATGACTCACAGCTCCTCAGAGGTTCTCGTCCCGTGGCTCGGAATTAGCGGCAGAACGCTAACGGCAATGTGACTCCCTGGGGAAGGTCTGCTAGCTCCTGGCGGCCAGAGGCTCAGTTTGCCTCCCGGAGAATGAATCCGTTACATCCATAGCAAGGACACGGAATGATCTTTAGATTCACCAGAAACGTCACTCACAGCGATCCTCTTTAAACCCTAGTGGTGTGTGTGTGTGTGTGTGTGTGTGTGTGTGTGTGTGTGTGTGCGTGTGCGTGTGGATTATGTTTATATTACATTGTTTAGACCAAACCTTCCCCACAATGTAATAAAAACCTGTTATTTTGACATTGTGGGGACCATTTTTCAGGTCCCCACAAAGATCTGTGAGTGCAATCAAAAAAGTAAAAATGCCAGAAGTCTCATATTGTGTTATATGGCGACTTATGGTTAAGGTTAGGGCTGGGTAGGGGTTAAGGTCGTCATATTGGGATTAGAGTTTTCCCCATAGAAACAAATTGTAGTCCCCACAAAGATATAGTTACAAACCTGTGTGTGTGTGTGTGTGTGTGAGAGAGAGAGAGAGAGAGAGAGAGTATATTTTAACTACACCCAGAGTGGAATAAGGATGGGGTCATATTAACAGCAAAGTAAGGGCGTAGATTTGGGTGTGGATGGCAAAGACCTGTCCCTACCAATATTGTGGGAATATCATGTGTGTTTTTGGGGGAGGGGGGACAGGGGTTTTGGACTGATTTGGTCCCATATGAACTCTGAAACCAAATCTATGGCTTTGCAAGACAGTATGGCCAAATTACCTTCAGGCTACATGTGACATATATATATATATATATTTCCCTACATGTAAAATTAAAATCTAGTTCATGGCGCCAAGTTCCTCGTAAAAGCAGCAGGACATGGACTCGTAACCTGGATCTTTCTGGTTCAGGTCCCAGGGGAGGCTTGTCTCTGTACCCTTGAGTGAGCTAGTTAACCTGAATCGCTCCAGCTGTGTAAATGAAAAAAAAGTGTCTTTGGATGAAAACATAAGCTGAGGCGTGCAATTAAAAATTTAGAAGAAGAATCAGTCTAATGGATTGCACAAGTAATATTTCATTTTTAATTATCACGCCTTATCGAGCGAGCGGGAAAGCTAGCAGCTCACACGCGGAATAAGGAACTGGCTTCAGTGCAGGCCGCAGATCCGGCAGGAAGTGCATTTATTTAGAAGGATGGAGCTTTGATAACCAATCACATGACCACTGGGATGGATCACATGACCACTGACCTTTCTTTTGTCCAGGTGCTACCTGTCAGATGAGCTCTCCAAAGGGGCGTGGTTAAACCGCTCCAGCATCATCTTCGCGGGGAACGACAAGTGGTCTGTGGATCCTCGCGTGTCAATCGTCTCGGGCACCGGCAGCAAGTACGAGTACAGCCTGCAGATTCAGAAGGTGGACGTCAGCGACGACGGCCAGTACACCTGCTCCGTGCAGAGTGACCAGAACCCCCAGTCCAACCACATTCACCTCAGCGTCAAAGGTATGCCCAAGTCGGGCTTGAAGCTCTTCCTGACCGCGACCGCCCTGTGATGACTCAAACTCTGCAACCAATATGTTAATAAATCTGACAAGTTCAATATTAACAAACCATTAGCCCCTCGTACACCGCCACACTTCTTCTCGCTGTGATTTTCTTACTCCCCTGCCAAGACTCCACTACCCCTGAAAGGCTCATTAATTCATCACCCATACCAGTTGGCAAATTTGAATATGCTAAAAATTAGAATTAATTTTATTAGATGTTCGCTCAGCGAAAAGACGTTTTCAGCACACAGACAGTCACTGAAAAGCTTTCTGCGAGATTGCAGACGCTATTTATCGATTTAGATATTATCTAAAGTGTGTTTTATGCCCCTGGCATCTCTAATCTCCCTCGAATTAAAAAAAGTGGCAACAATGATCTCGCCCAGAGCTTTACGTTGCCACGGTAACGGTCCGCACGTACCTAGGCCGTCAGAGATCCGCGGGCCCTGTTGTGTCTCCTAGTGCCTTTTCAGGTAGAGCATGAGTGGGGGCCAGTTAAACGGTGCAGATTATCACGGTCGGTGTCCAACTGTTTGTTCCGTATTCCTCGAAATGACAGAAACCACACGCCCAATAGCAGTGAATCACCACTCCCACCACCGTATAGCTAGGGTGCAGGGTCAGATCCATACTGGCACTGCCCAGAAATGTATTATTCGCTTAAAACATGCTTTGAGCCACAGTGACTAATTATCTGCTGCGCTTCTATGAACAGAGTGCTTCTTCCAGCCGGTGATTTTGATGAAAATCATTTATTTGATTACAAACTTAGTACTTACACTACATAATTAGACCTTTCAAAACTGATGTTTTGTGGTGGAAAAATGATTAGGTCAGTTGTACAGTAGTGCTTTCAGCGATTTCAGCATTTCCTATTAAACGTTTTTTGTTTGGCGTTTTGTCAGAATCCCTACGCACGCCGTATCCAGTGGGCAGGCGGGATAGATATTGGATTTATTTTCTCAGAATGAAGGTCGATCTGAAAGGCCAACGGCTTGGAGAGAGAGGTATAGGTCAGGGTGAGAGGGTCAAAGGTCACAACAGGCCGCCAGTGGAACGGGCCAGAGAGGAGATGACACGGCGACAGCAGGGGGAAAGCAAGTCGCGTTCACTATAGCTGGAAGGTCGTAGGGCACCTCACAATCTGCAGGGTGTAAGAAGAGGCCCAGGAAACGGGAGAAGACAGACAGAGGGAGGACAAGGAAAAGGTGGAACTTCAGAGAACGAATCAGCAGGTGGATACCGCAGGTAGAGGAAGCAGACGTGACCGACAATGGAGGGCTGACAGATGAGACAGATAAGTACCCTACCATTAGCGGGGGGATGTCACCGCAGGGGCCACGGGAAGAATCCAGCACAGCTATTTCAGGGGTGTAACATGGCCTAGCATTAGAATGTAGCCCACAGGCAACGCTGAGAGTGTGTATGTAGGTTTAACGCGGTTTATGTAGATGCTTCATACACATATGTGTAGTTTAAATACTAGAACTCGTGGCCATAAGTGGAAATTAGTGGGAGAACATTTTAAAATGAACTTGAGGAAGCACT
>JAODLD010000049.1:15857314-15872591 GCA_026781065.1 Mormyrops boulengeri
TCTCCCCAAACGAGCTTGATGGGCCGAATGGCCTCCTCTCGTTTGTAAATTTCTTATGTTCTTATGTTCTTATATGTGTTTTCGTATAAGATCGTTAATTAGAGCATAGCATGTACACAGGAAATGTGTTTTAATGCTTCAATAAGGAGTAACGGATACACTCAAAGGTCGATGAGCGGCTTGTAAAAAGGCTTTAGTACGCGGGGCGTTCAGTCGAAATCCACCATTGTCCTGGCCATTGTGCTGCTATATTTGTTTGTTTATTTTCTGCAGCCATTTTAAATTCCATAATCTCCTCGTAATGCAATTAAGGATTAATGTAGAGGGAGGCAGCAATTAGATCAGGACAAACTTCAGCTGGGGGTCGGGTGACTGAGGAAGTCCGAGAAAAGACATAATGCTTCCCCGTAAAACTATGAGCTAATGAGCTAACAGTCATTTCAGCTTAACGCTTTGTTAAGGAACTGCTATATTTAACATATCAACTCAAAAAATGAAATGACCAAAATCCAAGATCAAAGGCACTTCGATCCCAGCATGAGATGTCCATGGCTTCAAGCAGATCTCATCCCTATTTTTGGCGCTGTCAGGTGACACCCATGATTTGGCCTCTCAGGAGATAAAACGCGCAGTGTCACGGCCGGGGGTCTGTTGGCGGGTCGACGCCCAACACGATGGTGAGACGGACCCGTAGCTGCGTTGGCGGACGCCAGTCTTTGTGCCTGCGGGTGGCTGGTCTGACAGGACCCTCTCCAGAGTCTTTCCCTCTCGGTTTTACGGCACTCTGCCGTGACCGAGAGCGTGCGCTTCACAGGTCCTCAGGCTGCTCTTCCCTCAAGGACTTTTCTGTGTTTAGCGCTGCCCCTTTCGCCCTTTCTCTCAACAGGATTCCCTGCTGATTAACCCCCCCCCCCATCTTGTAACGGATGAGCTTGTGCCAGACGTTACTCATTTGGTCCAAGCTCTGCAGTAGCTGTTGGACCTCTGCGTTTTCAGTCTCACATACTGTAGGCCTCTTTCAGAAACCCTGTCCTGTCCACTCTCCCACACACTCCTCATTAGTGAAATCCCTGTTTTGTTCCCCTATCCCCCCATTTCTCCCATTTCCTGTTCCGGCTGTAAACCTCTCTAGGTCTCTCTGACTGATGTAGAAGCTTCTCCTTTTACCTCCTTTTTTACTCTTTTAACCTCAGTTTGGGGCCCCCTTCATTGCGTACTGATCAGATGGCAGTGTGTCAATGGAACATTCAGACATTTAACTCCACCCCCCCCCCCGCACCGGCCTGGGGGTATCGTCCCAGAAGTGCGTTGAAGGCACCATGGGACCTTGAAAACACTAGTACACTTTTAATGAGGGGTGGTCACCATATTGTGTGACATATTTTTCTCAAAGCAGTTGGCTTCACATGAGCAGTAAAGAGTTGGGTGCTCATCCAATGGACATGTTTTTTGTACAATATTTTTCCCCTCAGTTGTGGATTATGTGGATGAGTAGAGAAAATTATTAAAATGAATCAGAAACTCAGGCTGTTCAGGTTCCTTTATTAATCAGACAGTGGACTGTGACTACATACCCGCAGGGCTCTGGGTTCACGTCCCAGCTGTGTGTGTGTAGAGAGTGCTCTGGTATCCTCCTGCAGTCCCAACACATTGGCTTGGGTGAATCTGTGTCTTGAAATTCTCCAGAAAGCACGAGTGTGTCCCCTGTGAGCAGCATCCTTTCTGGGGTATCCTGTGACATGTGCTTCCTGGGATAGGCTCCAGTACAACGCTATTACCGTATAGGCCCGAATATAAGGGAGTGTTTTTTTCCCCACAAAATTACATCTAAGAAACTGGGGTTGTCTTATATTTTGGCCAATACAGTATAACCTGTACAGATCTTCGGTTGATCCTGTTCCTCTTCTTACTAGAGGAAAATCACAATACTAGCTACAAAAGTAATTCCCATATTAATTCTGAAGCTCAAACACAATAAGTGTTGTATACTGAGTTTGCTGTTACGCAGTTCCCTTTAAATGCTGGAAGAGACATAGGCCTGTGTTTAAAGATACATGTGGGCAACTGTATGCAAGAAGTGAGAATGAGTCGCTCTGAAATTTGCCTACAAAGCACCTTAGACATTTCTATTGAAAATACAGCAGTTTGGAGAATATATTCAATCAAGTAAATAATGATCTGTAGCACTGGAAAAGATTAGTGACACCCTTTTCCTTGACTTTGTATTAATGAATAATGTTTGAACAACATCCTTGGATCAGTCGCATCTAAAGGTAAATGTTTGTAGTGGGGGGGGTGGAGAGAGTTCACAGTGTTTTCTGGGCTTCTCCACATCCAGGTTTTTTCCTTGAGGTATTTACTAACCAGAACGTCAAAGACATGCAATAAAAATCCTGCCAAGGGGAAACGGCTCTAATTTCAGCATGTCTCTTTGTCTTTCACAGCGTCTGAAGGATATTAGACTTGCCGATGTAAGTGCATTTAATTAAAGTGGTCTATTTGTTGTAATGCTACATGCATTCCTGTAGGGTTCTGTCCAAGAACACTCTGGAATAATTAGTCACAACAAATATAAATATTAATTCTTTTCCTTAATTCTTCAGGTTAAAAGTAATAAATGAAGCATGGCGGGAGGAACCAACTCACACATCATGACTGAATCTGAGTTCATAATTTATGTGCCGTGAGGGTAAAACAACAGATAAATGAAATGCTTGCTGGTGGAGCGAAAGAGAAGGTGAGGAGTTTTTAAGCGAGTGGAGGAGAAGTGTGACAGAATCGGGAGCATTAAGTATGAGAGAGGTTAGCAACCCCTGATAATTGCCTTCGAAATCCCTGAACGCTCTGTTAATGGTCCTCTGTTTTTCTGCTATGTTATAAATCTCTCTTCCCCAGCAAACTGATGCTCAGGGCTAGAAACTGACAGCAAAACCAGAGACACAGGAAGCATCGGCTTGAGAAACGACGTTTCCTCGCAGGCGGATTCGGTTCCTACTTTCCACGTGATGTCTCGGACTAATGGACGCTCGCCGGCCGTCTTTGCTACCCCTCGCCTTGCCTCGCCGATAGCGAATGCGGTCGAATGCGGCATGCCGTGTAGAAGGTGCCATTTGAAGTGGTCCTTTAAAATAAACCAGGCCCCCGCGCATGCATACGAGTGCTGCCCGTGTCCAACTCCAACAGATTAGGAGCCCGCTGAAGTGGAGGCGAATTCGTGCGGCAACAGAGCTGTAAACAAAACAAAGTGCCCGTCCGTATTTAATTCACGAAAAACTATAAAAGATTCGTTCCTCGCCCAAACTGGGCCTGTCTTGGTTGTGACACAGAGCCCGGCTCCTCTGGGCCCATAATTGGAATAAGGGTTGGCAGTAGGTGAGATATAATGGGCTCCCACGATTCAGTGAGTCTGGGAAAACCTGTCAGGATTTATACCGAGACAAGCCAGTTATTGCATCTGATGCAAATGGCCTGCATTTTAACAGTGCGTCTGTAAGCGTTTGCGTAATTCGTGCTGACATGATTATAGGCTTATTTATTCATGTTGGGACTGGGAGAGGATAATGGTAGCGTGATCGGCTCGGTCTACTCCATCACACAGCCTCCAGCAGAGGCTGCGAGGGCAAGATGACCAGGTATGAGGGTTTAACCGGAGCTAATTAATTATCAGGTAAACCGGCTAGGGAACTGGAGGAGGGAAATTTATGCTTTTATGGCTTTCTCAGAGTTGGGAGGAAAAGTTAAGGTGGGGCATGCCTGGGAGGTTTTAAGTCTCCGCTGATTAAAGACAAATCTTTGCTCCTATAATAAGTAGCGCAACTTTAAATCCTGCGCGGATTTACTGTTTGGAAAATAGCGGCTCTCAGAGGCACATTGAGGAAAACTCCCGCCCCTCACTTCCACCATGAGTAATAATGAGGGAAACTCCATGCTTACGGACTCCGTGTCACAGTACTTTACCCCGCGCTAAGCCTTTACTTAACTTTAAAGGAAAATTTTAGATAGTGACCTACTATGCATTTTTTTAAATAACATGTAAAACTAAAACGTTAAATTATAAAGGTGCAGTCTCCCTGCCGCTGATCGTAGTCCAGCAAATTATTTTACAAATTGGTAATAAATATTAAACAGGCTAGCAAATAAATCGTAATTAAATTAGTGTGGAAAACACAATTGAGTTTGCCATTTGAGAGATTATCAGCAATTCTATGGAGCCCTAACCATATCCTCTGAATTATATTCCTGCTTTCAAGCATTAAGATAAAATCGTTGGTGCTCTTTAAACTTTCAGGACCCGTGCTCCTGGGTAACATTTGCAATTACGATTAGAGAGTTAGGGGGGGAAAACGGCAAAAAGGTCATCCTGACAAAGAAAAATGTGGATTAATAACAACGCTGCTGTCTGTGGTTCTCATTTCAAATAACATGCAACAGTATGCTATAACATGCTGTTATCGGCAAACTGTAGGATTAGATATTCTTTAATGATCTGTGATATAAATTAGAAACATAATCAATGCTATCCCAATAAGTGTGCCTTAATTAGATTGTCAGGCAATCTCGGCTGACATTTAACTCTCCTAACTCTTAAACATATTTAAAAACAACCCCAACACGATCAAACTGATAAAACCCACTATTTGTTTTGTTTATTTGTCTATGGTGCATGAATAACGGATGAATATCAAAAGGCAAGCCATAAAAAGCCATAGAGATGAATGCACTCTTTACATTGACGTGTAATTTGCAGGTCTATCAGCCTAACATGCGGCGGGAAATCGTGTGGTTCAGATCACTATATTTTAAACGATCATTCTCTCGGACGAAATGAACAGTCGTGTGGCTTACTGACAGGAATAATGTTTTTTTTTACTGGAACCTTAGTACAAGTTAAGATATTTTTTGCGGGTCATTTCGTCTGTGAAATAGCAAGTTCCGGAAGGTGCGGCTATTATATACGCCCGATTTCTTAAGGCGATTATTGCGTCTTTCGGGGGCTACAAGAAGTCTACCAACAGGTTTCAGTTTTGTTATTAAAACCGAAAACGTTCTCTAAAGGAAAACCTGCAATAAAAAGAGGAAAAAATATTCCACGATTATTATTATTATTATTATTATTATTATTGTTATTAGGCGCCGTTAAATTGATGCTGACTCCCGGTGACCGTGGGGAAGGAATTCTTTCAGAACTTTCCGTCTTCGCTGTGGATCTTCAGGCTCTGAAGTAGCATGTCATTGTTATTATGATTGACTCCATCCATCTCGTCGCTTTCCCAATGCAACGAGTCATGTTACGATAATCGCATTGTAGGCCTAAAGGCAGTCCCCAAATTACAAATGATATCTGTTCTCTAAGTCTTAAATAGAATTTGTAGCTAAATAAGGAAAATTGTAATACAGCATAATAATAATAACCATAATTATACAGTAATAAAAGTAAGTACATACGGTATTGTACTGTACCTCAAGCTGATGCATTGAAACCACACAATGTTTTCACAATCATCACAAAGCAGTGTGTGCCTTCGTTATTACGCACCATTGTATCTAACCCGAATTTTTAATATAAAAAGGCTTTATGGCAGTCCGTTCGTAGGCATGAGTTGTCTAATGTCGTCAGATGTTCTTTACCCTGTTTCTTGAAAAACATTGAATGTATCTCCCAAATAATCATGTACAAATATGTATCTAGTTACTGTCCTGTTGGGTTCCTTGGCCAAAGACTCAAGTTTCCATGGCGAAATTCATTGTAAGTCACTTCAAAGCAAAGCACCTTTTTCGAAGGCATTTAGCCTACCAGATGCCTGAATTGTGACGCAGGGTCACCCGCATCACTACAGTAAAGGATATTAGCATCTGAAATTTGACTATGATGGAAAATTATGAACCCAAACCATCCAAAAATGATTTCAGAAGTGAGCTGTAGAAAAATGAGTCTGCCAGCAGCCCGAACAGGCCGCCGTCTCTGTTGGCTGATGGCGCGCTCCCATGTCGCTACCTGCGCTCACCATCAATACTGGGCTCTTCCTCATACTGCGTACTGTGTCAAAGGTCACACTGAGACGTGTCGCCTTGCCCTGTTTGTCTCCTTTCCCTTCCACAGCCTCTTCAGAGCTTTCACTGCAACGTTTTCACTGTAAGATGCAAAAAAAAACCCTGCAAAAACAGTCATTAATTCAGCCATAAAAGTAATGCTAGTAAACAGAAACAAAGACAGGTAAGGACAAGATTAGGGTAACCTATGAAAACATTACAAAAAAACCTTGCTTGCTTTCTATAAATATCTGAATCTGTTCTTTATGTTCTGTTAGGAAGAAAATAAAACATTAAGGAAACAAATAAGAAAACGAATACCTTAAAGTAAGTGGAACAGCCCTTTGTTTCCGCCAAAACATAAGCACAGAGTGATTCTTCGTTTATCAAGGGAGAAAATCCAAAAGAGCATGTTCAGTGGCCCTGGTAGAAGTTAGGGAGAGAGTCAGGCTGTTCTCACACTAGGGGATTCGTACTGTGCCCCTGCAAGTTTGACCCCCAAACTTCAGTTCTTTTGACTAGTGTGATCGCTCCATACCGCTTGAAGAGGCGGACCCAAACATGGTTCAGTTGGACTTAGGCACGGTATGCATCTGGTATAATCGCAAAGATTATACCAGAGCCAGAGCACGGAATTCAAACATGACAGCAAAGGGGTCACTTCGGTCTACTGCAGCGCTGCAGTGCTTGCTGGGTATTTGGCTGATGAGAGTATCAAGGAACAACTGGATGCAACACACAAAAAAGATATTTGGTAACATACGGGAGCGTCCTTGTAAAAACCGTCTTTTATATTGCAGCATGATTAAATGAAAATCGCTGCGTTGCATGCTCGATAAATCTGTAAGAGGGCCGTGTGTCATCGCACTCAAAACAACTCTAAATAAACCACAAAATAAGGACATTAATCACAAACTGCATTGTGCTGTGCGACAGTGCTTTTCTTTCTGTTTTCTTCTGTACAAAGTCACACAGTGATGACGAAAGCATGCTCAGGTCCAGAACATTAAGCACAATGTGAGCACAGACCAGCGGGGGAGGGGAGGGGGGGACAATCGTACTCGGGCACAGTACACGGCAACTGTGCCTAGTGTGAGAACGCCCTTAGCTAGAGGCCAAGTTGAACCTTAGCCCTGGGTTTGCGATCTGGCCTAATCAGTTCATCTTGTGCTCACCTTGTCCTTCACAACCGTATTAAACATTAAAAAAACAGACCCCTGGCCTGCTAGCTTATGTGTGCCAAGCAGCTGACAGGAAGTTCCTCCCCCAATACTGCCAGTCTGTCAGGCCGATATAGCACTTTGCCTTGGATACAAGGTTTCCGGTACCGGCAGTGACACCGTGCCACGTCGGAGCGGAGGAGGGGCCCTCATGCACATACGAGCCAGATGACTCAGAGGCGAGGCTCAGAAAATCCCCCACCTGGGGCTTCGTATGGCTTCTGCTTGTGGCAGGAGAGTTGGGTGTGGTGCTCCGTCAGCGGGCGGATGTAGTCCAGGCACGGCGTGACATCCTGGAATGCTGGCAGACTATTTCGGGATGAGCGTTCTCCCTGTAAACAAGGTCAGCTCCTGAGTTTCATCCATAACGGAGACTTCTGGAAGTTCTCCGAAAGCGCAATGGTGTCCTGGAAATCAGCGGTATGCAGATCTTTAGTCGTGACCAAAACGCGTCCTGCAACAAGGAGGCTCCATAAGCAGCTTCTTTTTTGCTGATCTACCTTCTGGGAAGGTCGTTTACGTCCTCCGCTCTGTTGCGAGGGTAGGTCACAGCAGACGTATAACATGGTCTTACCGTCTGGCACCAGCTTCCCACACCTTCCCCAGAGGATGTACTGAACCGACCCAGTTCTGAAATTGAGTGTTTGGCTGCCTACCTTAGGTTACCTTCTGTCCAGAGCTCCTTTGAAGAGGAATCTCAATCAAGCCCACTTAATTAGGAACTCAGCTGGAACCAATGCCACTATAAACAGGGTTTCCTGAGGACTAAGACTGGGAGACCCTCAATAAACGGACTATGTGCAGTACGATGGTGGTGTTAGTTTAGACACCTGCGCGGAAAAAAAACCCAACAACAGCCCGCAGTGCGAACCCCAACCTGTAGAAGGCGCCAACAAAGATGAGCATCAGAATGCAGAACTGGCTGTCTGTGAGGTACGTACAGACCATCTGTAAACACACGTGGCTACACGGCAGGCTGTATCTGGCAAAGGCGTGATCAGGTCTGTGGGAACAGCAGGACTGGCTCAGAGACCTTGGGCAACAGATTCACCAGCCGCTGCAATACTTGCACTTACACAGTGGAGAAATCCCACCAGTGCTGCGTTTCCCTCAAATGAACATAATTGAAATAAATGGTCGTTAATAAGGCTGCACCTGCAACTAACGAGCCTCACCTGGCAAGCCTGGTTGGACCCTTCAGCCAGTTGTTTTAGGGTTAGGTGAAGATGGGAGAGATACATTCCCAAAAAAGGTATGAGATGTGAAGGAGCCTGGTATCAAAGCCAAACGTCTATGCAACCTTTAGCTAGCCTTCACTGCTGAAACTCTTCAAATGTGTCCAAACACAACCAAACAGTCTCCAAGACCTTTCTCAAGGACCGTTTCTTTTCAGAGGGATTGGAACAACCACTCATATGGTGAACCCTTTGGAAAAGAGTCTCGATTCCAGGAGATTAATTAGGTCTTAAAGTGCTGTAAATCCCTTCCCTGGTGTTTCTGTCTGTCGGCCCCTGAATACCTTGAAACATTATTTCAGGGATGCGTTTGGACTGAAAACAGAACGGTGCATTTGTCACACAGCGATAGAAAAATGCATTGTTCCTTATTGATTTATTATGACTTGGCGTCCCCTGAATCCTTCACGCAAAACCTATAGCTGTGTTCCTTCAGAACGAAATGAAAATAAATTCACTTCATCTAATTTAACTTGGTGACAAGGACAGACTTGGCATTAGGAGACCATTATTGTGCCTGGTCAAGAAAATGCGAGAATTCCTCTGTCCGGTATTAACAGAGTGAGGCTAGCATTCAGGATTAAGTGGTAGATCAGGATATCGGATTGTAATTTGCTGGCTTCTGTTTAGTTTTTAAATTGTGCGAGCCGTCTCTTAAGGGCACACAAAACCAATACATTATTTTAAAAATGTGCGTGAGAACTGAAATCGACAATAATTTAAATTAATGCATTTTCACATGTTCTGTACGCTTTCTAATAAGCAAAGATATTACATTAGGAGCTCACAGCTCCAGCCACGTTCCTTCCTGATGGGATGCGGCCTACCTACTGGACCTGTATGTGGGGCAAAACAGAAGCGTCCTGAGGACTCCCTTTGCAGAACTGGGGTCAGACTCAACCCCATAATCTTGCGGTGCTGTGAGGCTTCCCCCAATCCTCAGCCAGTGAGCTTTCGGGGTGAATGGTTAACTTTAAGTGTAAATGGATTCTCAAACCTTTCATTCAGCAGATTCAATTTTGGGAACACAGCTCCAAGTGCTCCAGGGTGGAACGGTATACTGTTTCTGCCTACAATAACAACAATACAACAAGACATTGAGGTTTTGAAGTGGAATGAGAGGAAAGACCATGACCCCACCACAGTAGAAAACCTATGGTTGGTTTGATTCTGCTCTTTTACATGTTCCCATGGCCGTTCCATTCCTCTCGTTAGTTCTCCTCTTGTCTCTTCTGCCTTTCATTTCGGCATCTCTCTCTCCAAGAGCCTCTCTGCCCTTTTTAGTTTAATAAAACATAACCCCCTAAATCAGATGCCGGCTCCTGTCTATTTGTGTAGAAAGCTGCATTTAAAGCGCCCAATGGTTCCTGTTTGCTTTAGTTTTATGTACAACGTCTTGGCGCTTTACTTTAGCTAAAGTGTTTTTTGGAAGTATCTGCAGCCATTCGGGAATATCACTCAACCCCTGACTTGTCTTGCCAGTCAAAGTGCAGCATCAGATCTCTGTCGATCCATCAGTAAATACTGTAGCGTGCTAGAAATCAGGAGAACGTGTTCATGTTAGACCGGGCGAGATGCTGGAATGGGAGGAGAGAACGGGGACAGGAGTGGGAATGGGTTAACAAAGGCGGTGGGGAGGAACAAGCAAAAGACCACCGGGGAGAAGAAAAGCAAAGGGGTAGGGTGGGGTCCCGGCTGACCAAGGGGCTGAGGTGACGGCTGAGCCGGGCAGAGGGTCTGAGGGGATTTACAGGGATGAGAGAAAAGAGAATGATTGCCCCCCCTCACAGTCTTACAATCCAATAAACTATGACCCATCATGCCGTGCATTTGACACGCAACAGTGCTAAAAATATCTCCTAACACGCTGACACCTCCCCCCATTGTGAATCGGACGACTATCCAAATCGACATACTTCAGTAGGCATGAGTTGGTAGCTAGTCATAGATTACAGTACGTTTCCATCTACTCTTAATGTGCTGCTTGTTTACTGACCGTTAGTGACTGTTTGCAGCCTTGAAGTTCGTACAAATTCCTGGTTTGTGTCATGCTGTCATTTGTTTCGGGGCACCTTGCAGTCCCAATGGATGATGCCGGCCAATCCTGGGTCACTTCCAGAAACGACGAATGAACAACAGACCCCAAACCCCCACGGTACCTGTCACCTATACCCCCGGACTCTTTGCTCCAGATAACATTGAGCTCGCAGCCAATTCCATCGCAGAAATCCAGGCGAACCCTTTTACCTCATTAAAAAAAAAAAAACCATCAATATTCTAATGAAGCACTTTTCTCGTTAATGGCCGCTGCGCAGTAATTGCACAACTTATGGGCCCTCACTCCGTAATTGTGCATGGTTTGCTAAACCCTTGACTAGAAGGTCTATCCTCATGTATTCCAGAAAATTGTTTGTGAGCCCCCCCCCCCCAATGCCTGAACCCTTAGCGTTGCATTTGAAGTCGTGCGTATCCAGCAGACGTGTTGGCCGCGGTCAGTGGCGTTTGGAGCCAGTCAGCTCAATTAACACTTCTCTGGCTTTTGCCCATAATGTTCTGTGGATTTGATGCAGCCGTAATTCTCCTGTTCTTCCACTTGCCTCGTGGTTGCCATGCTGATGTCTGTTTTAATTGCCCGTCGGTAATCCGGCAATCCAGTGTAACCTCTTGCCCAGCCAAAGCTGCATGAGACACCTTTCCAATGATTCCATGTTACCAGCACCTTCCTAGACTAGCCTCCAGTGTACAACTGAGTCTTGTGGCTCTGAGCATCTTCTTGCATCATGCCCCCCCACCCCCCGAGTCTCCTAAGCTCTTGGATGTTCTTATTGTTGCTTCTGGCTCCTAAAGCAAAGCAGACTTACCTCTCCTCTTAAATGGATTTTGGACTATTTTCAGTAAACTTGTGTTTCCCTACTTAGTGCCCGTCCCAACCACTTCTCTGGAAGAGTCCTCGGTGATTCTCATGCCAAGAGCCGACGCGGACAACTTAACATTTATTTTTTAACTCCAGTTTTTTTTTCATGTCCTCAGCTAATTTTTTAATCTTGCGAATCCACTTGGTTGTTGGAGCTGTTCTTTGTAAACGTAGGAATTTTACGTTCTTTATCCGTAACTTTGAACAGGTTGACGTATTTAGTTTCTAATGACCAGTTAACGGGTTAGTGTGTCTGTCCACAGCTGCCTCCTCCATACTGCGGAACCACAGCATATTGCCAAAGTATCACATTTTTTTGCACACCTTTGTATGTGGGCACTTCCGGTCACCTTTGACCCCAATTAATTGACTACCGCAGTGTCTCCTGTACTCTCTGCACTTCACGTCACATTACAGAATCTCGGCTAAAGATCACAGACCCAGAAATGTTAATCTTTCCAATTTCTGAAGAAATGTCAAGAGGTTGCTGAGTGAAGTGAAGCAAGCAGAGTACAGTACTGCAGGCCCGCTAGCCTGTCTGTGACTGGTGGGAGGAGTTAAGGCGGGGCCCAGTTTCCAGCCACGAAAGATGATTGGATGATTTGATAGAAGGTTGTCTTTGTGTCTCTCAATAAGTGCTGGGCAACTTAGTGGTCAAGGACATGGGCTTTTAACCTCAAGTCAGTGGTTCAGATCTCAATGGAGTCATGCTGCAATACCCTTGAGCAAAGTATTTAACCTGAATTACTCCAGTAAAACACCCAGCAGTACTGTATAAGTAAATGCTAATGTTTATGGTATTGACTCAGCCACTGACATTGGGGGGGGTGCTACATTAGATACAAGCTGCCCTTGGTCAGATAAGTACATTTTGGTAATTTCACATGTGGTGGCATCTCATCAAATTACAATGACCTTGGAAATTTATGAATGCTTCAAAGAAATTCGCAAAATTACACTCCAGTGTAAAATACAGTTAATTACAGTTTAAACCAGAGTGCCTGGGAGGTTCCCTTTGTCAAGTTGAATTTCAGAGAGATTGCTGGTTATGAAAATACTTAAACGTCAAAAACATTACTTCGTATGGATTTACTTGGAAAGGTTACTTGTTATATGCATATCGGAAAGGATACTTGGTACTTAAATATCAGAGAGATTACTTGTTTACATTCAATCTATAATCAGCATCATACAGTCCCTGGAACAACTGGGGATTAAGGAGCTTTTCCCAAGGGCCTTTGTTGGTTGCCTTTCAGGAAGGACACTTTGCCCATTTTTTGCCCTTTTTAATTTTCATTTAGTTGCTTCCACAAAAGCTTTTGAGAAGATAGCTACATTCCCGAATTATTCCAGAATCACTCCCTCGAAGCATTTTTATAATGTAAACTTATCAGAAGGCCAAGCACACTGCTATTGTGAAATTAGCTATCAATCAATGACTGAACAAACCATAATTATTTTGTCCTGGGTATCTGGGCGTGGGGGGGGGGGAGGGGGGGACGACTGGCAATGTCATTCAGTCAGGTTGCTGAGTACATTTTGATCTACTGTGCTGAGTGAAAGAGTGACATAACGCTGTTTCAGCAGCTAGAGAGAAGAGCAGTGTTTATGGTAGGGCGACCATGGATCAAATTTCATAAAGCAGGAGAAGAAAGAGGAGGATGTCTGCTTCAGCCTGTGTAGCTGGGGTGGGGGGCAGGGGGGATTGGACTGACAGCTGATTTCTTAGCATGAGCCTACGTGACAAATTAAGTACAGTATTCGTCTGCACTTCTATTTTCTCAGTAGTGTGAATTGCGAGCCGTTCATCCGAGTGTTAAAGCCCCGCAGCCTTAAGAGGCAGAGAGATTAATCACTGATGTTTGTTTGTCCGTGAGGGTGCAAATAAGTATAACAAAAACTCAAATCCATGCTGCTGCAGGAAGGTTTAATTGGGGTTTCGAGAGGGAGGGAGAGGAGCGAATCAAATGAGGGATGTGTGAGGAGAATATGGGGCTACCTCTCACTAGCTCCTCGCAAAACGGGATTGTCGTCTTCTGCAACAGCCTCGCGGCAGCTTTCAGGCGGAGGTGCGAATCCACGAGCTCCGTCATCGGGGGAGACCGGCTGGTGAAGACAAGACATATCCAGAATCATCCTGGTCACATGTCGCCACACATCTGACATTCTGTGAATAGCTAGTTGCGCTTCTATCCAACTGTCCTCAAAGGTCAGCTGGATAAACAGACGGTTTGTCTTTAAGGCAGTGATATGCATGTCTCAAGCAATTTCCAAGTACTCAGAGTCTTCTTTTCTTATTAATTTGGATTAATCATTGTTGGCTTCTTGTTTCTTTATTTCTTTTCAGTTCCTCCCAAGATATACGACATTTCCCCCAACATTACGGTTAATGAAGGCAGTGACATCACTCTGAGCTGTATGGCCACCGGGAAGCCAGAACCTACTATCTTCTGGAGACACGTGACTCCTTTAGGTGGGTATTTCCCTTGTGATGTCTGCATGACAGGCAGATCCCGGGTCTTTCACAAAGACCCTGATTGGACCCTTACCGTTACAGTCTTCTAGAAGGAGATACAATTAACCAGACTAATCAGATAATCACATCGACTAATCAAACACTTTGCCTTGAATTATGGAACAGTTAGATATTTCACGTGGGCACCCCCTATACAATCACGACTGTGGCAATTGCTCTAATGAGCTCAGGATCAATGAACTTTATGCCCGTGTCCACAACACAAGAGGAACACACATATTACAGATTAAATGATCCGTGAGTGTTAACGAATTTCAGTTTCTTTTTTGCATTAACAGCTTTACCATTTGGTGCTTACGGACAGTATCCCCTACAAGGCTTACAGAGCATGAATATAAACACTAAAGTGATCACTGTTCGGAATGGCAGAGTAATAGCTGTTTCAGACAGCACCGGCACTTAAACCTGTAATTCTGAGTTGTCTACAGTTTCCCTGAGTCTGCTGCTGTTCTTTGCTAAACACTTTGAGTCCTCCCTTCGATCACTTCAACAAAGTGAATTGATTCGAATTGATTATAAGACAAAGCGCTGCATTTAGTTTGAAGACACCATTAGCAGCAACAGCGAGCTGTCCATAATTTGGCAGGTGAGCTCTGCATGGACCCCCGTAAGCCAATGTTACTTTATTGCCTGTTAACTGGCAATATTCTCACATTTTAAGTAGGTCTGAGATGCGCGTTTGATGGCCCGCTGATAGCTAGTGGTGTTTCCTTTCCTCGTGGGGCTTGTAATTGCTCTCGTACCACATACTGGAGTACTCCAGCAATTACGGGACGCGGGGATACTGTAACTGTCATATTGCTTCGTTTGACGGTGAAGCTCGCGAGATGGGATGGAAGGTCCAGCAGATTGACCCTTTCTCCGGGTGGCTATAGTATGCGTGTGCCCTAGCTCTCGTCCAATTAAAAACCGATTCCGAGTTTAAGTTATATTAATGTGGCACTTAAAGTCTATGTGATTTTAGGCAGAAGATTTACCAAAGACCACAAGTTTTTAAAGATGGAACATGTAGTTCCAATCCTAAAGGTGTTTGTTTGAAATCCCCAACATTTTTTCAACAAACCGAATCCAAATCCAAGGACCGTAGAATTGTATAATTTGGCATTTTTCTACATCGTATTTCCCTCTCGCGTGAAAAGACCGCAGTGTTGTGTAGGATTCGCTCATGGAGGAGGCCGCGTAGGTTTCGCTCATGGAGGAGGCCGCGTAGGTTTCGCTCATGGAGGAGGCCGCGTAGGATTCGCTCATGGAGGAGGCCGCGCAGGTTTCGCTCATGGAGGAGGCCGCGTAGGATTCGCTCATGGAGGAGGCCGCGCAGGTTTCGCTCATGGAGGAGGCCGCG
>JAODLD010000049.1:15899465-15912296 GCA_026781065.1 Mormyrops boulengeri
TTCATTTTAAAATGTTCTCCCACTAATTTCCACTTATGGCCACGAGTTCTAGTATTTAAACTAACATTGAAATTTAGTTCAACAGCACCCCGACCTGTATGAATCTTATATACCTGGATCATGTCCCCCCTTAGTCTCCTTTGCTCGAGGCTGGTAGGTGGGGATATCAAGTCTCACGCATTGACCGTGAGATGCACGTTTCGCCCCTAATGTAATCTCACTCTAATCTCACTCACACTAAACTTTTGATGAAACTTGAGAGCCATGTAAAAATTTGCAGGATTTTTGCAGAAGTGAACATGCGCTTTGTTTTCTGGGGTGAGTTTTGGTGGAAAATGTTTCAGATCAGCCTCATTACGCACAAGATTGCTCCGTAATAGTTTAGCACACAATACTACAACTTGGACGACCAGATCGGGTAAGTTCTCTCGATTCCAAAGATATGAGAGTCTATCCAAAGTCACGAGCCTGAGAGTAATTGGTGTGAAAATCAACGCATTTTGTGTTTGTCAAGTTCTAAGAGTTAATATGTAAATCATTTGCACCTCCCTTTTTGTTGGTAAGGATTATTCATGGAGCCTGATGAACAAGTCACAAGGACAGGAAGTGCCATCAATTCTGTTTTTAACATGCTAGAACGTGATCCAAAAGTGCGAAAACTGCTTCGTACAAACGTTCACCAGGAAGCTGCACCTGCGAACTTGCTGTGCATAACCCCAGGAGCCTGTCTTCATGATACGAAAATGTGTGGAGTCACATGACACATGCAGCTGAAGAAGGTGTCATGGAAGTGAGGTCTTTAGGCAGCAGTCAGCACTGCAACACAATACCGATGTGTACATGATGAGATAGACAGAGAACTGACCCATGTCTCTTTTCATAGGCCTGGAAGCACCCTCTCGATTCCAGAGACCAATCAGCATATACTGTCCAGTCTTTGACAGCCAATGAGCTTAGACATTACCATATAAGGACCTGGAATTCCAAATCCCATGTCATAACACCCAAGGATGGCTTCAAGTTACACCCCGTACCTAGTCGTGTTAACAAAGTAATTAAAAAACAGAAGGACTGCAGAGATAACGGAAGAGATCCAGCACAAACCGGTTTCACAATCACATAGTGGCTACTGTTGCATGCAAATAGCTTATGTATAATACGGGTATCACTATATAATGAAGCAGCCGCTAATAGTTTGTCTTCTCTAACAAAGGAATCAGTGAACTGGGGTCATGGCGAGACGTAAGAGTCTGGCTGGCGACTTTCTGACAGTCTGTTATGAAGGCGCAGAGTGAGGCTATACTTTGCTACATTTTGTCATGAAGACAGGTACCTTCTCCTTCTGTTTTTTAGGAATTGTAAACACTGCCTTTGGGTAATATTCACTAATGCAGGTAGTTGAATGACGTTTCACGAATCGTGTACAAAATTCAGCAGGAATTGCTGTCCAGGGGCCCGTTCACGCCGCCCCAGTGAACCGCTGTCTTCGCTGGGACGAGGTCGACACACAGACAGGCCAGCGGCACGGGTCGGTGGGAGCCTCATCCCCTATGGAGTGGAACAATCCATAAAGTCGGCGTAAGGTAATACATATGCCACGCCCACCGGATGCCCTCCCCCCACCAGATGAACCTGAGTGGAGGCTCATTAGGCTAACAACAGTCAGGTGCAGACAATTACTGGGGCAACTGTAGGGAATTGGGGGGGGGAGAAACAAGGCGTTTCATACCATGGGCCTGAGATGCTGGCTTGGCTGCTGTATACGGGGGCATTAAACTGCCCTGCAGAGAAAGGAGCAGGAATTGTTAATCAGTTTATTTGGTTATGTGAGGGTTTATCAACAAAAATGTGGTTGTGTAGTTGATCCCCATGGTGGGGGTGTGACTTCACCTCCAACTGCAGAACAAGTTAAATTTACATCTGCCTTCCAGGCACGCCAACGTGCAAGTTTATAAATGACATTATATGCTATACTGTGTTAATGTCTTCAGTGGATCTTTAAGATGGAATAATCCATATTAATACTATGTTTTTTTGCAAACGCTTTCAGTGTTTGTTTTTTTCTTTTTGCCAATCTGACCTTCTTAAAGGCACATCCATCCCCGTGATTTATGTTTGCCGTACTAGAAGACAGGGCATTGGCTGATTCAGATCACTGGCACAAAAGGTCAAAGGGCAGGGAACGCCGGATGGCGAACGCTGTTCTTTCAGGTTCATGAAGCTGAAATCAGTGACTCCGAGACCCTGCACATAGGGCGTCAAGGATGCAGTCGGAGAATCGGCTTCCCTCCAAGCTTGTTAAACAGGAAGTAGACGTCTGATTCCAGGAGAGGAGAGCTCTTTGTGTTCAGGAAGATCTTAGCACGACCCTCCTGGGTGTGGTTAGAAGTGGAGAGTGTTTAGGTCCGGGGCAACACAAGGTAAAACCAGTGGAAGCAGAAAACCCAAAGTGGGACACATATTCTGGTAACTGTGCCCAGCCCTGTCAAAAATGGTAAACTGTTGAGTAGACAAGCACCGGTTATAGGCCAAACAAGCACCTCATTCTGTATTGTCACCGGCTGGATGTCATACGAATTATCTCGATAGCTATGTATTCATGAGGTGGTTTGGGCCTGATTAGTTCTGCCCTTTATCCTATTCATAATTTCAGTGGACTGAGTTATCTAGAATCTTCTAACCCATTACTGGATGCCACTTGCAAGACGCTCTGACCACTACTGCCCCTCATTTAGCGGAGAGAATGCCGGAAGGCCCTTTTTCTGATGAGTGAGAGACAGAGAGAGACGATCACACGCAGAAGTTAGTGAAACAGCTGCTGCATGGTAAATTTCCCGCCTCCGACTACAGGCTCAAGCAATTAAAATAAAAAAGCATGAATTTCCCCTGACCTTGTACTGACTAAGCAGCTGGAAAATGGAACGTTGAAGTATAATTACACAGGACATACCTATCCTATCTGTTTTAGGAAATGTGCTAAAAAAATCTCAGATGACATAACTAATTAAAATGTCATAACAATCATCATCATCATCAGCATTGTAAGAACACCTACAAAAGTACCTCAAAATGTTGACATTAATGCACCCATATGCTATGTATGTCCAATTTTCTGTCAAGCACTATTTAATTTAATGTATTTGAATGTATTTAAAATTGCAGCTTAAGAGCATCTGTATGGGGCATATGGATACAGCATGCTGATCTTCCTATTAAACGTAGGTAGAAAATGTTGGTAATGCTAGCTAAATGCTATCTGGGCTATCTTCTTACTAATTGCCAGTTTATTAGCTGAGTGCTAACTGGGCCATCTAATTTATCAGATGAATGCTAACTGGGCCATCTGATTTATTAGACAAATGCTAACTGGGCTATCTTCTTACTAAATTGCTTGGTTTATTAGCTGAATGCTAACTGGGCCATCATTGATTAGTTAAATGCTATCTGGGCTATCTTCTTACTAATTGCCTAGTTTATTAGCTGAGTGCTAACTGGGCCATCTAATTTATCAGATAAACGCTAACTGGACCATCTGATTTATTATTTAAATGCTAACTGAGCTATCTTCTTACTAAATTGCCTGGTTTATTCACTGAATGCTAACTGGGCCATCTTATTGATCAGTTAAACGCTAACTGGGCTATCTTCTTACTAATTACCTGGTTTATTAGCCGAATGCTAACTGCGCCATCTGATTTATTAGTTAAATGCTAACTGGGCTACCTTCTCACTAAAGGCCTGACCTATTAGCCAAGTGCCAGCTGTGGACCAGCTTGCGTCATAACATGGGTGTTCTATGTAAAAACAAAAAGCAAATGTATTCAGTGGCCCTCCTAAAAAACCCATTATAAACCTACGAGTGATTTATGGACGATATTCCACATTCAAGAATGTATTTAATAAGCTATTCTTTCAACAAAACCATATAGAAAACTATTACATTAGTACTGGTGTGATTCATGAGCTATATTCCCTAACAGATAAAGTACTTAATGACCACCTTCTCAGTAAAATACATATTAAAATTATGCATTAGTATTCAGCTGTCATATTTGGTACATGTAAAAATATATAAGAACGTCCAGGTGGATTTTTGATCCACCTCCCTAGTACAGGCAGAGACAGTAAACATACCTGTTATTCGCCAGGTGAATTGGGTACTACTTGTGTACTTCTGGACTAAACACAGGATACAAAGAGGAGTGTAACTGTAACACACTGAACCCCCAAAGGGAGAAGTGTGGAATCTAAAAATGAAATATATTTTTCCATATGGAGATCCTAAAGATAGCGTGGCCTAAATGCTCATAAATGAATATAAATGTGTTACTCTTGACCACTAGGAGTCTGGCTGTGCAGCCAGGTTATACTGGTTAGATGAGTTCGTACCAGCTTTCAGGGCATGTGCTGCTCCGGGTTCAAATCGTCACGTGGAGTGTGATACACGATGGGTCACGCCAGTATAATTGGTGCCTGAGAACAGTAATGCGTTAGAGCCGGGGTGGGCAGATAATTATAGTGTTTAATTACTGTTAAAATTCGGCAGTATTCGCTAACTCTGCTTCTCTGTGTTTCTAGAGTCACGAGACACACACAGTAGACAAAAGTGACTAATCTTCTTAAAGTGTAATTACCTTCTCAAATGAGCAATTTCACCCATTTGCTGCTTTCACTGGGAGGATAAAAAATTTAAAAATCTTTTGTTTATTTTTACCCATTAGGCTACAAAGTACCACACACTATGCAGCCCGGGATTTTGTGGGGGTTGAAAAGGGGGCTTGTTGTGGCATTCACTGCAGTCAGCATGACCGCAAAGGGACGAAATGGTAGCACATCTCTGACACAAACTAAAATACAGTCAGTGATAGAAAAGCTAATATCTCAACAGAATATAGTGTGAAATGGGCAGTCAGAGATGGTAAAAGAAATTTTAAAATGCCGTTTTTCAGTAGTAATTCTGTTTGACATCATTGCAGCCGTTGGTGTGCTCATTCTAATACAGTGAAACGTTTACGAAACGCTAACGTAGCGGCACGACGAAATTGCTGCAAATTAGTCACGCATGTGACTCTTTATTCAAAATAACTGAAAATAACAGCCTTAATGTCCTAGCGAGAGGCATTTCAAGGGGTGTGTAGACATGGTTTACCTTCTTCCTCCATAGTTCCCCCTATGATACACGAGGTGAGGTTCACCGGGGCGGGGCCAGGACGCAGCGCCCTCCTCAGGTGTGAGGCTGCCGCAGTCCCCTCACCGGCCTTCGAGTGGTATAAAGGCAAGAAAAGGTAAGACACCCCCCACCACCCTGGGTACAATGGACTATTCCACAAGCAATTATAAATGACCCCCAGGGCAACCATGAGGAAATGGCTCGAATATTGTCCAGTGCAGGCTTCAAACTGTCAAGAAACCATATTCTGAAAAAATGAGCCGTCCCATCCCTGAAAATAACAGGTTCTTTGTTCGGCACAGCACTGTTGTTCATACCTTAATACCTGTTTGTTGTTGCTAAGCTTAAACCTCCAGAAACATCTGAGATCAAAAGCGCTTTTAAACCTTAATAATATGAAATACGCACAGGAGACGTTCCTCTGTTTGGGATTATGTGTTTACTTTGGTGTTAGACGTAACGTGAAATGCTAAACAAACTGCAGTCTGGTGTCTCCGGATTCCCGTGGAAACCTGCTGGATGAAGTAACTGAAATATAGAAGAAGAACCTTAACGATGATTTCAGAGGGCTTTTAAAAACCATAGCATCAGGATACAAAATGCACAATACTTATCAAATGGGAAATCATATAAAATATTCAAATTGCTCCAATACACAAAACAAAAGTCCATCAAAAAAAAAAAACCCACAAAAATCTCATTACAAGAATTGGACTCAATCTCAGCCGGCTTCTTGCCCTCAGCCAGTGACAAGGTGGCCCTTTCGCTCGCTGATGAGCAGCCAGAGAGCAGTCCTTTTAGCCTCCCGCCGGCCAATGAGAGCACAAGCTGAGTCGCCTCCCAGGAAGGGCCGATGGTGCGCAGGGTGCCACTCTTTTTAGTCTGCCTGCATGGTAATTTCATCAAAGTACTCATAGAGCGATGCAATTTACTAACATGAGGCCATTTAGTCCATTAGCTCTTTGTCTTCGGACTCAGGTAATTCTGTTAGCCATTTTGGCTTTCAAACGGCACGAGACAAGACACGCGGTCTACTGATGAATTCTGCCAAATAGGGATGTGCTGGGCATCATTGAGATGAAACATTTGTCAGAATGAAGGTGCAGACAATGAGCAGAATGAAAGTGCTTGAAAAATCAAACCCAGAGATGATAACAGTCTGGCTGCATGTCAATACTATTCATTTAGGTTCAGAATTTAAAAACAGCCTTTGGTTCCACTGGAATGTGTGGTTTGTCCAAATCGTACTGAATGGTAGCAATTGGAAGCAAGATGAAAGCACAACTGAAATATGAATTTCCACAATTGAAGTTTTCATGTGATTGCATCAGAACACAGTGTTTGGGTGACATCACAGTGACAGCTGTCCATTACATCACAGTGTGGCGTTTACGCGTTTGCATGCTTGTGTTTATGTTACGCCACATACCGGTTAGACTGATAATCTTTATATTGCGTCAAAGTCATTATTACATCACATCACAATGTCATGTTTGTATCACAGAGCTGTGCTGCATCACAGGGTCATATCATTACATCAGTGTCATTTCTGACACGTCACAACGTCTTCTTCACGTTGCTTCTCAACGCTGTGTCTACGTGATGTCACAGTGTCCCTTTACCCTATGACTTACAGGCTTGCCAGCGGACACGGTATTGAAATCAAAACCCACAGCTCCCGATCGATCCTCTCCATGAGCAACATGACAGAAGATCGCTATGACAACTACACATGCGTAGCTGTCAACAAGTTAGGCTCAGCCAACTCCAGTGTGCCTCTGACCCGTAAGTAACCGTGATACCACTTTAACAGTCTCAGTATATGGTTTGCTTTACATGCAAGTATCTTTATATGCTGGGGGTTGAAAACGGTATTATTAATTCTCTGTACAACAGCAACATTCCTAAGGCTCTAATACCTCAACACCCCCATATGGGACTGTAACCTTTTAGGGACCTGCCCCCCCATCAGATTCAGATCACAGTGTTTAACTCCTACCCCCTGTCTTAGATCATAAGAACATAAGATCAGGTGCGCGGAAGGTGGTATGGCCGTAAGAAGGCATTTTTAATCTCTCCCCTGTACATCTGAGGAAGATGTTTGCAGCTGATTACCTGTTTGCACTGGTAGCCACTGCGCCTCCACTGCACCTTGACGTGCAGAGCCTCCTCCCTCCTCCTGAAGGGGCCGCCGGCTCCCTCTTCCCAGGGGAGGCTCTGTCTCCGTGATGCCGGTGATTCTCCCAGCCCTTCGTTCAGGCCCCTGTCACTCCACTGCCCCGCCTCACCACACCGGCGCTGCCGTATTGATTTCGAGTTCCTGCTTCCCGGTTCGGCCGTCCCTGTAGGCTGTGCATTGGCTTACCTTAATGATCTCCACTCTGCACCAGGGGCTTGCTTTCAGCCGCTGGCCTGGAGTTCCTGAACGGCCTGGGGTCCCCTAGCCTGGCCTGCCAGCGACTCTCGGATTCATCCATTTCTCGAATGCCCCGTTCCCCCACCTTCTTGCCTTTCCTTCACTCTGTTGGTGTTTGCCCTTAATGCCATGATGAACTCCATTTTACCAGCTTGGGGGGGGGGGTGTGGGTTCAGCAAATTATTGCAAATTAGGTGTGATCATAAAATTTGCGGAACTGGGTCCTCTTGGTACATTTTGCAGTGGCCCCCTCCGTTCCCCCCCCTTCTCCTCCACTACTGCTTCCCCTGCCCTGAGGCAAAGGCAGACCCTGAAAAGGTGACGGTTACCCCCTCCCCATAGCAACTACCCTACAGCGTTAGTCTCTGTTGACGTTTACGGCTCTGTGCTCCAAGTGTCCATATTTAATTTCGACTCACTTTAAACAGATCACAGGTATAAAGCACCATGCAAATCAGACTTTCTGTTTGTTATTTTCTTATTACCTGCAGTAAAATAATAATAATATCTGTACCAATTTTATTTCACAGATCACTCTGCACTCCCTACTCCTCCCTCAGTGTAAACATTTCCGTGAGAGCAGAATGAATTTTGAATGAAGGTGTTCAGACTGAGCCATCTACCTTGAATTCAGCCTTAATTTAATTTTTGTCTTTGCACACAAACTGCCCTTTTCTGCAGCCCAGTAGTTTCTGTTGAGTTTATGATCAATCCTTTAGCTATTAAATAGCTGCTCTGATTTCTGTGAAAGCAGTTCTGCCCTGTAGATAGAGCGAAACTCTTGCTGTAGAATATATATCATACTGTTTTTATTTGTGAAAAGAGTATATGAAGCAACATGATATTGCGTGGTGGCTACTCCTCACCAAGAAGGTGAGTAAGGTTACTGTATCAGCTTGGATCAGTTTTTCCCCCACCTGATCCCCAATTATTTTTGAGTGCACCCCCTCTCCTCAATAAACTGACTGAGAGACAGTATGAAAGTCTGTATAGCCTTTGCGAGAACTGTTTTCACTTCATTTTTCCATTCCCCGCTGAAACACCATGTTTATATCTATCTCCGAAGATTGTTTTGATTTTCTCTGTTTCGATTTTGTTAGCTAACCCCCCCTCCCCCCCCCCCCCAAACACACACACAAACACACACAAACACACACACACACACACACACACACTGCAGGCTGCCTTCATCCTGAGATGTAAAAATACCGAAACCGGAGTCGGGCTCCTCTTGGCTGGTTGAGCCCTTCAGGGGAACTAACTTTCCCACAGACATATTTACACAGGCTAACATGAGATGGCTGCCCGCCAGGTTGCGCTGCTGGGGATCTCTCCGCGGCCACGTTCTTCGGGGTATTTCCCTAGGCCGCGATTTCCCATTCTTACGTAAAACACATTGACCTGAGCCGCTCCTGCCAGGCGCAGATCAAAGACTGTGAGACGCACCAACCTGGATACCGGCTCTCCTTTCATCATTCACCCACTATGGTGACAAGTAAACACAGACCCGGCTTTGCCCTCTCTAACCCATTTCCTGCAACTCTCTGGCCAAAACCCCCTCAAATGAGGATCCTGCTCTGTCAGCCATCTTGTTCACCTTTGTGTGACCTGCTGCTGTTTCTGTGCTTCAGTGCTTCCGGCCCCATAACTCAAACTGTGTGTATCTTCTGAACGAAGCCTGTGAATTGGCTGCGAAGAAGATGTGAGGCCAAATATAATCACTGTTGACGTCTTTAAACCAGAACGTGAGCAGTTTAAGTGGGTTTTCTGCACATTACTTTGGTCCCGAGGTGATTTTTTTGAACACGCTCATTAAAGGATGTTACACGTGGTGAATCCCTATCGCTCTTCGTGGCTGGGGGGAGCGCGGGGGGGCTGACGAGGGCACCTACGTTCCCCCAGTGCTCGGCGACTCACCAGGATGGATGGCGCTCTTTCTCCCTGTGCGGGTCGCTGCAATAGCAATAACTCCCTGAGTTGGTGCCAATGGTTCGAGCCTCAAACGGAGTGATACATTAAATCCCAGGCCGCTGTCATTAAGGAAGACAATGGGAAGGTTTCCTGTCTCGTTAGAGCCCTCTGCCCACTCTCAGCATGTCCTTTCCCGCTCGTTACGGACGGCTGCGTCCAGCACCACGGCAGAATCACTGACCCAGCCTCTGACCCAGAGTGGGCTGAGCGCTGATCCGCTTCCAGATCGATTCGCCTCTCTCACACGGCCCAAGTGCGTCGTCTCCCGCGTGTTGCCTTCTTACCGCGCATCCAACCGGCACCATCAGGGGCGAGGAGGCCCCCCTCCCCCAGATGCCCCTCCAGGAGCCGCAGCGGGTGCCGCTTGCCGTTCTGGCCCGGTGATGAATGGTTCTGCTTTAATGCGGACCCGGAGAGCTAACTCGGCAAGGCAGAACCACGCTGAGCCGCGGTAATAAGGAACAGAATAATAAATGGCCACAATAATAAATATATAAAACTTTAAACCTGTTTAACTGCATTAAGAAAGCGAGAGGCTGTATTGCTGTAAGACATATTTGCAGCGTGAAATTGATCGTCCATGATAGATTAATTATGCAGCCACATAAATCCACCCTATAGGTCCCCAGAAGCTGAATTCTCCCCACGTCACTGTAACCTGACCTGACTGGGCTAGATATGCTCACCCGCCAGCAAGGCCTGTGTCCTCCCCCCCCCTCACGTCATCCGCGCTGCCGCCTTCGCTTCGGCCAGCCCCTGAGCACTGAGCCTCTGCCCGCCAAACAAATCGAAGCCCCCCCCACCCGTCATTTACAACCACCAGCTCTGTAAAAATGATCCATCCATCTTTTATCCTGGCCATTTTTATTATTATAATTATTATTATAATTATTATTATTATTATTATTATTATTATTATTATTATTATTATATGCAACTCTGCCAGGGGTAAGCAGTTGGAGGATGGATGGATGGATGGATGGAAAGAAAACACAAGCCAAATTGGAACAGGACTTATATCACGAAGCTAGATTTTTGGGTTAACAAGATAACGTGTCAGTTTTAAAGTAGCTAAATTTAAGTGAACGAAGATGAAGTCCATTTAATCTGGGGCACGTTAAATCTGACAATTTATCTAGCTAACCTTCTTGACACAGGTCCCAGGCTGTAAGAATGGCAGCCTTGGCTCTAAACGGGCCCCCTTGTCAGGGCACGGTGGACTGAAACCTGAACACTCGGCTAAAGCTCGGGATGGACGCCGGTGTGGGGGGCTGACTGCCAGCCAGAGTCCGGGGGCTGCTGGTGTCGATCTGCGGGCTCGAATTCCCAGCGCCAGACACTGTAGCTTAAACATTCCCGAAGGCTCCTTGGTGCAGTGAGAACATTAGCATTAATGGGATTCAGCAGGGGTCCATCAATATTCATACCGGCAAACTTGTGATTAAAAAAAAGCTTTAATTACATATATTTTTAGAAAATCTCCCATCCACCAGATGACAATTAATTTACCTAACCTCGCAGGTCGTCTTAGCCTAGCATCAGGGCATGTAATAGGAACTTTCGGGGCTCAGCTTGGAGTCTTCTCACCATGTCCGTGAAATTCTGTCTTCCACGCCACGAGGCCACACAAGGACCGGGTCGCCTGCATGCTTTCCTTTACGACTGACTTGCAGAAGCTGCCTCGAACCGCAACGCTTCGTTCAGCGGATGTCCGCTCGCTAATGAGCCGCTAATTAAAGCATTCGGCTGTTGTCGATAATGAGCACTTTCTTCCGCGTCCCTTGGTCAGAACGCTCTCCAATGATGCAACGACGTCTCCTGCCTCGCATTTTCTCTCCTGAACATTTTAGCATTAGATTTCGCTTTTCCCCTAAAGGAAGTGAAGAAATATTAAACAGCCAGGGATCCACAAAAGGGCCTAATGTTACTATCAGGGATTTTGGTCTAGAGGTTTCCAAATGATGAAGATGAACACATACAATCTTGATTTGAGGATCAAAGTGTGGCGAATAGCTAAACAGAGTTTACTCAGACTGCTGAGTATCCACAGAATTAAAAATTACTTTTCCCTGTTTCTCAACCTCCTTGCTAGATTTTATCAACTGAAATTATCAAGATTTCTAATGTTTTTGATGTTGATCTTGTCGCTTATAGGCCGAACATCAGCTGTGGATATCAACAGAGACCTTGCACTAAATTGCAGCGTCCTTACAAATACATTTTTCTGTTGAGTCAAGCTGGCACGCTGGCATGACGAACCCGAAGAGCTGGAGACGGGCGCCAGCAGGAAGTTATTCTTCTTCACAATAAACAAAGATGCGGCGAATGAAATTGTGTCTTTTTTCCGAATAAATTAAATAGCATTAAACCGATTAAAATGCTGCCTGCTGGTTATGAATTTAATTACCTGTGCTAATTGAAAAGGGCTCATGGCCTGTGTGGAATGGAGAAGCAGCCATTTCGTTGTCATTCGGGAAGTTATGAAAGTACCAGGCGAGATACTGGGGTCACCTGTTACAGCCCTCCCAAGCTGTACCAAATACTGGAAAATCAAAAGGATGATCTGTCTGGAGCTACCAGAGGGATTAGCGGAAAAACCTTTTATAGTGGAGTTCAGCTGGTGTCATTCTCATGTCGGCCTTCTGCGAAAGTCCCCTTCACAGAGATCAGGTGCCAGCACCAGGGAGATTTGCGAAACTGAGCGCTTATATGTGTTTATAGGCTGTTAGAGCACTTCGGATGCCTCAGGATTAGCTGATCACACATGCGGACCGCTCCTGGTCACCATATGCTAATCTGCAATGCAGTAATTGTGTTTTTGCCAGATATAAAGGTTACAGGTGCGGCTGCATATGAAGATCTTTGGCACAAACGCTGGATCTTTCATTTGGATTCTTCCCCAGCCGTTTCACCTGATGGTGCAGGTGTTGACCTGCTAATCCTGATTCTCTCCAATTTAATGCATCATAAACAGGAGTATTTCAGGAGATCTTTGAAGCAGACAGTGCTACAGGGTCTCTGTCTTCCTGTAAAGGAACATCCTCTGCTTTCACGGGAAACTCAGACCCCAGACTGGCCTTTTGGGTGGGGGGGGAGGGGTTGCATTGCCCACTCTCCCACTGGCGACATCACAAATAGGTGCATGATAATGAATTCAAGACTGCAGCCAACGATTCTCAACTGGTCAGCCACAAGACGATTGTCAAGGGGTTCACAGCTCGAGACTCGCCCTCCACAGATGGATAGCAACTTTTGCCATTACTACCTCCCGTCC
>JAODLD010000049.1:15912396-15928531 GCA_026781065.1 Mormyrops boulengeri
GGCACCGGCTCCCACGGGGTCGGCCACAAGACTATTGTCAATTCGCTTGCCGCTCGCAACTCGCCCACCACCTATGGAAAACCCCTCTCACTACCACCCCCCCCCCCCCCCCCACGTTCAACCCCCTCGCCCCAGGTGACAGATCTCCTCGTCGACAACTTTCATCATGAATCTTTCTAGAAGTTTTCCTGACCAAGAAATAATGTGGATGCCTTTGTTAGACCTTTATCTTTACGTCTCTACCGCAAAGGGAGTCTAATTTCATACGTGCGAAAGAGTCGCCCGTTTGCTCAGCTGGTTAAACCTCAGTCGGGAGGTCACCATGCAGCATCGCTGTACCACCTGCAGACGGGTCCCGGGAGCGGTGTTCGCTGCCGCATTACGCTGGCTGTGATGAGGCAGGGACATCCGATTCCCCTGCTTCCCTCATCTCTCACTTCCCATGCACTCGTCCAGCCACTGCAGACGCTGCACACGGCTCATTCACATTCTCTGCTCACATCCCTTTCACCATACACCTTTTTTTTGCATGTCCATTAGGTTAATAATACACAGAGTCCTTTTTCCCATTACCAAACCCATCTGGTCCTCTACTCGCTTCAGTATTTGGCATTGTATGGTGTGAAAAAAGCGCCGTCCTCCATTTACTGACCAGGCACGGCTTTTCTCCTATTCCATCTCTTTTTTAAAGATTTTTAAATAGCTGTTACTTATGCACCTTTCTGTGAACTGCAGGCTTGTGCCCTCTTTGCAAATGTTTGTAATCTGCCTCACCCTTCTACTGTTGTCACGGTGACACCCTCACATGTGAAGCATAAGCAAATCTCAGAGGAACAGAGTGCTGCTATTTTGATAATTGTTTATTTATGTAACAAATATTACAATGTATTCAACTTCCAGCAGTTTCCATTGAGATCAATAAAGTTTCCATCCATCCATCTATCCATCCATCAGTGTCTTATGAAATTATGAGGTTACAGTACCATGTCCAAGAGCTACACTGGAGCTATAAACTACTGAGAGCCAAGGTCTGGCTGCCAGCTTATTTCAGAAGTAGCTTGCCATAGTTTCAGTGCGTTGGTGTGATTTCCTTAACAACATGAATGCCTCGTCAAACTGTCACAATGTTATTGTTTGGTTACTCTCTGTCATGTGAAATTTTGAATGAATATTTGATGTGCAAGGGAAAATGCGAGACTCCGGCAGGCCGATTGGCGTTGGTGTGCATTTATTTCTTAAATTCACCCCAAAATAACGCTCGTTGGTGTGAATGAGTCGCTGCCAATCAAACCCGACTTAGTGGATCTGAATATGCAAGTCTTAGGCCGTTCGTCTCATTCCTTCATATTGCGTAACATTGTCCCAGCGCGTTTACAATGTCTGTTGTTTGTGCTAGCTAGCCGTAGAAAGGCGTCTGTCTCCCACCAACTGTTAATTAGCACTCAGCTTTCTGCAGACCACAGATTTTATGTCGAATCAGTGAAGGAACAAAGAAGCAGGAGCTTCTTGAGTATGACAGAGTATCTGTTAATGGCACTAAACCCCTTCGGCACTCAGACTTGTTGTGTGTCTCGTCCAATGAGTTCAGCGTGTCAGCCGTCGTTATCATGCCAAATAAACTTGCATCCTCACTGCCCTGGCAAGTGGGTGAGGTGTCCTTCCCAAAAGCACTAACCAAGGCCTGTCTCTCTGCTTGTCTTTCAGTACCCAACACCGCCCCCTACGGGAGCACGGGCAGCGCACAGATCCTGTCCTCCTGCCGGTACCTGGTGCTGGCTCTCTCTTCACTCATCAGTGGATACTAGCCGGGGACGGACGTGAGAATGACTGTAACGGACTCCTTTGACATTGCAGACGGTCGGATCCAATCTGGTACCGCTCAGTAAGACCAGTACTGGACATAATCCGCATGATTTCCTGCGCTTGTTGATCGCTCTCTGTCCAAATTTATGTTCTAATTACGCAAATACTCCCTTCATCTTGATTATCTACTTGTGAATCGCCATCATCCATCTATAGGCTGTTATTATGTATCTTACCATTAATTGTAATTTACAATTGTGTGATTAAGAACGATTTAGATCCTGTGACCCTATAAAATATAGTGGATCAAAATCATTTTTTCGGCAACAGTCCACGCTGAAAGACGTGACGGCCAAAAAATACTACATCGTTAGGGCCGATTGAACATAATTATATATTCAAGGGAAACGTTGAATAAAAATGGAATAAATTATCGCAGGAAGGATGTAGGAAGTTCTCTGCTCCTGGATGTCAGACACCAGGCAGGTGCAACAAAAATTGCTTTCAATCAAGGCTACAAAATTTCAATTAAAACAGCATGGATAACGAATCGCCAAACCCTGACCGATGCCACATCAGAGGTGGAGCATTTTCCAGCTTTCAACGGGCAATTCTCTGGTCATCTAATACTAATAAAAGCACAAAATAGGTCTTATTTTCAGGTAGTAAATGTACACAGATCATCTGAAATAGAAATACATACATAGAGTGTGGCGGCCTACTCACGTTTGGATTTGTTTTGAAAACACTCATGCTATTAAATAAGGTACACAATGATCTACACGTAACGCCTCGTTGTATGAGATTAGCTATCAGCTGGAAGTTTCGTTTAAACAGATGGTGGGCTCACGTGCCAGATTACGGACACACCGCGCCAAAGGACCCCCATGTTAGTGGATGTTAGTGTCGTGTAGCTTCTCTCAAGCACTAACCACAACCAATCAGTCCGTCTGACAAGCACTTCAGTCCGTGTTATTCATAGGCACAAAAGCTCAGATTTCAAAGTTTTAGTAAAGGCTTCGGAGGCTGCCATTAAAAACGTACAAATCCAAGGCCAGCTCAAATGTGCTTGTGTACATATATGATACTACATTTGTATACGTACACACTCGAAAGCACTTGTGGGAAACACACATAGGTAACACATGTGGATAACAGGTATAATTGTATTTCTGTTTTTGGTGCATGTGTTACGTCTGTAGGGCCATATAACAGTTTACTACAATTGTCTTAAGCAGTGGGATGACTCAGACAATGTATATTATTTGATTGGTCACTGTCATGTAATTGTTTGGTATCTTACGAAAAACGGTGCATAGGGAATTCTCTAAAACATTCTTTACTAAGCCTCCAATATTTCTGCGCAAAGTTGCGACCACTTTTCTGCTCAGATGCGATGGCACTAGGATTCGGGATATTAATGACATTAAAGTGTTTTTTCTGAATGAAAATTCCCACTGAAAATCATTAGCTAGTCCTGGATGAACAGCTGAACTGGCCTGTTAGTTTGACTCGGAGCCAGTAGGCAGTGCAGTTGAGAATAGGGAATTGATAACAGCAGGTAGACCAGCTGAGTCAAGCAGACTTTCTGTTGGGGTTGTGTTTGACGCCATTGACATTTCTGAGCTTGTTCTGCACCTGACCTGTTATAAATAAAACAATATTTCCTTACAGCCGTGGAATAAAAGACTGCTATATAGAAATGGTAAAGTTTAAAGGTTAACCTCATGTATATTTTTAACATTGCGCATGACTTGTTTGGATGCATAGAGTTTATTTATTTGTAAAACTAGTTCTTAGCATTTTATTTACAAACTCATATTATTTGGAAGGCTCAAATATGAACGGACCTGACTGATATAGGTTGGGGACCAGAGCAAATAGGCAGTACGCATTTTATCGCACACCTGCTTGACAGATGCAGGAACACTGGCTATAAGTAACACTCCTATGGCTGAAAGGAGCGCGCTGTGCCCTTTAAGTAGCACAGACACCCAGCACTCCAGAAGAATATGTATTCTGCAGTCAGTAAAGGCCGTCTTCCTCTTGTTCTTTCCCTCATCAGCCCAGCTGGCCATCTTTTATCTCTTGGCCTTCTGTCGATTCCGATCAGGGCCAGCTGAGCATCAGTACTGTGAGGAATTCGTCCGTGACGGGACTTATAAGTTCTGCGAATCGCCCGCTGTTCCAAACTTGCGCTCAGGACCCCCCTGTGGTCACCATGCAGTTTGTCAAAGACTGATCACGCACACACCAATTAAAGACAGAGTGATCCGTGAACGAGAGCCGTAAGGAAGCGACAGCTTAGCGTAAGATCACATGGATATTCCAGATTGCTTTTTAGATGTCATCATATCCTATGGATTCATTGTTTATGGTTTACATATGCTCAACTGAAACTCAAATCCTCCTTTGGTGAAATGTAATTTTAATGTTCAAACAACCTTTTCCATAACCCTAGCCCAGCCGCCAGACTAATTTGCCTGGCTGATTCTTTTAGAACAATCCAATGTGTGTTTTTGATATGACATTTGGAGATCTGGTAACAGCAGCCGCAGTTACCACTGACCAGCACATCTCGGGCAACATTCCCAACTGACTGACTAAACATGAAAGGATCATGTCCAATCAGAAGGAGCAGTTTTCCATTTTTCCGACCAGTCGCATGTAATCCCACTGGACTTCTCCAAACATTTTCATAAGAGCAGTGTAAACATGATATTATTCGGATGTTTCTAGGGGAAACAGGGACCTTGTTTAAGGGAGAGCGACCAATGAGACAATAGAGAGCCAAAAGCCAGTAGTACCATCACACTGCGGTTGCCCCCAAGCGAGTTTGTGAACATGCAAATATCTGTCACAAGACACAGCTTTTATATGTGACGACCGGAGCATATACTCCAATACCTCGCAATCCAAGTGTTAGCATAGAGAAAACATTAATAGTCTTGACTTGTTTTGCCAGTAAATTAAAGTATTTGTGTGGCAGGTCAACGTGACATACGAATTATTAAACATCCCAGGTATTGTGAGAGAGCGAGACCAAGAGCTTATAAAGTCATTCTCATTCCAAGAAATAATGTGATGAAATCCTAGAAAATACCACCTAGCACGAGTGAAAAAAAAGACCAGAGAAGTCCTACAATTTACTTTAAAAAAGTGGAAGATATCATCAGTATTGCCTCTGCTAACAGGTCAACGGCCCTGTGCTGACTCTGTGGCTCCATATTTTTTTGCCAAATTCACCAGTCCTCTCAAATGCATTGTCACCCATGATCTTAATGAAATCAAAGCAAGAGGGGTCCAGATGAGCTTGAAATGTGAAAAGTACAGTGGTGTTAATCTGTTGGTATTCGTAAAGGATCATTCTAGAAAGTGTTGCGCGCTATACATTGTACATAGAATACCGATGTTGCGATACTATTATGAATTGTCAGGGTATTTTTTAGTTAGATATAATTAATATTTACACTGTTACCTATTTCCTGGTATTATGTTCCAACTCATCTGCCTATAATTAATTAGTACATGTTGTAAAATTATAAATAAATATGAATTTTGCAATACTATATAGCAAGTGATTAAATGTACTTAATGTATGCGAAGGGAGATGTTTAAAGTTTTTCCCTCACATATACATATATATCTGTAAATGGGGTTTAATAACGTAAAGGAATTAAGTTCACTATCTGACTGGGATAGAGAGTTTTGCTGTGTTTGATATATATGTTACGTCCTGCTCTGTACTACTGGCTCCAAAGGCCTGAAGTTCAGAATTGCAAAAAAAAGACATTTCCAAGTCTTCGTTCACTCCAAAATACATGAAGTCTCTTTGGAGAAAACTATTTCCCAATATATATATATATATACAGTATATCTGTCCTGTTAAGAGGACGTGTATTAATGCGGAAAAACAACTGGAACCTCTTAAGCCAACATAATTTAAGTTAAAAGGATCAAGGAGTTGTCTTACTGCTTCTAATGGCACTTCTCACCATGCAAGGAAAAGGTCATTCGTTAAATTTTCAATTCAGGCCTCTGTTGGCATATATTAGAATCCACTAGTGTGTCAAAAATTGAGATCCTGGTTAATTTTCTGCCCTGTTTCTTCCTGCACGCAGGAAAGCTAATCTATCCATCTCTGCTTTTCCAAAGCACCGTACAATTAAGGCTGGTGGTTCGAAATATAGCGCCTTCCACTGTAGATCTGTAGTAGTCCCCATTTACTATGGACCAAACACTGACAAGTCTGCGGCCAATCTGATGGTGCTAGCGAGACAGTTAGAGGACGCGGTGTCGCCACCTTTCAGGCTCCTTGGCCTTGTTCCTCAGCGTGGTAGCTCTCAGAAAGATAAAATGAAGGAACAGGAATATATGGAATTCTCTGGAGCTTTTTTTTTGTCCTCTGCTTTTGCACGTTTTCAGTGGAGGAGTTCGTCAAATGCCACCGCAGAAGGGCCTTGCCTTTCCTCTCCACTTTTTTTCTGAGGAGCCCTACAAACTGTCAGCATCAAAACATTCCACAAATAACTTTATATAATCAGCTTTTAAGTCGGATTTTCTGTCAGCCCTTGTCATACACATCTCCCACACAGAAGTGTTTATTTTAGTCATGTAAACAGGATTCTACATCGATGGAAAAGAAATCCCAAATAAAGAGTGAGTTGTGACATGTAACCTCGACACCTGACCAAGATTGGCCAATAATCTATTACCCTTCATTTAACTGATACATTTTGGTCAGAGCATAGCCCCCACCCCCCATCTTTAAGTGCTTGTTTTTGGATATAGAAATACAACCGGTTTTATACCAGCATAAAAATGTGTATGTTTCAAAAGTTTGCCATGTTTTTTTTGTCATTATTATCACTGAGCTGGAAAATAAGGCAGTTAGGCACCAGTGCAACGAGTTCTAGATAATTCCGGCTCTTTAAAGGGGCCGCCCTTTCTGCTCTTTCCGTGGAGACGGCGAGCGATTCGCTTGGCGTGACGTGCTAATGTGAGTAGTGTGCGAGTAGTGTGCGAGTAGTCTTGCTGAAACGATTGAGAGTAAATACCAAGCCATTTTTTGTATATTCCTTTTCCAATGTATACATAACAGTTCACAAGGTATATATAGTGACAGGTGAGGAGGAGAAGAAGGGAATTATGCAGACAAGCTGAGGTGTGAGGATGCAAATATAAGAGAAAGATTTATATAGAAGTAAAATTAAATCCCACTAACGAAACAGCGAACACACCGGTAGGCCAGCTCTACCTTTTCAGGGCCTTAGGCAAAGCTTTACTTGAGAGGCGACCCCTACCAGGAAAATCGATGATCATGTCACTTCCTCTACAACGCAGATAAATCAGGAGTCTTACAGCTAGAGTCGGCCCCTGCACATCGCTGAGCCGTCCAGCTCAGGTAGCCCTGTTTTAGTGTTAGCCTGTACACACAACGTAGGAGGCCAGCTAGACTCACAAACGCCTGGAAATGTGCAGGACAGAGCTCAGTCCTGGGCTGCCGCATAGTGACCCCCTGCCTACTCACTATATATGCATAAATACAGTACATTTTGAGTATTGGTAAAGCCAAATCTAGAAGTATGTGTCTCTGAGTAATCTGACCGATGTCTAATGAACAATGAAGTACACTTAAATAAAAGTCTAGTTCATAGCACAGCAGAATAAATTTGGCCCATTTGACTTTAGTGCGTTTCTGCGATGTTGTTCAAATATGGAATAAGATGGTATCCTTCTCCTATTTATGCTACCTTATAACTGTAAAAGAATTAAAACAAGATGATAATACAGCAGGCAAAAATTAAGCGTATTTGTTCAGTCTTAAAAAAAAAACACTTAAACCGAGTTTACCTTTTGTGAGTCGCGATATTGTAGCCAATAAGAATGTGATCGTGTCTGACAAGCTGAGTCACTGGACTGCTGTTCGAGGTTAAAATACCTTGAATGGCTTATATCCTTTTACACTGTTTCATCCAAGATTTAAAAAATCCATGTAGTTGGTAATTTAAGATCTCGCATTGTGAACAGCATGTTCTAGCCCACCCTATGTCATTTTGTAAAAGTGGTTTGATACTAATAAACATCAGTTAAAGATACGTGTCGATTGTTGTGGCGTGAGTGATTCCCATTGTGCGGAGGACGCCCGCGCCTCCTTTTCTGGGAAGATAAGGCAGGAAAGTAGAGTCCTTTACCCCGGTCGATCTCTGTTCATTTATCATTCCTCTTTAATTCCTCCTCTGTGGCAGATTCATTTTCTGTTCCCCTGAAAAAGCTTGGTCGTTTTGCTTTTTGGCCCAGTGCTCTTTAATTTAACGTGGCACCTCGCCGCAACCTTGGTCCCTAAGGAAAATCTTGACTGGGGGGAAAAAAAAACGTCAAATCCCTCTGATGTCATCTAGTAGGATTCCCCATTTGGAGTCAAACTGTGATCGAGTGTTTCCATTAACACAGAAACTGAATAATTTAAAAAGTTTGCCTGTTCTCTGTATTGTATTCTCCAAACAAATTAACATAATGATGTTTTCCCTACGTAATGAATGTTAACACATCGTCTGTCTGTTAATGGATTGATATGGAAACATGTGACCTGCAAAGACCACTTTCTAAGCTTCGCGGCTGGCATGTTAGTCTCCTTTAAAAGTGAGCTGAATTGCAAGCATGAACAGCAGACACGTAGACAACGTGCTGATATCCATGCGGCCATGTTTCCAAGCACACTTCAGCCGATAGGGGTTCTGTTTTGATGTGATCTCAGCTGGCAGGTCCACGTGTTCTCCGCCAACGTGCCAGGAGATGGACACCAGCGAGGCAAGTGGGTAGCTTCTGTGGGGTCAGGAGAAGCCTGCAGCAGGTTGCCAAGTGCACGTTTGTAGCGAGAAGTGAGTCAGTCTGTAGCTGTTAGTCATTCAATGTGCATGAACATGAAACCTTGGATGTGAGTATTTTAGTCAGGGTAATAATGTAATACTAGCACTCATGTCATTATGTTAAGGCCTTCCCAGAAAAATGTCTTTCATAACTCTCTCATCCGTCAGCATTTGGTACCTACTGAGACATCAGCATATTCACTGGTCATCTTCTCATGAACTTAAATATGAAGACAACATCTTCAGAACGTCAGAAGATGACATATTTTAGCTGTTATTTACACTATTTTTTTGCCAGTGAAGCTTGATAATACTGACATTATATTATTCGGTTGTTTGTCATGTTTTTGTTGTTAAAGCTTTGTGATGTGTGCGTGTCAATGGCTTCATAGCAATTTATCATGCAATGCTGACATATTCAAAAGCTAACAACCAATAACATCACTGACTGCAGCGTGGTGACTCAATGGGTAGCACTGTAGCCTAATGCCTGCAGGGTTGGGGTTCAAATCCCACCCCTGGCTGAGTTTGCGTGTGTGTGTCCTTCCTGTGTTTATGAAGTATGCCTCAATATAGTCCAGTTTCTTACTGCAGTCCAAAAAAACATTCAGTTCGCTTATTGGATTATCTGAATTGCAATTTTTTCATTTGTGCCTTCATCCTGTCCACGGTGTCATAGGCTCAAGGCTCAGCATACCTCTGTAATGGATAAGCAGTTATGGAGGTTGGATAGATGGAACAATTGAAGTATATTCAGCATCTTCTTGAGAAATCACAGTAAAACCCATGACAAAATACAGATATCCACAAAACCATGGTTCAAATGCTTAATAAACATCTAATAGCTATCATCCTTCATACAAGTCCTACCACAATTTTACACGATGAGTGTGGAAAATTGCCTGCTGGGAATATCTGCTGAAATTTTGCGGGAAGACTGGTGATTTCTGCCGCTTATCTTATATATATCTGCTTAATACTTCCTGTCAATGCCAACAGAAAAAAAAGTAACAAGGACCCAAAACTGCTGAAGTAGGAAGCTTTAAGGCTTACAGTGTAAATCCAATTTTTGCCTGCTCAGGGAGCTTAATTAAAAATAAATGAATAAATAAATTAATTAGTGTTTGAAATATCAACTGGAATCTCACAAATCTGGTGTTCCTTCTAATTTTCAGCTAAGTTTACATTCCAACATTCCACTGACAATTAAGGCAACAAGAATAGTTTATAATTATATGATAAAAATAATAATTTTATGATATGAAAATACTAAAGATTACAACAGGGATAATATCACAGAAGGGCTAATTGCCCCTCTGCAGTACCACAGTAATGTTTGCGGTATGGTTAGGCTGCTCTGCTTTTCAAATTCTGCACACTATTCTTGTCCAAATTTACTCTGCAAATGGGGTACAGTTTTGATAAAAGATGCTTAGTGAGCTGAAGGCGAGTCTGTATAACTGCTGCTACGCTCAGAGCCCAGATGGGCCTTCCGCGAAACAATTCATTTTCCAACATCGCCCCCTTGTGGTATTAAAGAATTGCGACGTATTATTAATCAGGTCTGGCTGCAGCATTAAGCGAAATGCGACACAGACATTGCAACACGGGAACGCCAAGATGTTCCATTGTATGGGGGAAATGGTTTTGTCATCAATTGAATTAAATGAACACAAAACAAAACACTATTGTAAAGTTTTATTACGCAACACAGTTTATGATAATATGGTTACCTTTTGGAACACCATTAAGAATACAGATGAACAATCACAAAAAAAATCCTACAAATAATTTAATGAAAACTTATTAACCTTTTTTTAAAAAAAAGCCTTTTTAAAACAAAAGGTTATGTAGTATGTAAATTATTCAAAAGCGCACAACGCTTTCTAAAAGAACGTACGTTGCTTTGTATAATAGCATCTGCTAAATTAATTAAATGTAAATGTAAATGAAAACCATGCAACGGGCACATTTCTGTTTTACCACTTGATCTAATGTTTAATTACTTTCCGTTTGATTGATCTAATGCAGCTGTCTAAAGCACAAGGCCAAGTTAACGCTGTAATTACATGAGAAAGTGAATTGGCCCAGCCAGTCTGTACTCAAACTTTATTGAGACATCCATCCCATAAATGGTTTTAGCACTCACCCCAGAAGATCACACAACTCTAATTTCAGTCCACTGTGGGCTTTAGGCCCAGACCCAGGCCCTATATACAATCACTGCATCCCTACTTCTAACTCTTATACTACAGTCAATGCCAGCGAAAACTATCCCTTGAAAATTACGGACAGGCATTAAATATTAATTTAAAACTGACTTGATCATTTTATAAATCTCGTTGTTTTCAATGCATCTATGGCTTGATCTAAACAGATGTTAATCAAAGTTAAAAGCATGCACTAGTTCGAAAGAAGTTAGTGGGAAATCTGATTTTAAGTCATTTTATTATGCTATGCTTAAAGCACAAACAAGTTATTTTAAAAAATGAAATTTATATTTGATTGTAAATAGTTTGGCAGTGTTACTATACTGACTACAGCTAATAGCGGAGGCTGAGTGAATAAAACGTTAGGTGGTTAATTACACACACTTCCAAAATAATAGAAATTAAAAGTCTTAACTCCCGAGCTAAACCAAAATCTCGCGATAACTTGAGACGACCCAGCCCTCTTCGTGTGTATCTTGGTACTGAGAATTCTCGCGAGATCGGTGGCGGGAAGATGGCAGACGGGTCCCAGCGGGATTCGGTCGGATTTAGCCCAACGCTGAGCGGACCCAGGCTTGAGTTTTGCCCCGATGGTGATGTTTGATGCTCCAGTCCGGCATTTAGTGTCCATGTGGAGCGGGGTGCCGCATTCCTTTCTGCCGATACTCTCCGGGAGCTGCCAGCGACGCACCTCTCCGGGCTCGCCGGCCAAGCCTCCCCGCCGGAGCCGCTTCTAGTGAGACGGGCAGAGGGCACGAAGATGACCGGGGAGAAGATCCGCTCGCTGGGCAGGGACCGCCAGCCGAGCGAGGACGACGATCTGCTGGGGCCCGGCGAAGAAGCCGACGCCATCGCGTCGCTGGCCGGCGGTGGCCGGCTCCTCAGCGCCCACAAGCAGGCGGCTCGAGGTCCGCAGTCGCCCCCCAACGACAACGCGGTGGCGCCGTGCTGTGCCGTGGACGACCTGAACCGCAACCCGGTGCTGCCGGCCGCCGACGACTTCCCGCTGCACCGCTGCGTTTTCGACGGCGATGTGCGGCGGCTCTCTTCGCTGATCCGCCTCCAGAACATCGCCCAAAAGGACGTCCACGGTAGGCAGCCACCTCCTCACCGTCGGGCTCCGTAGCCCCCACCCCCAAAAAAGCCGGTCTCGGTCTCTGATTCCGGGCGAGGGCACCGGGAGGGGCGCCGCCACGCCCCCAGATCCCCTCTGTTACCGGCGTAAAGACCCAACCTGCCTCCTGTCAGCGCGTCTGATTGCCATCCCGCACATCCCCTCCTCTTTCATAGACATGCTCTACATCTCCACCCTCTCCCCCTGCTTAAACACTCACCATTTTACTGTCTTTTATTTTCATCCCTGCATCCCGTGTATTGTCCATGCGGTAGTTCGTGCCGTAGTAATTTTTTACCTTGGCCTCGGTGTGTCTGCTTTCTAATGTCTTATAAGCACCATGTGAACAGTTTAGCGCTGTGCTGCATCCCTGCCCCATACGCATGTGGATGCTCTTCGGATTTGTAACCTTAAACGGTACGTTTACCTTTTAAAATTAGTCATGTATGAAAAGGTAAGACTACACATCTTTATGTCTTAATGATAGGTCAGATGAACTGATTACAAACTTATTACAGTAATCCATGTTGGTCAAGATGGCTGCATGGTGACCACCCCCCCCAAAGCATCTCTTAGTGCCTCACAGCTCGTTTGAGGCCCAGATTAATGAGCCAGTGCTCTCCTGTCATGATCTGTTCTCCTCTCCCCTGCTCGTCTGCATTCTTGTGATGCAGCTTCATTTTTCATGTTCTGGTTTGTTTCCTTCTGAGCCTGACATTTGTGTGGAGATGCCGGTGTGTGTGTGTGTGTGCGCTTCAAGGTGAGCGCCAAGGCGCCGGCATGGCAGATTCCAGTCCATTTAGTAAGCATCAGGTTAACTGGGGCTCAGACTTCACATTTTCCCACAATCCTGTGCATTTCTGGGTCCTCTGATGCTAGCCATTGATAAACACACCTATATTGTTTTAAAACCAGTTTTTAATATGCCAAAAATCGAATTGTTTAACTCTTATAGTTGTTTCTTGCACGTGTACCTTGACTGGCCATGCTCCTTGTGAGGCTCCCCTTGTTTCTAGTTCAGTAAAATTCTACTGGAAAAAGAAATCATAGTAGCTTTAGAGAACTTTACCTGTATTTCCAGGTTTGGATGTATTCCGAAGGCTTGAGCCGTCAACACGGAAGTCTCTTGCTGATAAGGTGTTGATTAATATCTGCATGCTGCTTTTGCACTTAATTTTCCTTGTTATGGTGATTTTGTAATATTTAATTTGTATCTATAATCTGTAACTTTTGGCCTAATTTGAAACATTACTGATACACTGTCATCTTCAGCAAATTAAGACTTTGACCTGATCTTCAGTCAGATTTTAATAGCCTGTGGAGATCAGTTGTTTAGCTTTATGATTATTCATTAGGTCACGTTAACCGCAAAACCGCATTAAATGCAATCAGATTAATGCAACGTGTACTGCAAAGCAATCTCTTGTCAGCCAGCTTTATTTGATCCCTCTTGCAGGCTCAGGCCGTGAAAGACGGCATTATTCCTAATAATGTATTCGGATGTTTGTTCTCTTCATTCAAAACGTGTTGTTGTCATTATACAATAGTGCTTCATACATTGTTGTTAAGCTTAAATACAGAAACTCGAGATGTTCGCATTATGATGAGAGAATAATGGCTTCCGTGTCAGTGTTTAGTTCCATCTGGTAGCCAGTGCTGTTTACATCCTGGTCTGTGTTTGGCACCACTTTCACCAAAGCCCGCTGGCTTTGTTGTGATCTGTATTTTGTCATTATCACCTCGTTTTATAGCTAATTGTGTAATTATAGCTGTAAATGTTATCTTGTGAGCTACGGTTTGTCATCCTCCATGTTTGTTGTGGAAATGCTTTGAAGCATGAAAAAGGAAACATTCCATTTGATCTGTTAAATCAGTGTGTGATGTCACTTGTCCCAGAAGTCACATGACCACCCTGAATGTCATTAAACTGCAGGACATTTTAGGACACAATTGCAAAACGCTTAATTGTTTTATTGATATTTATTTGTTTGGCTGCATGTTCTCCTTGTACTGCCGTGGGGTTTCCTTTGAGTACTCTGGTTTCCCCTAACAAACATGCTGAGGCCAGCTGGAGTTACCAAATCGCCCATAGGTGTGAGTGAATGGTGTGTGAGTGTGCCCTGTGATGGGTTGGCACCCCATCCTGGGATGTTCGCTGCCTTGCATCCATAGCCTCCAGGATAGGCTCTGGTTACAAGCGGTTACTGAAAATGGATGTATGTATGTGTATGTTAAACTTGCAGGTGATGACTTCATCGTTTCTGGTTGATTCTGATTTGCAGCATATCATCGCCGCCTGTGAAATGTCAGAATTCACCTCTCGATATGTTGAGCTGTTACTCTCAGTTCCGATTCCATTTAAATGCCTAACTTTTATAATCCATGTATCTCATTTTATGTTTTTTTTTTTTTTTTTTTTTTTTTTTTTTGCATTTAAAAATTAAATTTTTTATACCGTCCCAAATGGGGTTGTACCAGAACGGGCCGGGTTGTTTTTATATGCGTTTTAAATGCAGGTTATTTACTTAAGGACTCAGCGCTCTGGATTTTCTCAGTAAGCCTAAGATTTAACCAGCCGAAACCCTTATTGGAAATGAGCTTTAATCGGCCTGACTGTCACACATGGTTTTAGAGAAACCAAAACAATTTCAGTGAATACTGAATAGAACCTAATATATCACTATTCTGAAGCTAATTTGCATTTACCAGCTGTATTGCATACAGGAAATGATATTTGTACTTTTAGGTTTTTCCAGCAAGTAAATGCTTACCACTTGTACAATAGGGTTGATCTGATTACTTTACACCGGTGATTCATTTTGTAATTTATTGCTGTTCTATATCCATTTGAAACCTAAATTATATATATTGTCATGCCATTGGGGTTTTGAATTTATACAGAATCAGATTCATTTGTAGAGGAAAAAAACAGGAATATTAATTCAGATTTAACTGTTACTCTAAATTCCAGTGGCGATCTCTGGTTCTAGTTCTATGAGTGAATAAAATGTCTCCGGAGCTTAAAGTTTTAGGTGAGACCCTGCTATTGTAAAGTCCAGGCCGCTGTTTACCCACCTAATGCATCTCCTGTCCAATTGGGCATTAAGTTAATGTTTTGGGCTCCCGTCGATAAGGAAATCTGAGCCAGGTTGGCAGTATGGATTATATAATGCACACGGTATGTTGATGAGCTTGGGCGGCTGGTGTTTGGCTGGATAATCACACCCATTCCTGGGGTCTCCCTGGGGCGACATGTCAAGGAATCACATGTACAAATGATGTGTTCAGGGATCCCACCGGCCGCACACCGGTAGCGGTTTAATTGGGATCCCCCCCACCTCAGTTCTGCTTGTCTGCTCTGGCAAGGCGGATGCGGGTAGGTGCACTAAGTTGAGACAACCTTGTTTGTTTAAAATCATCCTGTTGGCTCTAACCCCGCCGTCTCCTGCCACTCCAGGAAACACGCCGCTTCACCTGGCCGTGATGACGGGACAGAAAGGTGAGTAGAGCATTTCTTGTTTGTTTCTCTGTGCCTGTCTGTCTATCTGCCTGTTTCGAGAGTGAACTAGACCAGTGCAGTTATCTAACTCCAATAAATGGCGTTTAGTGGAAGGGAGGCAGTTATTACAGTAGAAGAAACCCAGTGATATTATCTCTTTTCCTCTGGGCCAGTGTTTGTCATGCCGGTCCACGTTTTCGCTCCCTCCCAGCTCCCTACTGGTAGCCAAAATGTCGGCTGTTTGGCAGGGAGATGGGATGGTGCAAAAACATCGACTGTCTGGGGTCCCCGAGGACTGGGTTGGGTGAAGCTGTAGGACTGCAGCCCTCATGCTCCTTTTCCTCTGAGGCTGACTGGGTCTGTGTTGTTCAGAAATCCCACATTTTGTGATTCGATCTGGAGTTTCTCAAGATTTGGTCACCCTGTAAATTTTTTTAAGGGGGATGGGAGTCAGTGCTCGGTAGCCAGAGGTTGGGGTGGATAAGCTGTTGTTTATGTAAAATCCTGTGTGGAGCGGCATTGGGGTGAGGCAGCTATGCTCGCTAAGAAGAGCTGGCCCTACCCCCCCCCCCCCCGGGGGGGGGGGGGGGGGGGGGGGGGGCGGGGGGGGCGCGGGGGCGCCGCCGGGCGCGGCGGGGGG
>JAODLD010000049.1:15937125-15981027 GCA_026781065.1 Mormyrops boulengeri
GCCGCGTCATTTACCCGGCCCCCCCCCCCCCCCCCCCCCCCCCCCATAAGTGGGAAATGGCAGCTCCAAACTTGGTGTTATGGTAACCTAATTATGATACCATCCCATTCGGTAGCATTGCTGGTAATTGTTTTTCTATTCCTAATTCTGCCGCGGGTGCTATGCATGTTTGGGTGGGCGTCTGGCATCGCCACACAGACCTGCGTTTACCTCCCGGAGCGGTTTGCAGTCTCGTGAGCCTTCGGCCTCCGGTTCCGAGGAGGATTAGGCTGCCTGCCCTCCCTGGCAAGCCAGGCCCCCATCAGCATCCGTCTGAGGCTCTGGTCCTGGACCTGCGCCCATCTCCCAGTGCCCGGCACGACTTTTCCTGCTCTGTCCTGCGTACTGTCCGCTTGGCCACCTAGACCCCATTCTCTAGTTAATTTTTCCTGCCCATTTGTTTGCTTCTATCCAACATATTGAAACAGAAGTTATCTTACTTTATAATTTTTATAGGCTGCGATCAGGCCCTTGTAATAGGCTAGTTTATTCATAGTTGCCCCGCCCTATCAGTGTTAATAGCCAGTTGTAATTAGTTACCCTCAGCATAACTGTATCTGGGCTTAAGCTGACTGTCAGGGGCCTTGCCGTTCTCTCTGACAATATCATTCTTTAAATCTTGAAAGTGAAATGATCTAGTGTCGTTTTCATAACCTGGCCCCCTCTCAGTGCTGTGCAGCCGTGTCCCCGGAGTTTTCTAGAAGAGCAGATCACCCCAACCATATCATGCCGCCGGCCTCTCGGATCCTTCTGCTCGCCCATCCCCACCCCCCCTTAATAAGAGTGTCCTCTGCAGGGCTCCTCACCTGGGCAGGGAGCTGCTGTGTAAGGAGAGCAGGAAGAACTTCAAGGCAACCATCGCTATGAGCCAGGAGTTCCCACTGGGCATCGAGGCGTGAGTGTGGACGCCGAGGCCGCCGGCCGCCTTTGCCCCCAACGCCCTGCGACGCGTCTCTCTCCCCGCAGGCTCCTGAACGTCCTGGAGGTCATCGCGCCCTTCAAGCACTTCAACAAGCTGCGGGAATTCGTGCAGATGAAGCTGCCGCCTGGGTTCCCCGTCAAGCTGGGTGAGGAGGCAGCTACCGTGCAGAAACTGTGTAATGTGTGTCAGCCACTTTAAAAGCACTCCTGACGTCACCCCAGTATGTATATTTTGCTATATAGCAGATGCCTGTATCCAAAGGGACATGCAGTTTTGAGAGAGCAGGATCAGACAGTCCTGAGAGCAGTTAAAGGTCTTGCTTACGAGCTCAACAGTGAATTGATATTATGGGATTTGAACCGAAAACCTTCCGATCATAGGTCCAGTGTCCTAGCACTGAGCTATTCAGCACCCATCCAGTATACCCATGTATTTGTTGACTCAAGCATATCATGATTGATTGACCAGTTTCAGTAACTTTTATGTCACATATTATATTTGTTCAGAAAAAAAATTACTACCGACCTTAAATGTTTAACGCTGTTAAAATGATTAAGATTTCTGCACTGTACTGTATGTCCATCTGACTTTCTCACAGCAGTTTTTATCCACGCCGTAAGTGACCGGCGGTGTCCCTCGGAGACGCCCCTGCGATGTAACACCCCGTGTACACTTCTGTTTCAGATATCCCTGTGTTTCCCACTATCACCGCCACCGTGACATTTCAGGAGTTCCACTATGACACATTCGACGCGTCCAACTTCACCATCCCTAACGAGTACAAGGAGGACCCCAGCCGCTTCCCCGACCTCTAACCTCCCCCGCCCCTCCCCTCGCTGTGGAGCGTTCGCCGGGTCGTGAATAATTCAACCCACAAAAAGGGCATTCGATTGAAATGTGGAGGAGTTTGCTCGGTCTGACCTTTGCAGAAAAGGGACTGACGTATCGAGCCTCCAGCGAGGGCGGCTGGTTTGTTGGACGAATTTTTGTTGAGGTATGGGATGGGAATTGTGGCAGCCCGCCCGGGTTTAGGATCACCCAAACCTGTCCACATGCGTCACCATGCATCACCGCTGTACGACGTGCCGAGCTTATAGCGCTAGTCTTTGCAGGTGAACGCCTTAAAAAGTTACAAAAGACCCATTTTAGAGGCTGGTTTTGAATAGTGAAGAAGTCCAGTCACACCAAACTGTAATTTTTTTTATTACTTTTTAACGTGTAAACTATGTGGTAAAATTTACATTTAAAAAAATACAGAAAATGTCAGCATTCTCTATAAAACCCTTTTCTGTTGGGTGTGGGGTATGAACAAAGCTTTCAGTGGTGTATGATACAGATAGGAATTTTTAATGATGGAGAAATACAGGCCTTTTTTAAGTACAGGGTTGTTAATACCTCTCAAATCCTTTTGACGATGCGCTGTCAGCTAGCCGTAGCTGCTATCTGAATGTGTTTTTTATACCAGGCGGTCGGGTGCTGGAACATGATGTGTGATTTGTACATTCGGTGGAGTTTCTAAAGCCGCACAACGCCCCCAAACCTCCTAAATCCCTGGTAGCTGGGGGAAGGCGAGATTAACGGGCTGGGGGGGTGGGCGGGCCAAAGAGTCGTCCCGACTGTGAAGCCACACTGCAGTGCCATAGGAGATCTCTCTGCACCCCCGACGACGGCTGTCTATCTCCGTGTTGTTTACGAACAGACTTCAGGTTTTGTGGAAGTTCATTATTCGATAGGCAGTTTTCATTTGTGTGCGGATAATATCCGTGGTGCAGTAAAACATCGCCAACCGGGGAAAATTTCGGTCGCTACAGATTATGGGCGAATCCGGCTTACAGGTTTCAGCGTTCCTCCAGCAGTAATGTAATTCCATATCTGGTGCTTAAAATTTCCTACAAAACGTAATATTCTCTACTATATGTCTTCGTAGATGCCACATTTTGTATAAAAAAAAAAAAAAAAAATCAAGTACTGGATTCATTAGTGTCGTCATTTTGTCGTGTAATTTTTTTTATGCCCCCTATACCAGTTCGTACAGCCAGTAAGGAAAGCCGTCATTTTTGGTTTTCCACCATTTCTGTGCGTTTTAACGTTAACCACCTTTTACACTACATGTGCTTCCGTGTCTCACTACTGGATAGTGTGACGTCACGTCTCGACTCGTGCATTTTGTAAAGATACATGTTTAAGCTTTGTTTCATTAGGTACAGTGAGCAGAATGAATATTTTAAAAGGCATACACCAACTTTTCCACTTCTAGGAGGCTGTGTATATAATTAAACTTCTGTCTATACGTTTCTGATTGTACAGCAAGAACCTTGTATAATTGCCTTCCTCCCTATTTTCCTATTAAAATTGTATTGTAATAAAGTGTTCGTATGCCATCAGTCTACACTGAGTTTATTAAACGGTGCATTTCTGTTTATCAAAATGTGAGTGCATGTCTGTTTATAACGTGGAAGTAAATGGTTCAGTTGTTTAATGAACCTTTGCGTGGTAGGTGAACAGGCTTCAGCAATGACTCTCGGATGCAATCCTGTAACCATTAACGATTTTCTTGTGGGATTTTGAGCTAATTCGCGATGTATTCTTTAATACCTCCCTAAATATCCTAATAATGTTAGTCATTTACAGACAGCCATGAGAAACTCATCGTAAACAATGCAATTGATGTGTTAGGTTACTGTGGTGGCCTGTGGTGTCTTTATGCATTAAGGGATTATCTGTGGTTAATCGGTCCTGTTGCAAAATGGGGCTTCCGGTAACTAAACCTATCCTGTGATGCGGATATAGAACCGGTAAGTGACACGTATAACAGGAATAATGTGTTGTATGAAAATGGCAAGGAAGGGAAAAGGTAACTCTACAAAGTGACTGCTTTTGGATCCAGACTGCTGGATTGTGGGCCTTTTGCCATAGGAAGAGTTTCCCTTGAATTCAGTGTGTATCCTGATAAGAGTACGTCCTTCAGCTGAAGCTGTCTTCCCCACCCAAGGCTTGGTTTAATTTTGGTAGTTTTCTGTGCTGCTGTTATGGGAATACTGTTGGCTCTGATGCATAAGATTTTTTTAACCTTTATGGAATTGTGATAACATGGGACACTTTGCCATAGGAACGTGATATTTATGGAATTATAGCTGTGAAATCTACTGCATTTAAAGTAGTTTTACCTGAACCACTACTTACTGCCATCTGAATGCGTTTGGCACGGGCTGCTTCCAGACATTTGTCTTTGATGCTAGAATACATTCATTTAAGTGTCAATTTTGATGGCGGTAAGTAGCCCTGAATTTAAACGAGGTGTATTTCTCTAACCTTTGCTGTTATTTTGTTAGATGCTGATGTGAATGACCCTGACCTCCCACTCTTATGCTGCCGGCCCTTACGCAGACCCCCCCCATGGACACAGAAATGCTCTCTGTAATTTGGTGTAACCTTGCTGCTTTCCCCCACCTGTTAAAGCAGCAGTGTGAGCCCCCGGACCTGCTCGCTGTATTCTAGGTGATGTACAGCCCCAGAATGACTTTGGTGGGCCTCTCTGCCCTTACAGATCCTGTGCAACAGGAACAGATCAGTTCATTGTGCCAGCCCCCCCCCCCCAGTATATGGCCCGCAGTGTCTTGTTCCTGCTTAGCAAATGCCTCATGGGAGTTTCACTTACACAAAAATGTTCTAAGGCTGAACGAAAAATAATTGGTTCAGAGAACCAGTTACATTGTAGAGGAGGTACGATCAACCAATAAGCTGTCTTGGTCCCGCCTCCTCTACAATCTGATTGCTTATCTCTGAACCAATCATTTTTCCTTCTTCCCTCAGAACATTTTTGTGTAAATAAAACTCACAAGCTCCTGAATAGTATACTACACATCCTCTAAGCTACCCCATCTTGCTTTCTATGACACTGAAACACACACATAGGTGAGGACAAGCTTGGCATCGACGGTCAGCCACCTGCAGCGGTGCCCATGTAGCTGGGGTTTAAGGGCCTTGCTGAAGGCCTCACAGACATGAGTATTCTGCAGAAGCTGGACTCAAACGGCAACCTTCCAATCACAGGCACAGAATCTTAGGCCAAGAGCCACATGCTGTAATACAATACAGTAGCATTTTTTACATATTTAATAGAGGGCATGAACAAGTGAGGCAAATAGCACATCGTAAACATTCATGCTGTCAAGGAGTCAACTTAAGTGCAACTCGAATCAGCTTCCAGTGAACGTCCAGGTCCACATGTAAGCAGTACTGGAGCAGGAGAAACAATTACACGTGACTGTTAAAGAACCTAAGAGGATCATAGCTTGGAAGTGTGGTTGGTCAGATGCATCAGCTGCCTTTGATTGGTTGATTGTGTAAGGCACACCCTCTGAACAGATATCCCATTAGAGGCTTTCCCAGCCCTTGATGCACCTCAAGCTGACTCAACCCAAAATTGTACATAACAATTTTCCAATTGTTGTTCCAGTTAATTTTCCAAGCTTGTTGTTCAGCTAGCTTAAGAGCTGAAGAAATTATCCAGAACAATTCCTTAATTCATTTACATATAAATATTTTTCATACATATACATGTGTTTATTTTAAAAAAGGTCCTACACATGGTTTGTGGGACCTGCGTGCATGTTATATTGCTACTGAGGAGACCCTTAGTCGGTGCTGCAGATAGCGGCTGTGAACTTGACAGCCTGTTTTTAGCGTAACGCTTTGAAGTTCCGCTATGCATTCCACTTCCATTCCCATCTTGTGCCTACATGTAGCTCAATGCTCACAAAATGCTAAGTGCTAAATGCCTGCGGCCAAGCCTAGGGGCCACCTAATATCTTACTGCATAAACCTAAATCACATTCGGGTACAATCTGACAATTTTGTGCATAGTACAGTGCAAACCACCTCTGCCCCAAACCCTTGCCAACATGAGGGGTGACTTTGTATGGAATTGAAACAACCTAAACTGGAGAGAGCATAGTTAAGTATAGTAGCATACAATAATGTATAATAGCTTGCTCTTTGGTCAGTTACACCAAATGACCCTTTCTTTATTTTCAACATAATACTAACGTTTCTGGCTTACACGCTTCTCAGTTGATTTCCATACAAAATTAAGACATCACTCACTGATGTAAAAGAATGACAATGTTAATGTAGCCTTGATAGTAGGGCAGAGCGATTAAAGTTCAAAAGGCTATAATTACGATATTTAAAACAAAACAGGAATGGAAAAGTTACCTGATAAACTGTAGCCAAACCAAATTATCTACCACCGAAGTCTGTTTTTACTAGGAAAGGCAAGTTCACAATTCAAAATACAGAACTGAATTTCACAGAACGTGAATTGACATTTTTAACTACAACTATGACAAAATGTACACATAAAATTAACTACAGCATCGGTGCTGACAAATCACTTGATTTTGCTCAATATCATCTCTATGAAATCCAAAATATTGTACAATACAGCAGAAGACGTGTCTTCTGGTGGTCAGTTCTCGTTTGCCCAATGCATATTTCTTAATTTCACAAACATGCCAAGCTGAGTGAGCATGGACAGAAATGATGGTGATCGGCTTGTTAAACACATGGAAAAGAGGTAAACTTCAGAATGAATATATTGCTGCTAAATAATATTTAAAAGTGCATAAGATTTTTTTAATTTATACATGTTATTGAATATTCAACAATGCTGACTCATCCCTAATCGGAGTCTCCTCCTTTGTCTGGGCTCCCTGCCAGGATGTCTGATTGCAGGTCTGAACCAGGATGACGGACCTGGTTGAATCTCTTCCTCTGGCTTCTCAGTTTGGGAACCTGCCAGGGAGAGGATCATTAGTTTGATCTAGGACTGTGTTTCGCGATGAATAAGTCACTGGACTGTGAGAACTGGAAATTAAACCTATCATACAACTGACATCCCAGCTTGTCTTTCAAGTAGGGAGTTACGATTCATAACATTAAAGTGGACTGCAGATGGTGATCAGGATGTGATCTCGTTTGGATCAGCACACAAGCAGAAGCATAAAGCTGTTTAGCAGTTTTAAAGATTAGCTGGTTAATCCGGCACGGTGAGTGCGCCAGCTCTGTGCTCAACAGAACACACCTCCACACTGACTCAGCGGTGTCTCGGCCGTCCCTGACATCCTCGCTCTCTTTTGGGAAATCTGTCCAGATCCACCCCATCATCCGTGTTACGCCTGTGGTAAACAAACAGCCCACTCACTAAATGACACCTTTACGAAGCATCGATGCCACTAGTCATCAGATGCTCGTTACAGAAAGCACCCAATCACAGCCAGGAATTTCAATCAGCTGTCAATCCAAGCAGAAGATTGAACTTGTACACAGGGATGGAGAACTCAAGGGGAGATGAAGCTGCGAAACAGGTGGCTACAGCTGGGTGTGGCATTCGGCCCGGGCTCCAGGAGCATTTACTGGGGCGGGGAGGGGCAAAAACTAGGGGGAGTAAGTGCTGATTGGAGCCACCTCTTCAACCATAATGTTCTCTTGAATCTCCCCAATATTTTACATACCAGCATATAGAACATTAGCTTCTAGCTCCATTACACGCTAATTAAAACCAACAGAACGACACAGATGCATGTCTGGGTTTTAATGACACTTCAATCAGTGCAATAGTCTCTGCAAACAAACATCTACACCTGAAAATGAGGCCACGTGTGACCCTCACGTCGGAGTTCAAGTTTGCAGGAAGAGTAAAAGCCAGCGTCAGCAATACCAGTCAGTGCGGTTAGAGAGAAGCCCAAATTAACTCAATTCAACCAGCACTCACTACAGAGAAGTACATGGAAATCAAATTCAGATTGTCTACAGATTAGATTACTGATATTCATCCTGAAATAACCATGAATTAGCACCGTGACCCCACATTACTGAAAGGTGCCTTTCTGCATGGGCCTCTGTGCCTCTACACTCTCAGCACCATCTGCCACTCTGCTTAATGATGAGACTCAAAACCATGATTACAGGCCGGACCGTTTCATTAATCTAACAGCTGTATCGCTGGCCCATTCATACTGCAGGTCTCAAATGCCAGAGTGTAGATTAAATTTAAGACAGATCAGCAGACGCACTGTTTCACATCATCCTAGATTTATTTAATTACAATTAAAGAGGCACTTAGCCAAAATGAAATAAGACCAGCCCCAGCTATCATCCGATGGGGGCAGCTGGAAGTATTGGACTGCAGCGTTTCCCAACCTGGTCCTTAGGGACCCCAAACAGTCCGTGTTTTCGCTCCCTCCCAGCTTCCAGTAAATCAAGGACTTGAAAACTTGAATGTGTTGGGAGCTGGGAGAGAACAAAAATATGGACTGTCTGGGGGTGCCCGAGGACTGGGTTGGGAAACACTGCCAGCACCCCTTCCTCTTCAGAGAGAGAGAACCACACTGCTACTTCCCGTACCTCCTGTTCAGAGAGAATCCAGCTGCATCATCATTTTATTATTTTATTTCTTCTTTTTACCATGTATAAATTAAGTTTACATATTTTTAATAAAAGCATTCTGAATTCCATGAGAGTTATTTTAAAGCTGCTCTGTACAGTACCAGTCAAAGGTTTGGACACACCAAGCCTCAGCATACATTTTTTTCCCATAGATGTTATTTTATAGGTTTGATGTCTTTATATAAAGAATAGCACAAATAAACTATTCTATGGGCAGGTGTGTCCAAACTGCAAATAAAGTTTGACTGATTGATTAGTTCGGGGTCACCAGGTTTGAGGTAACCTGTACTGTGAAAAAAGCACTACTTAATGTAGCATGTAGCAGAAGAGGGAAGGTCCAGATCACCTGAGCTTGCGTTTCACTGCCTCCTGGTGGTGCTGCAGTCAGTTATTCAGTGATGTTTTCTCTATGCCTGTAGAAGAGATGAGGAGAACATTTTAAAAGGCCAAACCCCATAATCGGCTTATGATGGGCCACTTAAGGAGACACCACCCCGGATTCATACTGCTCTTAAACCAGTCTGCTGCTCCTGTGGGAAGGGCCAGAGCATCCAGGACACCCTGGTTCCCAGTTTAAAGCCTTCCAATTCACAGCTAGCAGACAGCTGGTATCATAATCAAAGTGTGATGCTGAATATTGTAGCCATGCCAAAATTAAGAGGCACTGAATTTTAAGCAAGCAGCGCAATTGATGCACACACTGGGTTGGATGGTCACGGTTTTCAGAAGCTGAAACCCCTTCAGCTTGGAAGCAAAACATGGTTCACCTGGATTTCCACAGCATCCTCAAAATCCTGAGAGCCCATGTGGGTCTCGGCAGTCGTCATGCAGCCAGGTAGGGGATCAAGACTTGGGGATCCGGAGGGCAAATAACAGGACAGCATCCTGAGAAAAGTCAAACTTGCAACAATATGCATTCAATGAAGACAACTGTGTCATTTAAACCAATTCATGCAGACTCTACATTGACAAAAGTGAAAACTTTGCCAACCAAAAACATGCAGTTCTCAACTCCAACTACATTCATGCTTTTTGGACATGCCCAGAAATGCCAGTTCTGCTTGGGAATCTCCACCAAACTCTCCATCTTCTACAAGTATCACATGTCACCATCCCCTAGCAAGATGCATCTTAAGTAGAACCACCATGAAATCCATCATCAGTGTTGTAATGACAGTCATCCTTATCACTAAGACCATTCTCCTTGAGGCAAAGCACCATTTACCAAGTTAAACGCATTACTTGTAAAACAGCCTTGCCCTGTGTTAATTTTGTTGACAAAAAAATTGCCATAGTTATAGTCAACGACCTTTATTTTCAGACTAAAACGACACTATAACTAATTAAAAATAATTTCGCGAGGTCTCAGACTATGACAAAGTGTATTAACAATTTCGTCAACGAATAAAAACGAATCGAAAATGTTTGAATGAGACGAGATCCAATACTATTTTGTGTGATATATATTTAAGTAGCCTATTGGTTGTATCAACATTGCATGTAATCGTTTTAACATAGATACTTACGAACTTTAATCGCCATGAGAGTAGGATATGGGCGGTCTTATTATTTCGAAAAGATATAAAACGTGACATGTTGTGTTTTCTCATATTCGTTTTATATTTGTCGGAGTAACAACGCAAACGGAATGACAAGCCGTTTCAGGCCAAAACACCACATTTTACTTTTCATTTCAAATAAAACGCGGGGTTGCCAACTTCGGCCAGCTGGCTGGAGTGAAATTTTCAATTCGAGATGTCTGCACACAAATGTAACAGTTGTTATACCTTGTAAATAGTCTGCTTTTGTATTTATCTGTTTAAATACACTTCTGACGTAGCTAATTTTAGGTTTATAACGGTATAATATAGTAAGATTGCCGTAAGATTTCCTGCGTGTCTGAAAGCGTGAGTGTCATGCCAGATGCTTGAGATTTGGCAACCCTGAAAACGTACATTTTTTGTTTCACCTGAGTTGATTTATATAACAAATAACATTGCTTTTTACAGTTGTTACAAAGCGGAAACATCAACTTACATGAAATCACCAATAAACTACGTCTACAAATATTTATTTTAATATTTTCATTTTAATATTCTAAAGAGAGCAGGCCTGGTGGCATTATAGCCTATGCCCCTTTTCTTTGAAGTGATTTTATTTTTGCACAAATGGCACTACTGATTTTACAGTACTCAGTTTCCGGGTAAATAAACATATGTTTGTGTTTCAAATAAGAAATCTGTGTATTTGTGTACTGCACAGTCAGACCTTAATACAATTCCTTAACATCGGTTTCATTTCATCTTGGAGAACATAATGTCTTTCAGAAATCGAAGGGAAACTTTAAACATTACACTTTGTACTTTTAATTTTAGTCTTATGATAGTTGTTGATTAGATCTTATGATATTTCGTCAACTAAAACTAGACTAAAACTGAAATAAATTTAGATGACTAAATTACGACTGAAACTAAATTACATTTTAGTCAAAAGACTATAACTAAAACTAAATGAAAACTTGCTGCCAAAATTAACACTGATTGCACTCAAACTACACAATTTTTTTTCCAGCTATTGCATTAAACCTTCACTCACGCCGCACACCACGCAAACCCAGCGCTCAGCATATGGAAGTGAGCGGAGACTTGACGTATTGTCAGTACTGATTAATCAAACCAGCACTGTGATGAAAATGAAAACAAAACGGAAAAAAACTCGTTTTTGTTTCAATAAACGAGAGGTGGTGATCACATGCATTCACTGCAAATTATGCTTCACAAGTTGCCCAATCCTACAGCCGTAGTCAGGTGCGCATACACAGTAAGTCTATACGAGATCCTCCCTCACTCAACTACAAACTGGGGTGATCGGGATCAAGTTCATCTCACTCCGCCTCCACCCTGCATGTACCGGCTGCGATGCGTGATCATTAGGGGTTACTGACATGCAGTTAATCGACTCGGAAACTCTGAGCGTCCGCAGGATGACGGAGATGCCTGATGCTCATGTAAACTACTCACCGCAGGGCAAACGAAATCGGCGAAGCAGCCAAACGCCATCATGACGGCAATAACGGTGGACTCCCTAACACAACGCGCCATGTCCCATGCCGATAGCCCAGACATACATTTCACCAGCCCACCTTAACAGCGGAGACTGAACCGGTAGGTCAATATAAAGAGGCTTGCCCCGAGTGCGCATGCGCGACGATGACGCCAAGCAACCAGGACCGCTGCATAGCTCAGCGCTGTCTCCCCCGTCAGCTATAATACCTAATCTGATTAAATACGGCGTATTGCCGTCGGCTGATCTCAGGTGTGTTGTATTTACTGCATTTATGCTGAATTTCCATTGGGACTACAGAACATATATAACGAAAAATGAAGCTTCGGTCAGTTCGGATTCCGTTCGCATTATAAACCCCTTTTGTGACCTACATGTGACATCATGCTACAAACGCTACGAAGCCGTTTTTCCAAAGCCAAGAGTTTTATTTTCTGCACAGCGCTTATTACCCTCCCCTTTGTGGATATATATATATATATATCTTTTTAAATACATTTCAATAAAACGAAAGGCCTTTGGCAAAGGATTTCTACACAGAGAATATATTCCACCAGTTATAGATCAATCATTATGTCAATCAAGAAGTGGAAAGGTTTAACTCCCATGTGCAAATCAATAAACTGGATGATACATTCTCACTAAACTTAATTATTAAGAGAATAATTATGTCTTTTAAAATTACTTTTTTTGCACAAAATTAAGCAGCAGTTAATTCCAATATACTCCCATATTGCAGAAGCTCGTACATTCACAATCTATAAGGATTTCCTAAATGTGTTTTCATTTACATCAATTATCTTTGAAAAGTACAGAATATTGGCTTTCAAGTTAGCTATAACTAACATACAAATATGATAATCTTTTTTACATATACATTTATATATACACAATCGTGTTACGCAAATGCACATGTACTGTAGAAATATATCTTACAGGTCTGATACATTTTTGTCCTGATTATTTTATTAATTTCTTACACAGTTATTATAAAATTTCACACTATAAGCAAGTACAGTAATAAATTACAAATAAAACCTGAACACAATTAGTATAAAAAATACCATTTATATTTAATATATTTATGTTACAATGTTTGAACTTAAGTGCGACTTTTTCACCATTTCGTCTTCCGGTCTCGCTCGTTTTCGAACAGGGTATAACGTTCAGATCGCCATATTCCCGCTTAAAAAAAGTCAAACAAACTGCTACATTTGGCGATGGAAAAACGTGGCACAGCACAGGGGGTCGCACGCGAAGGCAACAAAACGCCATTCACACGCCCAGATCCCGCGCTCGCACCACAATCTCTGCTCCGTAAGACGTTCGCCAGGAATGGCTTGCAATAAAGTCATAAAAAGCGAAAAACTGAATACCCAGTGTCATTATCAGTAGTTAATTTGCTTTTGTTTTAGGTAAGATCCTTCTTTGCAAAACTTATGCAAGGTTTGAAATCCCAACATGTATCCCTAAATTTAGAGAATGAAATAGTTATTAGGTTGTTAACCAATTGGGAATTGCTGTGTTTTATGTTCTTGTATAGATGCTCATTTTCTTAAGTCATAAGAAGCCCCCTTATGACTGTCATTGATAATATTAAGAATGAAGTCACAGATCGAGAACAGGTAGCCCTACGCTGAAGCAGTGTGACGGCCATATGCAAGTGGGCTGAAACAAATGCACTTTCCGAAGTATGTTTTCTCTGGTAAGAAATTGGTTGGCTTACTGAGCTACCCTGTGAACACAGCTACCCTTTCTACACCATCCACAATCCTCGTATTTTAGGAAAGTATATCAGGCGTCTATTGCCGCAGTACTCCCTTTGGATGCACGTCTTACAAAACCAGAGCAAGACCACACGTCCGCCAGTAGATGGCACTCTAGGGCAGGTTCTAGAGCACATTAACCGGTATTCCACAACAGGAGGATGGCGCTACAGAGTAGAATATTGCTTTGGCATTCTCGCGTCCGTAAGATTCGCATGTTGGGACTCGGAGATTTTCTCTCATGTGAGGAAACTACGCTGAAAACAATGACAGCATCCACGATCGCGGTTCAGTTCCCTTAATGTTTGACAGAGACAAATTCAAGGCAAAGTGTTCTATCCGTATTTTCCTCTTGAATACCGAAAACGATAGCAATCTTTATCAGACAGTTCTTCAATGATAGATACAAATCTGAGGCAGTGTTTATGTTGACTACTAATGGGTCGGTCTGCTTAGGAATGAATTAGGCCTATATGTAGGCGATATAAATAAATAAAATAAGAACAGATGCAGAGAAACACAGTGATGAGACGTCCAGAAAAAGAAAAAGAGACATCCACGCCCATTAAAAGCTTTGGGCTATAGGTAAAAATGGCACCATATTTACATACATTTTCCCTGTATATTTGTAATATTTTAGTATTTCTTTTGACGTTTCCGTCAACAGAAATTTGTCACTTGTCCAGCAAATGGCAAATGTTATTTTTCTTAGATAAAAACGTGTTCTAAGAGCACATTTCAGCATCCCCTCTTCACAAGAGGCTGTATTAAAATAAACGAGCCGTCTGCTCCCTCGGCACCACCAAGTCCACAGTGTCTTGGACATCCCACAGCTGAATTACAGCACTGTCGTGCGTAAAGGACGATGTCCGTTCATCACCAAAAAGCGCAAAAAAAGAGACGCAAAAAGACGACATGTGCGGTGGGGAAAACATGGAGATCGGTGCAGCATGAAGCGGCCGAGGAAGAGGCGCGGATCGGGGGGGGGGGAGTGAAGGTAACACGCAGACAGGAAGACCGCTCTTAGGGGGGGAATCTTTTTTTCCTTAGATACGTTTGAGAGGGGGTGTTACGGGAGAGAGAAAAACGAATGAAACGAAACTTGTCGAAAATCAAGCTAAATGTTAAGGGTCATGTGGGATTGGCATTAATTTCCATTTTCTACGATTAGTTTGGGTGAGTGGGGCATGGCTGTGACACAGAATCGAGCATGTAAGTAATGTAAAAGGCTACCTTAATAATTTAACAAATGACATTGGAGGTGGGCATCACGTTGTAACCTAGAAACAAATTATTCAAAGAAGCCATTTTTAGACTTTTTTAGTCAGGATGCTTTGAATGTTTACCGTCCGGTTTTCTTCTAAAAAAATGAGTCAATAATCCTCGTGTAAAATCCCGTATGGTACAGTGTTTTTCTGTAATCTTGAACGGCACTGAGAAAGTTTGAAGTCCATTAATATACAAACACGAACGCAATTTTATGTCCTTGAAAACTCATTTCATATCCTGTTATATGTAACCTGTAAAAAAAATCCCCTTGATCACTTCGCCATGAGTTAAACAACTCCAGTGAGGGATAATCTTCTAATTTTGTCAGCACCCCCCCCCCCCCCAAAAAAAGATTAACGCCATTGCCTCGGCCTAACCCCCAGTGCAGTATGGGAGGAGATCTTACCATATCTGAAGGCTCAAACTGGGTTCCCTCGTCCACCTAAACTCCCCTGAGAGACTGAAACCGAGGCCAGGATTCCTCTGAGTGCATACAAAACGGAGTGGGAGAAGGGCAGGTAACAAGCAGGGCCCGCAAAGGGCTAGGAGACAGGAAAAGACAAAGTGGACGTACAGAAAGAACGGAAAGGTGGGGCTGTACAAGTCAGAATCAGCACGTATTAAATTGAGAAACGTCTCCAACCAGTCCTCAGTTCCAAGATATAAAATGATTTGTTTCAGTTTTTGTGCTGGGTTCGAAGCCGGTATAGTAAATGCAGAGACTCTTTCAGTTTTACAAAATTGTAATTCGTTCTGTTTTCGCATCATTGCCATTCAACTCTCCTAAAGCCCTGAAGTTCTGCCGGGTGCGATTAGGAGATGTAGTTCCAGAGGACGGTCTGAGGCTGCACAGATGGGTGGAATGGCGGCACTAGGGCACGCTGATCGCGGTGGGACACGAACGCCCCCACCTGCTCCTTGTGTCCCTCAATGTTCTTGTGCCCTTTGGTCTGGCTGAGGCAGTGGGCGCTCTGTGGTCGGGGGCATGTGGCAGAGATGGGTCTGGACTGGGGGTTCTGGTACTGCTGGATGGGGATCTTGTTCATGGCACCTTCGTGCAGTTGGTCCTGCAGGGGACGGTGGTGCGCCGTGGCCGAGGTCACATTCATCGTCTGGTTTTGGTGGGTGTGGCTTCCTGGCTGCAGGTGGTGGAACGACAGTGGGCAGAGAGTCAGGAAGGGGAGAAACGGCGGGCGCCCCTGCCCAGGCGGCTGGCAGCATACGGAAGGAGACTGCTCTCCAGGAGAAGAAACAGAAACAAGCACTTCATCTGCGAATTAATAAACGCCGCCGAAATAACACATATCGGGAGAGGAAAAGCGAACTGGGCTGGAATATGAGGCCAATGCTTCCAGACCCATCATGATGGCGAATGCGATGGTTTTTGACGCAGAAAAAAGGAGGCGGCAGCGGGGGAACGACGGCAAGGGGGGATTGCTGGGGTATCCGATGCAGGCTGAGTCACCGCCGTTAGTAATCTACTCTGACATTTAAAAGACCGGCAAAACTATATTTAAAAAGCCCTGTAAATGTTAGAACAGCCATCATAAATATAATAATCGGTGCAAGGTGGCAATTTTCCTTTAAGACCGTGATTCCATGGCCTGCCACGATAAACACTCGGGGTGAATTGTGCTAACGGTCCGTGCACATCAGGTCTGCTTCCTAAACATAGTATCTGCCACCCGCATCTGCTCAGATCCTGCTTTTGGGGTCATGCAACCAGGCTAGAAAGGCCAGGGGAACCTCAGAGAGAGAGGAACCGGTTTATTCCGGTCACTGTTCCGGCCGTGTTCCAGCGATGTCGTCGGATTCGGGTTCCCACCCATTTCGTTCAAGTCTGATCCAGGAGGATGCCTCTCATTACCACCCCCCCCCCTTCATTGCCACTTCCTGTCCTGCTGTGGATGTGTTTCGCAAACCTATCACGGATTTCAAATGCCAGGCACACCGAAGGAAAATCACCCTGAGATGCTCTGAAGGACATCAGCAAAATCCAAAGCTTCTCCTTAACATTTTTCGTGAGAACAACCAGCCTGATTAAAAATTCGAATGAGTCAGTAGCAGAGCGCTTCACATTACGGCCGCGCGTTCGTTAGCAAAAGGGCAAATCACAGCGCTCCGGGATCGTAGTAATTACAGCAGCTCAAGAGCCCCTCCCCCCACCCCTACCGCAGGCTCTCCCATTCCCGGAAACACCCCCAGGTTCCTTACCTTCTTCATGTTATCTGGAGGTACATCTCTCCTACTAAGTGAGTACGGGGCCCAAGGCCCACCGCCTGATGGGTCCCCCTTGCGGTTGTCCTGAATATTGCTTTGCTGTCAGACAGGCAAAGGAAGAGCGTTTGCAGATTCACTGGGGGAGTTTCCTGTTTTTCCAGTGGTCTTAATTTCATTTTCGTTTCATTAATCTGAATCTCTGGGAAACCTTGTCTTTCTGAACCAAATTCTGCTAAAATTTGCAAAATAAAATAGCCAGCAAGGAATTTAAAATGTTGAACAGAAAAGAAGAATTTACTGATATTTAACAATTATACTTTTGTGATGGAAATTCACTTTGCCCCAGACCACACTGGCCTGTCCTGTCCATGGTGCTAATTTCATTAATATCAGCAATAATGCTGTTTTCAATTACACAGTGTTGTGTGCCATAAGACCACACCAGGGATGCCAGACAGTTTACTGTTAGCAGTAACACGTTTTTCATCAATTTAATTGAAGTTTTAGGCAATAGCCCATGTAGCTATTTCTGTAGTTCTGTTTTTCTTTTCCCAGTTTGGCTCAGAAAAATAAATCATTCTATATGTTTGAGGCATCATCTATTTTTGATATTTTTCCATTGGTCTCTGCTAAGACAGAGGCCTGGTCCTGGACTTACCCAGTCTGGCCGTTTAGTATCTATGTGCCTCAGCAGCTGCTGTCTCCAGTCAGGCGGCATTTTGTTGTGCTCCATCCAAAGCTCATCACCCCCGTCGGCATTCTTCTCCATGCACACAGCCAGGTTGTAATCCGAGGGAATCTTTTCCATCAAGGCGGCCATGGTTGGCCTTGCCGACACTGGCCGCGCCTGAGAAGCACCGTAGCTCTCGATGCTGTAACTCCTGGCTGAGAGGGGGCGCCGTGGAGCTAGGCTTTTGGTAGGGTAGCCTACAGGAGGAGCCTTAGGCTCTTGGTAGGATGCATACTCGCCATCGTACCTTCCGGGACCCTTGTGGAACTGGGGCTCTCCCTTGACAGGAAGCCTGGCTTGGTGCTCCAGCATAGCTTTTGGGTGAGGACGCCCACAGGCCTGCATCTCCTGGGCCTCCACCATGCGACGGAAGAGTGCCAGGTCCGTGGAGCTAACCAAGGAATCCGCCCTTCGGAGGCAACCCGGCCGTGACCTCTGCCCCGAGTACTGCTGAGGGACTGGCTCCTTGCTGACCTGATTTGGTGAGAAGGTAAACATCTGCTCTGCAGGCTGGTAGCCCTTGTACACCCTGGGGCTCACCAGCTCCTTGGGGAGGGTCTTTCCCGCTTGGTTGATGTACATGGTCGTGCTCGGGAATGGTGGCATAGACCTCCTTTCAGGATTCATCATCTCCATGGGACCCTGAGGGTTGTAGCTTTGGTCGAAATGGAAAACCTTCTTGGGACCGATGCCTTTGGACTCCTCGGGACCCTGCATGCCGCCAAAGTCATCTGTGTCATCATCCAGCATGGGGGCTGACAGGCTGCGAGACATACTGTGCTCGTATGGCACAGGGACATCCGCTCTGTCCACGCTGCCCTGGTTCTCCATTGCCGAGCCGTAGCTGTCGAGCGCGGCACCGTGCCCCTTGATGGAGCTGATGTCCAGCTCGTCCGTACTCTGCGATTTCTTGAACTTGGCCTTCACCTCCTTCATCATGGGATAGAGCCTCTCGGCGCTCTTGCTGATGGTGACGACGTTCCTGGGGGGATTCTGGCTGCCTTGCGGGTGCCCGTGAACATTGGCCTGTCTTACTGTGTCCTTGGGGTCCACAGCCGTCCCCCTCACCCCTGGAGGGGAGAAGGTTCCGGGCTGCTCTCCCATCTGTGGGAAGTCTTTCTGATTTGGCTTAGGACTACTCATGGGGGTCAGTTCCATCTTAGAATGGAAGGCCGTCCTCTCTTCAAGTGGGCTGGGGGTCCTGGCCCAGTTCTGCCATGGGTTCGCCGGAGGAGGCACTTCGGTGTCCTGCCCATGGAAGGGCTTGGCAGCCTGCTCCGTCTCCTGGGAGACAGCCACAATACGGTCCTGCCTCAGGAGGGCCCTCCGGCCCTGGGCCAATGCGCTTCGGGGCCCCAGTGCCGCTTTTGCTCCAGAGGTCTCCACAGATGGCTCCATGCTCCCAAAATCTGTGTTTTCATACTGGGTGCCATCGCCCCAGTTGTTGAAATTGGTGCTGAGGGGACGTCTCTCTGCGTGCTGCTGCATGTTGCTGGCCAGCCTCTGGTTTAGGTACTGTTTCTCCATGCTGGTGGGGATAGACTGGGCTAGTCTGTAGGGAGATCAGGAAAGCATCTTATCAAAGTCAGAACAGGTAGCTTAGTGCAGCTGGACAGACAGATGTTTATATCTGTGTTATATTCAATTTTTTTCACACATGACTCCTTCTTTCAGCTTTATGTGGGAGCAGCAAATCCCCCCCACAGCCCGCAGTGGTTCGACTCACAGTGGCAGTTCAAGAAAGATCGATAAAACACATTCCTCCCACAGCAAGGGAGGTGGTCATTTTCATCAATAAATCATGAAGCACTCGTAAGTGTGTTTATGATTGTGATAAGAAATGAAAGGGCTCAGGGTTAATTTATGGCATAAAATCTAACGCGACATGCGCATTTTGTGTGGTAGTGGCCTCAGGAAGGACTTACTTTGTGTTCACAGAAACTAAGGACCCTGTAAGACCGATTCCGGCTTGCTGGGCATAAAAGCCGGCCAGCTGGGTGGATGGGGGGAGGGGTTTCAGATGCGTGTGGGACGTGCTCGCTATCCTGAACAGCTTGGATTGTTTATTCTTTTTTTCAGGCTCCTGCCCTGACATCTGTTAGGACCTCAGCACACAGCGGGCTCTCCCTGCTTGGAATATGGGGTCTAACTGGCTGCAGGCTCATTTCCTTCTTTTGTTCTACTACAAGATCCTTTTTGACAATCCTGTTCCCTTGGTGCCTCTGCCCCACCTTTGTGAACCACCCCCCACCTTCCCCGCCACCCCCCAAGTCTTTGAACAAAGTCAATTGATGGTATTGCTATATTTCTTTCTAGTAAACACCTAATCTATATTCATAGATTTCAGTCACCTAACAAAACTTCTGCACAAGCCATAAAGACAAGAGTCCAGTCCACAAAAACTGGACACCCGTGATGTTTGGCTGGATCATTATTAGACTTGGCATTACATTAACAGGAAACCCCGAGTGCCTCCCACCTCTCTGTCCAGTGGGTGGGGGGCTCGCCTGTCTGTGCCCCCTGCTGTTGGGGAGCCTTGCCTTTCAAGGCGTTGGAGGACGCCTGCGGAGGCACGTAGTCAGGGTAGGCGGCCGAGGGCCCGCTGGGGTTCAGGCCGTGCAGTTTCTCAGCACTGTGCTCATCGATGGAGTCTGGAAAGGAGTGGAAAACGGGATGAATCTGAGCTGCATCACGTGAGAAGCAGCCAGAGGCATTAGGCACGTCAGGCCTGAGACCCCGCTGCAGGGATCCATCAGACATACCTGGTTTGTTTTTATTCAGCAGAACAACCTTGGTCTTGAACATTGGCGGTTCGGCTGAGGTGGATCTCATGTCAGAGATACGGATGTCGTTGGGAGAGTCCTGGGGGGCAGTACACTGTTGTAATTTCCTCACAAACTGCTGAACCAGTATGTTTGCCCCCTAGTCACACAGAGCCTGGCTCCTTACCTCTGAGCTCTCAGTCAAATCCTCCCTGTCCTTGTGGTTCGGAATCTCGATAGACGAATTCTGGCTGGTTCCCCGTTGCATCATCTGGATTTTGGCGTATTCTTGGACATCCCTGTCTGCCATCTAGCACACAATCACCACGTTATGGCAAGCTAGCGACGGTACTTATGGAGCAACATGTGTCGGCTAAAAAGGAGAACGATTTTACTTGTTTCTATATGTGATATTCACGTTTTGATTCCAATGAGTCTAAGCAGACGGAGCAACAGCTGTGACTTTAGTTGTCCATGATGTTACAAAGCTCACGGGAGTTATACTTACAGAAAAGTGCTCTGAGGGTAGAACAAAAAATGATTCAGAGAGCTAGTTAATCAGATTGTGGAGGAGGTGGGTCCAAGCAATAGAGTCGGCAGGAACAAGACATCTGATTGGTTGGTTCCACCTGTTCTAGTTGCTTGGACCCACCTCTTCTACAATGTGATTGGTTAGCTCTCTAAACCAATCATTTTTCGTTTTGCCCTCAGAACAGTTTTATGTAAGTGAAACTCCCATGAGCTGTTACAAAATGGGGAAGAATTGGTTTGGTGGATCCATAAATTTACTCACATAAATACACAGAAAATTGTAAAACCCAAGGCAACTCAGAAGGAGCTCTCACCTGGAAGCCATAGCCCACAGCATCTGTCCCTGCATTGAGACCTTTGGTCACCTCCATCTGGGAGGCTACCTCAGCAATGCCCTCCTTCATCGCCATTGGCCACCCTCTCTCATACTTGTCCTTGCCCTGGTGCTCCGCAACAACCATGCCAGGGGGGCACTTCTCCATACCGCCTCGCAGGTTCTGCACCGACTTGACGATGTTCTTCAGGTCCTCTGGGTATGGAGTTGGGTAGCGCTTCAGATTGATCTCGACCTTGCGGGACATGAGCAGGTAAGTGCATTTTGATCATAAGTATGATGCTAACAGACACCGATGAGTTCTTTGCTTGGATTAAAACAGCAGTACCTTGACTTTCCCTGTGCCATCATCGTCCTCCTTCTTGTCGTCACACTCGAAGGCCACGGTCATACGCTTCTGCCGCTCTTCCTCCCAGAGGGTGGGGTTGAAGCTGTCGGTGTCAGACTGGTAATCTGCAGGAGGCATAGGAGCGAAGCCGCCGGCCGGCCCACGTGAGCAGCGTGCTGGCGCCCGTGCCCCCCCAGAACGACGTTTTGCTCAGACCCAATGACAAAGCTCATCTTGGGTATCCAAAGACATGTGACCCACCGCTCAGTATCTTCCAGTAACCGTAAAATTGAGCAGAAATACTAAACAAGGTAAATAGATTTCCAGGTCTACAGAAATATGAAGTAGGATATGTTTTTATTCGTTAAAATATTCTTCTCTTTTCACCATCCTCAACTAGGCAGGAACAAGACATCTGATTGGTTGGTCCCGCCTGTTCTAGTTGCTTGGACCCACCTCTTCTAAAATGTGATTGGTTAGCTTTGTAAACCAATCATTTTTCGTTTTGCCCTCAGAACAGTTGTATATGAGAGAACATCAGCATCAAGTTCCCTGATGAGTTTTGCTCACAGAACCAAAGTGGGCTGCTCACTCTCTCCCTCCGATCTTCCCAAATCTCCACCCCCCCCACTCCCCCCGCAGCACCACAACCTACCTTCTTCATGCCGTGGTTGTTGAGGGAACATGTAGTTAGTCAGGACCCTCTGGTTTGTCTCTGGGTTGGCCTCTGACTGCAGCGGAATAAGGGCCTTGGACTGCAGGAGCACACAACCATACTCATTACCCACAAATCTCTTCTATATTACATCACTTCCTCCCAGAGGTGTTAAAGTATTGGGTGTGATCCCAGACCCAGACTCGTGGGACGGGAGGAACCTTGCTCTGACTGAAAGTACCCAGCAGGAAGCTGTGTGTTCACTATCTTATCTGCTTAGCAGTAACGTTGCATAATTACAATTCCCGACAAATGCCCGGGGACTGTTTACAGGAGCAATCTAGTTCCTGAGATTTCAGTGTTAACAGCTCCGCTGCAGCTATGCAATTAGCATTACACAAGAGATGGTACATTACTCTATTTTTTAAACCAAATCTCTTTCTTTATAGGTTTACTTCAACTGCGCAATAAGACCTCATTGCTCAACATGGTCCATGCATACATTCCTCACCATTTTAGAAGAGCTCCTTTTCTAAGTTAAAGTAGTGGAGCCCAGGGACAATTATTGGTTTCATTTTCATTTTATAAAATGTAGAAAAACAACACATTTAGGAAAAAAAACATTCTTTTTCCTTGCAAAGAAAAAATTCGTGCTAGAACAGGGGTGCTCAACCCGTCGATCGCAGTGTGTTTTGAGGCTGATCTCGAGATGATTAATGGATAATCATTTCATTGGGACCCTCCGAACTCTGGTTGGCCAAATTTAACATCACGAATTCCTAGCTTGCCAGAGTATTTCCTTTGTAAAAGTAGCTCTCACTGTAACAAAGGTTGGGCCACCCCTGTACTAGAACATCAGTGGTGTTTGGATGAATCTGCTTTACGCCGGAAGATTACTGTAACTGACCCTGTTCAACAATTGACCTGGGTCTCCCCTCAATCCAACTGGGTGTTTATTTTCACAGCTTTCACTGGTCTATAGACTGTAAACAGGAGAAATATTCACCTGATTGTCTGATAACCAAAGGGCTGCCAGGTCTTTAAGTTTGGTGAACGTCAAAGGCAAGTTCCTTAACCTGGTTTGGGGAAGAGGAGGATAGTCACAAACATTACAGGCTCCCAAGCTTACTAATGTGGTTTAACGGTGCTATCAGCACACAGGTCAGCTGACGGATATGTCCTTCTGCTTGGAGATGCTTGTTCAGCAAGAGCAAAAGCTCATGTAGCCACCTGTTGTCGCTCAGGTTGAGGACCCTCAGCTTGGTCATCTGTCCGATCTCGTCGGGAAGGAACTCTAGCTTGTTGGAGCGTAGCGACATGACGGTCACGTTCCTACAGTTCCCGATCTGCGGAGACACAAGTGCGTCTTTCGTTTCCGAACCAAAACTGTCTGATTTATCAAGAACAGAAAATCAAAGGACGGTCTCTGACCTAATTCCAGTATAAGCCACCAAGGTATGTATAATACTTTTGCAAAACAATGAAAAATATATATGAAACAATGAGTCATTTTATGTTTTGCTGAGACTGCTAAAAAAAACAGATAGGCCTAGTGCTCCCATACCTAACGGTAAAGTTGTTTATTTTTTCTAACAAACAGTAATTGCGTTTATATAACTTTTATTGTCGTGCTTTAGGAACAGGTACTTCACGGTAGAACTTCAGATCGATTAACAAAAGGCGAAAACGGTCATGCGGTAATTTACACATGGTGCCTCTGTGGCTGTGTAGGCAGGCACAGTGGAAGCTGTCATGATCAGACATAGATCCCATCGTCACCAGCGACTGAACATCCCCTAGTCTGCACAGGAAGACTGGCAAGACGCTAAACATGCTGCTTTTTTTTTTTGCAAAACGCCAGTATCGGACTCGGTTCACGCTATGGCGCTTCTTCCTCATCAACAAAGGAAGACGATCGCTGAACTAAACTCCCTTTTCGACAGCCAAAGGTGGATATTAAGGGAAGGATTAGATTGTATTTTCCCCTTCACCTCTCTAGGCAGCTCCAGAAGGAAGTTCTCATCCGCTGCAAACGTCCGCAGGCTGTGCAGGTAGCCGATAGCAGGAGGGAGACACTGCAGTTCATTGCAGCTACAGTCAAACTCTTCAAGCTGCGATAAACTATGGAAGTAAAGGAATAATAGGAAACGAAAGAAATCAAAAGCCACATCTTGTGAAGTGTTTTGGTTTCTTTAGAGTGAACGTCTTGTGCTCTTCCGTAACCTAAAAACTGGAAATGGACAAATAACAGAAAGACATTTCACACATAGATCTCGCTGGTTCTTCATTGTATTCCCCCCCCCCCCCCGTGTGGCTCTAACATTACGAATGCATTTGAAAAGCATGGTATTCCCCACTTTTTTCCGTTTAATTCTATGGGCACAGTAATGGGATCAATTAAGCTGCGAGTCCATAAAATCTAACGATCAAAACAGGGGGAGAATCGGCACTAATGGCTTTTGAATAGACTTTACAACACATTTATCTTTCAGAATATGTGTTTGCGATGTTAAACACAAATCCGCAAATATTAATGTCATGAAATAAGATATTTATATACATTTTCCGCAAACGCATTGGACTTCTGAGGGGCATTTACTTCTATAGTCAACAATGAATTACCGTCAGTATCTGTCAGCGTCCGTACAAACATTTTGACTACAGCTACTCAGCTGGATGGCTTTCTTATCATGAATCCATAAAGTGTGAATTCATTTCTTGAAGAACTGACCTCCCGATGGTGTTGGGCAGCGAGGAGATCTGGTTTTCATCTACTTTAAGAGTTGACAGTTTTTTCAGCATTCCTGCAAAAAAAAAAAAAAGCTTATCGAATTAATGAATGTGCACATTTATTTTTGACAGGCACTTGATTCAAAATAGTTTTCAATCTCAGATTTAATATTTTAAAAGTATTTTAGGTGTGTTCAGTAACTTCACAGCGGGGATTTTTTATTTAACGTTCATGGAGATACAAACATGATACAATTGCATTCAGCATGGGCATATTACTGTGACGGTGTATATAAGTAGGGTCCTATCGGGTAAAGGACCCCAGCGTTTAAAATCATTTAAATGTATTTTTAATTAAAAATATTTAACAGGAATGAAAATCGATTTCAGTTAAAAGCATGTGAAATCTCCAGGCTTAATTTGGTTACTCAGTGCTAGTAATTTCATTTTTCACTTCATTTAGATAAGACTCCACAGGTGTCTAAATGTTCATTGTTTACTTATCTCTGAGTTATATGCAGCAATTAACATTTTGACATTCATCTTTATTACAATTATTTGTGACCCTTATTAGGCCTATATAATTGTCTTTTCGAATTTTGACCAATTACTGCACTAGTATTCATCAATAAAATGCTTAATTATACACTTTATGCCAGCAGCTTACTGGTTCACATGATACCGAATTTGTTGGAAGATCCATAATACACCGTAATGAACAATAACTCTGCTTAACTCTGAATTCTGCATTATATTTGCAATCCAACCTTTTTTGATCAAAAATAAACACGGTTTAATCAGACTGTCTCTGAGCACAGCATGCTGTGCTGTGGAAATCATAGAGGGAACACGCATCTTGAGTTGCTCCAGTGATATTCAAATCAGGTTGCACCTGTCTTCATTTACATAATCACTCCTACTAAATACAGCAAAAAATGCGAAATTGCAATGCCTGGAAATTACCCACACTGTCCTGCTAAATTGCACCCCACTGTTCCATGGTGTTCAGAGAACCAGTTGGGGTGAATTAAAAAGAATTTTGCCAAACCCACAGGTCCTCCAGTGGATCAGGACCAGAGCTGACTGCTTTTTTGTCGAATGAATTGTGTTTTTTAAAAAATGACCCCTAGGGGGCAGCACAGCTCCCTCCTAGGCTCACCAATGGAGTCAGGCAGTTGCTGAAGCATGTTTGAGGACAGAAGGAGGTCTTCTAGCGCCTCACATCCAGAAATACTCGCATCCAGGGACTCGAGCCTGTTCTTGGACAGATCCAGGTACGTCAAATGCTTCAGCTTCCCTATATACTTCGATAACAAGGAGGACGAAACACGCGATGGCAGCGAATGTTTGCCAAACAAAAGGGTGTGGAAGTGATGGATGCCAGAAGAAAACAAAGGGGAGAAAAGAGCAGTCAGGGGCTGAATGTCACATACCCACAGATTGTTCTGCACAAATATTTAAACTGCTGGAATTCATGAGCATCCTTAAAAATACAGTTGTGTCACTGGTGGGTCTTAAGGTAATGATCTAAGCCTTGATCTTCTTACCCCAGGTAGCGTCTGGAGGGAGTTATTGTCCATCCAAACCTCCTTCAGGTTATGTATCTGCTCCAGGACCTCCGGCTGAAAAACACAAGGACACCTGAGTCACTCACGCCACCCCATGCCATGAGCCAGAAATCCATCGTTCCCAAAATAATGAGGACCATTTCTCCAACAGCTTAACGAGCTTCTCGCTATCGCCCTCACAAGTCTGATGAGCTCCGCATCTCAGAGGTCCCGCCCACACGGACGCATTGTTGGCTACAGCTAGTCAGTCTATAACAAGGACAGCTGGTTGAGTACAGAGAGTATCCCATAATTATGGCTGACCAGTTTAATTTGACCCTGAAATGGTACCTTATTTAAAAGACTATCAACAGGACTAGTAAAAGCAGACTTTAATGTGGATGAAGATAGTGGACAACCAATCAACCACGCCCAGCTCAGCTAGCCCGCTCTTCAGGAACTGGAAAGTAAAAGAGGTAAAACACTGAGTGTTTTTTTATTGAATACAAGAATGTCCTTATAATAGCTTCCAGGGTCAAACATCTGATATATGATGGTGTCTGAGCCAACCAATCACCTCAGAATGAACATGTAACAATGATAAAGGAGACAGATCTTCAGGAGAACTTAATATTAACTGGAGCAAACACCCGCTGATCAAACATGGGGCTAAAACATGCTTCATTCTCTTTGCCAGCTACTTTCCATCCTTGGCGCCTAAGCTGTGCCTTGTCTTCTTTCTGAAAAGAGATTTAATACTTGGCTATTTTTTTCTCGGCATCCTGCGCCAAAGACAATCTGGCTGTGCCGGCTTGCCATTCCACCATCAACGCTGGATGCTAACTGCGCTATCTCCACAACCATATGCATCTTCTGCACTTTTTGCTTACGAAACTTTCCAGAAAATTCGGGCTACGCTCCGCCTGATGCGCACTCGGAAGCGGGCCACGCGTGGGGGAAACGCCAAAGTTGAGATCGAAAATCACTTTAGGAATATTTTTAGCTGAAAGCAAAAGCCTGTACCAAAAGAAGTATGATTACAATCTCCCTGTGATTTCCACCATCCAGTCATATCCATCCATCTATCCAGCGGTACCTGCAGACGAGGGACCCGGCTATGTATTTTCAGGAAGTGTTTAAGCACCGAAGGCGGGTTATAAATCTTTACTAAACGAGGCAGTGAATCTGAAATAACAAGCAAGCGAAGGGTCCCTGGCAGGAGAGCCGAAGCGAGCAGTGGCTGTGGGTGAGCGATGGCCAGGATCCCCTGATGGGGACGGATGTGGCCCGGCCTCCAGTCTTACCAGCTCGCTGAATTCATTGCTGCCAAGGTCCAGTCTCTCCAGCTGGGAGAGCTTCTGCAGTGACCTGCCAGGGAATCAACGGCACCATCAGGATATACCTGCAAACCCAGCAATTACTTTCTGCTAGGGAGGTGCTGGAATATTTATAAACAATTTGACTTAGTTTTAAGTGGGGCTGATTGAGGGATTTGATCCTTGGGGGGGGCTTCTCCCCAAGTAGGATTGCCACCCTAGCAGGTGAGACAAAAATAGGAGGGGTGAAGACCTGATTGATATGTTGGATCTGTTATCCAATACACTTCCCGGGACATTCAGGTGAAGCAGGGATCCCCCCCCCCCGCACTACCACCACAGTGTTTTCATAAAGTCTAACAATGCTATATTGCAACACAGTGCAAAAAGAGAAATGGAATTTAAATAAAGTCCACAGCTAGCAGTTGCCATCTCTTAGCAAGCTGTGAATTATTATGATTTAAACTAATTTTACAAAACAAAATGTAAAGTTATACATTATATGTGTTTGTATGACATTACCATAACTGCCACAGCAATGTTTATTAAAGATATACAAGGAACATGCTAACATGCTAACATGCTCACTTTGGCAACGTTTTCAGGTGATTTTCTCGAAGCTCCAGAATGCGCAATTTGGACAGTCTGTAAGACAGTGAAAGTATTTTGGGTCAAAGGACTACAAACATGTCAGCGACTAAGATTTTGTTTAATTTGCTGGCTGCTTGATATTTGCAGTTTTGTGTCTGTGTGCATACGGCCAGAAACACGTCGTACTCACTTGCCGAAGTTGGCAGGAAGCTGCTCCAGGAAGGCGTCATTTAAGAACAGCTGGGAGAGATTCAGGAGGTGCGTGAATCCGTCCGGGAGCCTGAAGGACATGGTAGGAAGTGAGATCCCCCTGGAGGCTGGGGCTCCATAGCTCAGAGTACGGAGGCTAAACGGAAAGGCCTGCCTCGAATCTGCTACAAAGGAAGGCCTCTCTAATGACGACCAGCCTCAGTGAGTCAGGCCTTGTCATACTGAATGACACTACAGACCAAGTGTCTCAAACTGGTCCTTGGGGAGCCCCAGATAGTCCCCATTTTGGAGATGAGCTGAGAGGGAGCAAAAACATGGACCATCTGTGGGACCACAATGACCCATTTGAGAAACACTTGTCTAGAGTACTACTAACACTATTATTCTCTACAGAGGAGTATTCCCATTTATTTAATTTTGTTTCCCTATTTTATATGAATCTATTGTAAATAATCAATTTTAGTTGGACCATTGTGCCCCTCCCCCCCCCGCCCCATGGTGTCTCGAATTGGGATGCCATCCTTCTGCGCCGTGAACCGCAGCTTACTTGGAAATGGGATTGACGCTTGCTTCCACGATCGTCAGACATTTACAGCCCTTAATGTTATCAGGGAACTCTTGAATGCCTGAAAAAAATCAGACCTCAATGTTAGACAGCTGTAGCTGTGATTCGTACTTTCCCAAAAACCGCCCCAGCTCAAATTTATTGAAAAAGTGAGGTGTGCATTGAAAACGAGAGCTTGATGCTGTAATATATCCCCCACCCTTGTGAAAGATTGTTTATTCGGTTTTCTGTTATGTAATTCTGTTTAAATGCATTTGGGGGGGCATTTGGGACTGTGATCGCGGACCCCTGTACCGTTTTTACTGATGTCTAGCTCCTTCAGGTTGACGAGGCTCGCTATGGTGGTTGGCAGGGTGGTGAGGTCATTGTCAGGAAGGCTCAGCTTCTTCAGAGCTTGACAGCTGAACAGTTGCTGAGACACAGTGGTAAGGGGAACAGATTTAGACGGCGTCTCAAAACGACAATTGCATTCCCATCAAGTTTTCGCAACAAAAACACAAGTTTAGGCTGCCTCTGTGTGAAGGGCGATGATTTCTGCAATCCCAAACCGGGGAGCAGGTGTGAGATCACACCTCAGAAAAAAAGGCACACATACACCCATAGACACATTCGCCAACCGGGTAGAGAGTCCTGCTGAAAATTACCTTTCAGGGAGAGATTAATTGAGCTCCTAGACTGGAAGGATTGAAACATCTCCGCAGCAAACATGAACGTATGGAGTGAGTAGTGGCAGGCAGGCTTCTGCTGCATCTTTAAGCTTATACAGCCAGTCATCTTAATGCTAAATCTTGAATCAATACAGTTTTTACAACTAAAAAATCAAAACTACTCATACACTACTCATAAGACTGAAACGTATTTAGTTAGATTAAACCTGGTATTCAACTAAACAGCAGGTTTGGTACAACCAGAAAGTGTAAACTAGTCAACTGGGTAAATAAGAATCATATCTGGCAAATTTCTTGAGCTGTTGAATATTCGATTTGTTTGTACTTATTGTAGACCATCCTGCCCAGTCTGTACCCAGCTTCAGACCACAAGATGCACAGTTACTGCGAGGTTTCTGCTGAATCGCTGATGCACAGCTAGATATTTCACCCTCTCGCTGTCACCGAACGTTTTATCCACAAGCGGTCAGGATGGGGCGGGGCTGGTGCCAGCAGCCATGGGATGGCACCTTGGCCGAGATCCCAGAGCGTTCCGGAACAACCAGACTCACAGCCAGTCTCGCACGCGCAGGCGGTCGTGAGGTGTCTATCGGCTCGGACCACGTGCCATTAGATGGTGGGAGGAAAGTCGAGCACCATGAAACTCAGAAACTGTCGAAGAACCAAGGAAAACCCTGCAAACTCCATGCAGCAGAACCTCCAGAGGTCCCTCTGCTCAGAATTGGTGATACTTTGGTCTCAGGTCTAGCGCCTTAACACAGTGTTTGCCAACCCGGTCCTCAGAGACCCCACAGACAGAACACTTTTTTGACCCCTCCCAGCTCCTTGTCTGGGGGCCCCCGAGGACCAGGTTGGGGAACACTCCCTTAACAGACAGTCTGATTTTCCCAAGTTCAACGTATCCCTGGATCAACAAGGGAGAGGCTTGCATTTCACTTCTTTAACCAATCATAGTCTTCACTGCATGACATCACAGTATTTGTCATTTTCAAACGCAAGGCTTCCAACTTTCCAGTAGGGGGCGGTATGTGGCTCAGCGGGCTACGCCTCTGTGCCTGTGATCAGAAGGTCACTGGTTCAAGCGTGGGCTCAGAAGAATAACCACTTATCTGTGGGCCTTGAGCAAGGTCCTTAACCCCCAGCTCATTATTATCATCATCATCACAAAATAAATATGCACCTTACATTACACGCACCCTTACACTGTCCCATACAGCCTTTGCAGATATGCACGTTCCTATGTTTTGTATCGTAACAAAAAACCTACACAATAAAACAGGTACTTTACTAATCTGTGCACCTTACCGCTTAACAGAAACAAATACTTTTAATCAATGGTATTGGTTAAAGAATGAAAGGTGACCCCCTCTCTTCTTGACCCAGGGATGCATTGAACTTGGGAAAATCAGGATGTGCGTTCTTTAACCGCTGTGGCACCTGCTGGTTGTCCACAGGCAAAAGAATGTCAGAATGGACTCTCCCGCTCCACACGTCCAGCCCACCCCCGTCAGCAACATCTGGCCCACCTTGGGCAGCTCCTCTATCTGGTTGGCATCCAGGTAGAGCTCCTCCAGCGTTCGCTCGAAGCTGAAGATCTCCTTGGGCACCTGCTGCAGGCTGCAGTGGGAGTAGTCCAGCACGGAGATCACCTCCTGCTCCTCCCCCCGAAAGCACCGGCACGGCACCAGGCGGCCAATGATCTTCCTCTTGGTCGTCATCTCCAGACACTGCACTGAGGAAGAGGAGGGCGGATGAAGAGTTAGGGGTTTCTCGTACTAAAGAGGCTTAAACTATCGACACACTGATTTTCCTCACAATGATGCCTCTAAACCCCATCCATAGCCCCCCAGCTCATCCCACCAGCTACACACGTGATCTGAGATCTGGGTCGAGACCCCTCGCTTATAAACTTTGATGTCTAGCTGTCAAAGAACACGTCCATGGTCCATGACTTCCAGGACCTGAAGCTTTACATGTATTGACATCCACTGAGAGCTCACTTTATAAAACCCACGCACCTTCTCCTTTACTTGCTGGCTTCCCCATCATGGACAACCCTGCCTGACATCTGATTGGTTGGTCCCGCCTCCTCTAGTTGCTTGGACCCACCTCCTCTCCAATCTGATTGGTTATCTCCCTGAACCAATCATTTTTCCTTCTGCCAGCAGAACATTTTTGTGTGAGTAAAACTCCCATGAGCCAAAGCTAGTCATCAATCTCAAGTCACTAAGTGAGTAACATCGAACAAACACATAGTTTCTGGCCATGCTGCTCTTCACAAGCAGACATGAGGAACACGTGAATAACGTGGCGTTAAGAATGTCAGAAAGTTTTAATGCCTCAAATCATAGCAGCCAGTTGTTTGTATCAAGATCTGAGCAATATTGACCGTTTGTGCAACTTCAGGCCAAAAATTCCTAACATACATCTCATGATGACATAAGCAGGTGAATTATAAAACAAAGATTCTGGCCTCAGATCAGCAGCGTGTGGCAGAATTCCCTGCAGATCAGTACCAAGCTGAGTGACGATGCGCTAAAGCAACTTAGCTTGATCTCAAGTGAGATACACCTCTAACACCTGCAGGTCACCAGAAGCAGAAGCTACTGCGCTGTTATCCGTCTTTTGGGAAGCCTAATAACCAATGGCTGTGAACGTTTGGCACGGAGGTGCAAAAGCCATAAATTCAAAAGACGGGAGCATATGCTCGTCCTTATTGCTGTTATTATATTCATTATGGAATGTTCAGGCATCCGATGGTGAGACCCTGAAGATATTTAACACGCCAGGCATATTTCAGTGTTTTAGTCCAGGGTGTTACCTGCCCTGTGCCCTGTGCCAATCCTGTATGGGACAAGCAGGTGGAAGACATATAGAATATTTGAATCATGGAAGAAGGATTTACCACCAATCTCTGGCTTCTTTTGGGTCACATGACTTATTAGCTTCATTGTCCGTGGCTAAGGACATATTTGTATATGAATGTGTCTTCAGAGTGTCTTCACAATCCAAAAGTGAATGGAATCGGATGACTTCACCCAGTCAACTGTAGCACACAGAGGAGGACTTTTTGCAACCACTAGCATTTTATTCTCTGCACGCTGTTAAAAATGTGGGAAATTCCATCTATTTTATCTTGGTCATGGGGGGTCTGAAGTCTACCACAACCAGCAGAGGGCGCCAGGCTGCGGTATAGGATGCCAGTCCGTTGTGGGACACATACATACAATCTGAGATGCTAGTTAACCTAAGTACATGTCTTTGGACTGCAAAAGGAAACAAGTAGCGGGGGGGGGACCCATTAAACACAGGGGGGACATGCAAACTCCACACAGAGCAGAGGTGGGATTCGAACCCCATGCCCTGGAGGTATGAGGAAACAGCGCCACTACATCATCCCATATTGAAAGTTCTAGCCAAAAAAACACCAGTAAAGGAGACTCCTATATTCTGCAAATTCATTATTCAAAACACACACTTTCCCTCAATTCTCATCCAATTTTGAATGGCCAGTTAATCCAAAATGTCGCTTATGAGACTCCGCTGCCAGTTCTGGAGGGGGGAGAAAGGTTACACACAGCCCCAACTGTCAGACGAGTGTCTTCTCCATCTTGGAGGAGAGCGCATCTAGATCCAATCCGCCCACTGCCCTGGAAGCGCTCCCCCTCGGGCACGCGCTTCAATGCAAACAAACAACCAAAAGAAACCAATAAAGGGACAAAATCATTAAAAACAAGTAGCGGGGATATCATAAAAGTGCGGTGTGGTTTTACTTTGACTTCCCTGCCTTTATAGAAGCTATAATATCAAAACCTAAACAAACCAGTGGCGTAAATATCTCGGTCAAGCAATGAAACTAAATTTAAACCGTCGGCATGGCACTGGGTTCATTAAATAAGTTATTAGGCAAGTCGCGATAACCAGTTTAACAGCCTTATGTCCTGACGACATCTACTGGAAACTAACTGCCTTCAAGAATCTGTTGAAGTACACACCGATCCGGAAGGTTCCTGTGCCGAGAGAGGCGTATTGACTCTCAGGCGCCACTTCATTGACTGATCTCATTATCGCCTCGACGCATAGAAAGCCAGATACACGCAGAGATGGAGAGTGTCTGATTCAAACAGGACACCCCGGAAAGGTGGTAACGCGAGCGCGCGGTGTGAGCACAATAATTATATAGCCCTATATATGCAGTAAATAATAATAATCTGAAAGACTGAAACGCAGTTTTATGTCCCGAGCCAGCGAACAAAGTACGGCCGACAGAAAGATCCGTTTCATCGGCTGACTTTGACCTATCTGAGATCTTGTTACAAGCTCACCATGCGGAAAACCAGCGGGAACCTCCATCACATTTTGTTTATTCGCCCGTGGCCTGATATTCCGGTCACCAGGATGGGAATTCCCAGCCGGGCTTGGAAAAAATGCAGTATTACTGATAAGCAGTGGTCAAACCATGTCACGCGTGTGTATTGTCATCCCTTCATCCATCAACCACTTATCGCGATCAGGATCATGGAGCTTGAAGGTTACAATCTGTAGCTGTTACCAAAGGGGTACGGGGAGGGGGGGTGTAAATGGGATGGAAACCCTTAATGATTCGGGGGCGAAAGACGTGGACAAGGGCACTGTGACAATCCAGCTGTCTGGGGGTGGGGGATAAAGGATTTCTGTCCTCGCCCCTGGCCATTACTAATTATAACACCAATTTCACATGGAATTTTACAATCTTATGTATATAGCTGAAATAATTACTTAAATTTTTTTCCCACTTATTCATGACAGCTGTGAAAATGTAAAGCAGTAATCAAATCAAATTCGGTTTCCTTTTCGAAAACAACTTAAGCAACAGTCTTATTCAGCTGTTATGAACTGGATACCAATACTGAAACAGGTCAGGTTAAGCCCCCTGCCCCGCTTAAAGGTACAGGTGCAGTTCCGCGAACCGCCCCTAATGAATCGGCTGCTGCGGTAGTATCATGGACACATTCAATGTGTCACCCAAATCTGATTTGAAACCTCTTAAAGTGAATCATGATACAGAATCGCCAAAAATGCATTTGCATTGGAAAGAAAAAAAAAAAGGGTTTAATCGGTTTCTAAATATTTTTTTGTTACTCGGACGGAAATCTGTGCGTTATTCACAGCCAGATATCTTGATGGATCTGATGGGAAACGGGCCTTAAGGTTTTATCTGGAATACTGACACCTGCTACCTTGCCAAAGGAATAAAATGTGTACATTTCTAAGGCTGGGAGAATCAGATGACTTAACCGTATCCCGGAGCAGGTACCTTACAACAAATAACATCGGTCCACGTTTAACAGTCAGCTGAATATACTACAGGAGCGCCTCGTGTTACAGCCAGCAGCAGGCACAGCCCCTGCACTCGATCCTTCTTAAAAAAGAAAATGGGCTGAACTCAATCCGTCAGCCGTCGTATAAATATGCACTCTCAATTAGTGGCCCATTTCAAATCATTACGGAACCCTTACGGTACCGCGGCCATGCTTTTTAATGAGTGGTTTCCCAGCTCCGCCGCTGTCCATTTCACAGTACATGCGTGATCCGTCGCGTGGACTTTTCATCGCAGTCCGGCGGCTTATTGGAAAACGGAGATGTCGTTTTAAAATGTCATACTGAGCAGAAACAACAAAAGGCCTAATGTTCGTGATCTTTATTAACATGTGCCAGGGACTGAAGAGGTCCATAAACGCAAACACGAACACTGCCTCGTTAAGATAAACTACTACTGAATACCTGCCCTTCTCATTTGGAGGCAAATCTTTGCTTTATTCACAACCAAATATCTGATGGATCTGAATTTATATATGTGAATTTTCGAGAAAAATCTAAGATTACATGTGCCTTAATAAAACCGCTTATAGTGATCCTATAGCCTTCCTATCGATGACGCACTTGCCGTCAGCAGGGGGGACTGCAGAGTGACTCATAGCACGGTCTGCCCCTGGCACAGTTGCTACATCCGTGTCAGAAGCGGGATAACCACCTACACATGGCAACCCTAGTGGCGGGCAGCCGCCCAGTAAGCGTGTCTCCCTGTCTGCGCCCTTCATTTCGACAGGCACTGAAGAGACCGCTGTCTCTTAAGTGTGGGAGCTCAGGGTTTGAGCCTCAGAAATACCGTTTGTTAGATAGAATGTCATACAATGGAGTGGGGACGAAATGTTAAAAACGATCATTCAGCCCGAAGCACATCTGCGAAGAAGCATGCATGCATCTCGCCTAAAATTTATTCCGAAGATTAAAAAGCCTATTTACCGAGATTCTTAAGAAATTTGGCATTTTGGCTACTCATACGCCAGAGAGCAGAACAGAACAAATAAACTATATAAAATGAAAATGCAAAAAGAGAAAAACACACACATACGCACAAAACTATAATTTTGTGTTTTTTGGAAGTCGAAATGTGTAAGATTGCTTTAGTTAGTTCAACCAAGCAGGCAGCTGGTTACCTAGCAACACCATTAGTGAGGTACTCTTAAAATCCATGTCGGATAATAAACCCTTCTGTACAGAAACTTTTTTTTTTGCATAAATGCAACCAATAAATTAACATGTTACTTTACTGGCAGGACTTACTGAATATTTATAAATGCGAAATGACATCTTTGAAAATATCTCTCCAGTATCGAGACTTATAGAATCACTAATTAATAATGCAACACATCACATTTATTACGTTTAAAACGTAACATTAAATTCTATAGCATTTCCATAGCGCTCACACCACCGTTATCGCTAATAATGCTTTTTGAAATACTAGTAGGACAGGAGAATGACTCAGCAGAGCTCTCCTTTCAGAGGCTGCGGGTTTGAATCCTTCCTCGGATCCACCAGCGCAGAATTTACATGATCTCTTCCCACTTTCCCGCAGGTGTTCCGGTCCCCTCCCACACCTCAGGTGAATCGACGCCTGGTAGGAGCGGATAAGGCGAAAGCGCTTGTGAGTGAGTAACCTAAGACGGGATGGAGCCTGTGGGTGTACGGTGCGGTACGTCTTCCGGGGGAAGGTTCCCCAGGTCATGCTCGCCTTGGGCAGATACTGAATCAGGCGGATCGTGACTGATGTTACCATATGAAAGCTTCGGATTGCCGAGTTTCTCAGAACCCCACAGCCGTGTACTACCAGACATCTTTGCCTGTCACCTTGGGCCTGGAAGCAGGTCGCACGTCGATGGTCTGCGACACGTGGCTCATCCCAAAGAGACAGAGAGAAAGCTGGAATACCACATAGTAGAATGGCGTCAGAAGTGGAAGCGCAAGGTCGTGGGCCTACAGCAAGGTGCTGCAAGAGCTGAGTGTACCCCAGTCTGTTAGAACTTTGTTTATCCGACTGTGTTACAGCTGAATATCCAAGGTGTTAGGGCTTAAGTAACTTAATGTTACTCCCCGTCATTTAATGCCACTCTCTCAAGCCTTATAGAAAGCACGACAATAAATGTCTCTGAAGTATTTATTTGGTAATAAAACTCCGAGCTCCGAGCCCAATACGGCAATTGAGGTACATGAAGCATGTGGGAGGAAAAAAGTACAACGACCTTTAAGCTAATGAAATCATGGCACAAACACTGGTTACTTAGCTGATATTCGCGTAACAAACAATTTAATGGGACGCCGTTAAGTTAAAAGAATCACCTTTCAAGAAGTTTGCCTTCCAGAAGCTTTTCACGGTAGATTACTTTTGTAATGAGACAAATAACAGATTAAATCTCCACCCATCTCCACAATAGATTAAATTCTGACTATGGCATACTGAAAACCAGAAAAAAATGGTTTAAGGAATGCTAGAGTCGTAAATTTTGATTTTGTAACATCACAAGAGTAAGTACAAGTTCAATGATCCCTATTAATAATAATGGCAGGGAATCGATACCAACCACTTCCGTGATTTCCCACATTACACACTTTGAATTGTGTAAGGCAGAGTGTGGCACCGTGACGTGTAAGTTCTACACCCGAAGCATATCGCGTGGTTTCAGTTTCTCTGCATTTTAGTCATTGAGTGGTCGTTCAAATTTCAGCAATAGGCTTATTTTAAAATTAAAAATTGTACTGTAAGACTGTTGAAAATATACGCATTTTTCACAGATCCTGTTAATACGTTATCAACAAGAGTTTTAGAAACTGAGCCAATTACAACTTGATGTTTCATAGTTTTGGGTAACATTTGACATAAAGTGCAATTCTGTCTCAACGCTTTGGTTTAGTTATAAACGAATGCACAAATCTTTCTATTAAAATCGAAAAACCTACTGTCCTCTCTGAAATCAGATCGGTGCTAAAAGGCCCAGTGTCACATTTAACATTTCTCTGTAAAAACAGAAAATACCGAAATGTCAATTCGTAAGTAGTTAAAATTTCAGGCTGCCATCGATACAAACGTAATTTGTATTGATCTCTAAGCTACAAACGAGTTTTTTTAATCCCGACCCACTGTTCTCAAACCTATTTCATGATCTGTTTTTGTTCAGTCAGAACAGAAACATCTCGGTTCACGGTCATTATGCAAAGTAAATTAATCGTGAATGTAATAAAGTAAAAATTATAACACAGCAGTTCAGTGGCCATTAAAAGCTCTTAACCAATTGAAGCTGAAAAGTACAACACGCGCACGAAAAGAGATGAATTTCAAGTGACTAATGACTTTTTTGGGGGGGGCGGGGGTGTCCCGAAAAATCACATAAACCAGCATAGCATGAGTTTTTTTTCTTATGGTGGTCCCTTATCGATTGTGTGGGGAGGACAAGACAAATCGTCGTTATATAATGCGATTAAATTCCGGTGGGTGATAAGGGGATTTTTCATGCTTCATTCAGATTATGTATCGGTGTGTAAAATAAGTAATGGGGGCCCTCTACCGGCATTTTGAAAGACAACACACGCCTGAGAGGAGGTCACGCTGATGGATGACTTGTTTGTCCACAGCAGAGTAAAATTGGTGGTTACCGCGAAAACAGGCACAGGAAAACTTTAATCTAGCAAATTGCCTTGAATAAACTATTCTGCGGGTTGAATAAAGGGAACTGAAGTAAAATAGTGACACTGTCCCGGATAAGTGGTTGGAAATAGTGGCGTAATAATAACGGTATTATAAAATAATAATACCGGAAAACACTATTTACGTGTCATTCATTTCGAAAATAAATTACAGCTATGCCTTTTTGGTATAAACGAGACAGAGCCAAATGACAACATGACTTTTGTGTTTTCTGCAACATCTGGACAGCATGTTAAAGTCTGACAAGCCAAAGTGATATTACCATAATTTCTAAAACCTCACAGTTTGCTATTAAACGAAGCTCACCGAGGTTTCTGAAAGGCGTCCACTTTGCATCGTGTTTGAGATGCCTCATTTCATTCAAAACAAAGTCTTTGTGAAAAACAAACACATGAGACTAAAATCCCATATGTCAGCATACTGTATACATTTAGTTTGATGAGACAGATCAGGAGCATGTATGCATATCCACCTCTCACAATGTCAGCCTGTGGGGTTGCCAGATCCTTCTTTTCACATTAAGATGAATTTCCAAAATCCCTCATTTGACACTCCTGAAAGTAATCCCCTACTGATCCACTGTTACCACCCACCCCAAAATAACCATCAACTAAGGTAAAAAAAAAAAAAGATATTAAGGTGCCTGTCAGACTTCAAACTTTGTCATTTTAATCTGTGAAGATGCTGCGTTTAAAGTCATGCAAGATTCTTCAAAATGCCGGGTCCCACTACTTCAGACATAGTATTACACCATCTAATGTTAATCGGAAGTCCAGGTATTTATTGTCAAAAAGTTAAATGAAGATAGCTGGGCCTAGGCTCTATGGAAATTCTTCAGGCTTCCTGTGCGTACTGGTCCTATGTAGGCCTATCATGAAAAATCTGTGTAAATTCATTCATTTATTTCTTCTCTGTGTGTACATACACATGTACTTTGTGTAGGTCTGTATGAGGTTTGGCGGAACCTGTCTTTTCTGTCGATATCACCCCGAAAGGATGTATAGCTCACAGTAGAGAGTACTTTAAAATAAGCTAAGAATAGTGGCGTATTAATAGCAGCAGGACTTGGACTACACCACTTTTTCCATTGTACCCCGGGTTAGCCTATTTGTTGTGGTTCCGTGGATGAGAGAGGAGAGACCAAGGAAGCTTTGCAATTGTTTTATAATCGACCGTCAAAGTCTTTAAAAAAAACCCAGAATCACACTATCAATAAATGTAGTGTGAGATTGCAGATGTTGGACAGCTTTTGGGCATCCCCAATACAGGACTGCCGATATGTAGTTCGGGTTTTAAAAAAAGAAAAAGAAAACACACACACACACACACACACATAAGTAATGCACTGATTTCCTAGAACAGCAAATGAGTATATTAATTTAGATAGTATTAATCCCCCTTTATGTCGCGTGCTGCATGCCTAATCCGTCCAATGCATGTCCACCAAACCATATGGGTCTCTGCGTAGAGGTGCTGAAATCAGAAAGACCATCAACTCTACTAAGTTCTTTACACTTTCAGCCCTAACTGGCAGCCAGGAGACTATCGTTACAATTAAAACCCGGAAGCTACAGTAGCCGGAATGTAACCTTGAAGTGTGGGTATTCGTACTGTATCCGAAATGCCGCTTAACCTACTTACGATTAACGTACCCGGATAAATTTAGGTAGCTGGGTAAATAAATTAATAATAAAAACGCATAGCTGGTCGCGCTGGCAACAGCTGTGATGTTCATATTCTCGCCCTGCTGAAATAATTCAAGCGTACGAACGAACCTAGACCGAATAGCCATGTTAAACTGTCATTCCCTTTACAGTCTTTTTTATAAAGGAAACATGTTCGCCCTCTATTGCAGCGATCGGCTGCATCTGACGCTCAGCCCAGTTCGCTCATCGTAACCCGTGGGGTTTATTAAAGGACCATTTTACATATACTTTTGCGGCCAAAACCATTTATCCATGCGAACAATGTGCATTTCTCCCCCATTCATAGCCAAGCGATGCAGAACTTAATAAGCACCGGAGGCTGATATCCTACAAGCGAGAAGCACGGCGCCTGGACGGAGGGGGTGGGGGTTCAGTCGGATGTAAAATCGATCCCTTTAAACTGGTTCATCTGAGCGACCGGAGATCGTTGGAAGGACCATCTGAACGGTCTGACAAGCCATGCACGGACAGCACCTCGAAAAGCCAGGCTTCAGCCGCAGGCTGGAGTACGATCTAAGCGAATTTTATAAGCAAAGCCATGATTCATTATATCGTACTTACGTTGAAGGGTCGACTGATTGTCCATTGGTGTACGATCGCTGAAAAAATCAAAATCCCAAACGCAATTCCAAGACCGTGCCCTTGCCAGTCCGAGCCTAGACTTGAAGCACCATCAGGCAGCGATGCGGTTCACCTTCCAGTTGCTCACGACAGGAGCAAAGCCCTGAAGACCGCCTGGCAGGACACCCATTCCGTGCATAACTGAGGAAAAAACACCGTATGGCAATAACTGTATAATAGGGACAATAAGCTTCTCTCGGATGCGACGAGCGTCTCTTTTGGCTGCATTGCGATGACAGATGAGGTGAGCGCGATAAGAGGGAGGAGGGGATGTAGACAAAAAATGGGACGCAGGGGCAATGGTCTACGTGGGAGGATGCGCACGATTAAGACATAGAAATAAAACACGGAGGATACTGAAAGCTAATTATATGCCAGAAACCGCTTGGGGAGACACTACTCGGTGATCCGCTGCCCCGCCGCTGCGTGTCCCTCCGAAATACTTCCAAAATGTGATATTTCACTAAATGATTCATTTGTTACGGGACGTAACAGCCTCACAGGTGTACGAACGCGGTTTAGCGGGCAGAGATTGGCCAAGCCCAGCACAGTCAGTCTGTCGGCATATCGTGAAAGCTGTGGTTAACGCACTGAAGGATTTCCTGAGAATAAGCCGGTGATCTGGTTCAGCAGGTGACAACGGTGACAGATTTGGTCAATGGAAGGGGAGTTAACTGCCTTACGAAAATGTAAGCAGCAAAGACCATCAGAATATGTATAGCAAAATGTGTACAGGCAGAGAAATGCGCGAGACGATGGAGCTAGTAAAGGTTCTCTGATAAGAAATGGCACATCTGTTCCTCAGAGTTGAGAAGTGGAATGAACTGTGGGAGAAGCCGTGCAGCAGAGTGGTGACATCACTGATCTGTTGCAGGGAAGCCTGCGTCACTTGTCATGCAGGCCGGATCCGAGAAGCACAACTTTGTGTACAGCCCGCTGCTTCAGCACAGTTATTTTGTTAAAGCAAAATAACCTGATGGAAGTTTTATTTAGGCAAATAGTAATGATTATATACAGAATTTCCATCTGGGATCAATAAGTTAATCTTAATCTTAAATCACATATATGAAATATGACTTTCTCTCCGTCTCTGAGCTACATGCAATAGGTTCAGATTCAGTTGTCTTTACTTACTGTTTTAAGAACTTATGAAACATCAAGAAAGGCCAAGAATAATTTTATTTACCATTGTAAGTGTCTTTGTCATTTGAAATTGGATGAATGATTTCAATAAAAACCATATAGAAAAGATACTAATTTGATTTTTGATTCTTATATCCTATAGGCTATTTATCATGATATGCAAGTCAGAATAAAAGACGACGAATAGCATATAGATACTAAATGGAGTGAAACCTAATAAAACAGGTTTATGAAAATAAACCGTTCAGACGGTAATTCTGGACTGGATGCTGCAGTAAGTCCTGCATGCTGATGATCTGGCTGGGCTGCATCGCTGCAGACTGCGGCCCCTCGCATGTTCCCTGCGCGCTTCCCACCGGCTTCCTCCAGCTACGTCAGCTCATTCCCATGTCCTGGTGGCTCCCCCAGCGTTTCGCCCGTGTGGGTGCGTGTAAGTTACCCACCAGCGGGTTGGCATCCCAGTCAGGATGCACCCCACCTCACACTCTCACCTTCCCGGGATGGTGCAGAAGAATGCTGATAAAAGCACACCAAAATCCCATGTGTTCTCACATCTCCCGCTTTCCCTCCCTTCTTTGACTTCCCGTTCTTCATCCTGCCCTTTTCCCAATCCGTGGGCCCTGAGGCCCCAATTCCTCGAGCTTCCCAGTGTCCTCTTTCTGTGAACGTTCTCACGGCCTAAATTGCACCATACCTCCATTATAAATCTCCACAGAAACGCGGCACCGCTCTCCCACAAACGCTCAAGCCGAAGACGAGGCGGATGTCTCCACCTTAGCTCACCGTGCCGCCACGGCGACGCCCGTGTTCCGACCATGATGGAGGCGCATGGCCTGCCGGGATGGGGGGGGGGGCGGCTTTGCGTCTGGGGCTTCGCAGGCACTGAGCGGACATATGGTGAGAGTCCAGAAAGTGGAATCCCCACTGCGTCCCAACCGCCTGTTACAAGGCTGCTGTCGTCCTGCGGATTAAGGACGCCAACTCTCCCCAGCTCATTCATCACCAGCACTATTACATCAGAAACTGGCTGCGCTGTTTCCTGCTCTCCTCGCCCTTGAGGTGCCTTGTGCTTGCTGTGCAATTAAAAGAGTAATAAAGCAGAATTATTCTCCTAAGCACGGGTGCGAAGACGGCACTCCAGGCCATCTTCGATGACTGCTTCCTAGTGATGTTACACTTAAGACGGCTTCTTTTCCGACTCCATGGACTCAGTTTCCCACGACTGATATGTACAAGGAGGCAATTAACACATGCTCGCGTGATTATAAGAAATGCCCTCGTTTGTGTTGCCTGGAGTCTGATTCAGAGTCATGCCGTTTAGACTGTTTAGACCTTTGTTAGTTAAAGCATCTGATTCCCAATAAATGGCCAAAAATGCGGGTCCATTATCCCGTACAGAGCCAGTGCCAAGGCACGCACTAATTTCTGCTTATGATAAAACATTTCTGGATGCTTCACGCAGCCGTCAGCAATGATCAGGCACCATGAGAATAAAAAAACTACCCAGATGAGTATGAAGTGGCCCACAAAGTGCGTCAGTCCGGAATAAATAATGCAAGAGCAGGAGATTTTAAAAAGGCATATTGCAATGTGGGGGGGGGGGGGGGGGGGATATTTGGGGGTGGGAAGGTTTTTTTTTGGGGGTTTTTACACAAAGGGCCCGACCGAAAGGGGAATCATAAGAGCCAACCGCGTTGGAAAGAGGAGACCGG
>JAODLD010000049.1:15981127-16013028 GCA_026781065.1 Mormyrops boulengeri
CCCCCCACACCTCCCCCCCCCCCCCCCCCCCCCCCCCCCCGGCCCGGCCCGCGGGGCGGCGCGCCCCCCCCCCGGAACACTTGCAGGTGTGAAAGTTTGTTTTATGGGGTTTTTAGACAAAGGGGACGTCCGAAAGGGGCATCAGAAGAGCCAAGCGCGTGTGAAAGAGGAGACCGCTGATCTGAGGCGGGATGCCAGCTCTGCTTACTAACGCCAGGGCAGTCTACGGAGGAGGCTCTGTGCATATATTTCACAGGTGCCGCACGAAGGGCTGACTGTATAGATGCCTGTCAGTCATACTCAGGTCATCTGTTGCACAAATCCAGCATCCAGCGGCTGTGAGGCACCCTCAACCCCCCCAAGGAAACAGTGATTTAGAAGCTTGTTAGAAAGTTGGTTGTCTCCCTGATAAAAAGCGAGATGGGACACCAAAGGTGCGCAGGTAGGATTCAGATGCGTTTCTGTCCTCTTGACAAGCTAGCCTGGACGCTACGGGTGATTGGGACAGGAGTACGGATAGCAAAACACGGAACCATCCGGAACGCTCTGGTTTTGCGGGGGACCTTAGCTGCTCTCTGCTGAGCATCGCAGGAGTTGCAATCCATCTGCTGGTGTTACCATGGAGACCGGCATCACCGGGCTACCTAGTAGGTAGCAAGGGCTGTTGTACCGGATGAGCCCGTCTTGGTGGGCTAAACGTCATCAGCCAAACGGGCTGGGCAATTCGGTAGCAGTATTTCACAAGCAGGAAAGATTATTATACATGACACCTACAGTATATCTGCGTTAAAAAAAGAGGGGAACATGTATGAAGGCAGAGAGCAGGGAACCGAGGCAGGGTTTGGTCAAACTGTTGAGATTATCCTTAATTTCTCAATGATTGAGATGGTTACATCCGCAAAACACAGCAGTTAGACAGAAGGTAGGATTTTGAATGACCAGCTAGTGGACCTTCCTCAGATGTCTGCAAACTCCTTAATGTAGTCGCTTTCAGTGTGTCCCCCTCTGTTGTCATGTTGGAGGCTCCACAGATCACCCTCCCAGACTGAAAAATCAGGGACCTGTTTTGATTGCAATGACCTCCAAAGTGCACCCTAGTAAAAACACAGCAAGACACGTCCTTCATCATGTAAAACAAACACAGGAGTATGGGCTCCATTATTCACGATAAAACACGGAAAATCTTTGCCGAGCTGAAAACATAATGTGGATTTGCCTCATAGATTCATTATGATCAAATTTCCCAGTAAACTAATTATTGCAGTCATTATTTAACTCCCCTGGAATGCTCTCAGAAGGTATGCCCGCAAAGAAAATAGCCCCTACCCCATACCCCCGAAAGCCGGGTAGGTTCAGCATACCCGGCCACCTCAGCGAAGGTCTGGGCAGAACATATTGGGAAGCTTGTTCTTCTACAAACAGACGATACAATGGCAATTAAAGTCGGTGATGGTTGTGATGTCCTACTCCTTCAGGTGTGGAGATTTCAATGACGGGAAAACTATGCAAACATCTCCATGTGAATAATCCAACTTTGTTTAGGCAATGTCAATGCATTGGGGCACTTCAGAGTACTGACCAGCAATATGCGAGTTTTACCATGTAGTGCTTCTATGACCGGTCTAAGATCGCCATTATTTCTCCGTATAAGCCTGAGACCTTCTGTGCTTGATGAATTAGTTAACAGCAATATGGTAGCTTGAATAACAGAGGCACAGTAATGGAGAACCCGGTGATATGTCCGGCCGGCCTCCCTTTGCAACACGAGCGAGTGGATGAACTTTAAACATTTAAACATCACACTCCCCCAGGCAACCGGCAGAACAGAGCGACACCTCCTGGCATTGCTTCCCAAACTGCTGATGAGATCTTCGACATGAACATTCTGAATGGAAACAAAAAACCCTGTTGACCTGCTTGATACCCATCCAGGCACCTTCCACCCCCTTATCCTGGAAATGGTCTTGGTGGGGGGCGGCTGGAGACTGTCCCAGGCAGCACAGGGCTGGGATACAGGACATACCTTGGAAGGTGTGCCAGCCCATTGCAGGGCACATGCACAGTTGCATACTGCTAGCAATTTATAGCAGCCAGTTAGCCTAACTGCATACGTTTAAACTATATGGGGTGAGCATGCAAACTCCACCTAGAGGAGGGGATGTCAGTCCCCACCCTGGAGGCGTTGAGGCAGCTGTGTTACTCACTGAGCCACAGTGCCGCCCATATTGTAAAAATGAAGCCCAATCTTCGCTGTCATCGTTATTTTCTGTGCTGCTACAGACTGAGAGACATCTGCTGTGATCCTCAACTTCAAGCGAAATAATATCTCTCGCCCCAGGCGATTAATGTCGGGACCTTGACTTGGATTAGACTGACTTCCCGTTCATAGACTCAGTTTTGCTGTAATATGATTGGCTGAGCCCGAAGACGTGAGTCATAACGGCGATGAAGCACCAAAGTGGGGATGGATGAAAAACCAGCGGAAACGCCAGTGCGATGGCCTGGCGCCGGGCGGTGCAGCCCACTCAAGGTTCCTCAGGCTCTTCCCCGTAGCCAATCAGAGTAAGCGAAACTCCGAGGCGTACTCACCTCAGCACGAAGGTGTCGCTGCCAGGTGATCTGTGCGCCGGGGGCCCGAGATCCTCACGCCATCCTGCGTCTCGCTGCTCCCAGCAGCCTCGGCGTCTCCCTGCTCCAGTCCCAGTGCCCCCAGCTCATCGCGGGTCTCACTCCCCTTGAAAAAAAATCCCCACTGTGCTTCTGGCCTTAGGGGGCGTCTATGGTCAGACCATCCATAATAGGTTTCCGGGGGTGTTTCCTGTCCTCCATGGGGAAGCACTCCTCAGGATGCAGACACTTTTGGAACAGAGAGCAAGAGAGGGGAAAGTGGTTTATAGGGTGGCCATATCAGGAACGTGGGGGTTTCTAAGTGAAAAGGAAACCGCGAAAGCTCCTCAGACAGATAGCAGATTCCCATAAAGCGAGACCGGGTGCGGAACTGAGGCTTCCTGGCGATCTGCATCGCATATCGTTTGTAATCTCATCTGAATGAAGCAGTGTTTAAATTAATAAGATAAATAGGGAATATTTTTTGTGGGGGGGGCAGATGTAAAAAGTGGAGCAGTGGTCCCTTAGGTCTCTCCTATGTGGGACAAAACGCGGAGTTTGCTAACCTGCCCGCTGGTGTGTGACTCCCCCTGACGAGCAGAGCGGTAGGCGGACTGCCACAGGACCGCAGGCTTTTACTGCCACGAAACCGAGGCTATCAGGCTAGGGCCTCCTGATCGTCCCACCTTCTCCCTGCATGTAGATTCCGACTGAGCATGCCCCTCCGGGGAATGTCCCGGCACTGGGACCTGTGTGGACCCCCCTGGCCCCCCACCCAGGTGGGGTCCCAAGTCATCGCTGTTCGGCGCAAGCGAGCCCCACTCCCACAGACGAGACGCCAGCATCCCGCGCAGTTCTAGTGCATCTGCCTGCCTCCAGAACCTCTTTACGGATTAACCAGCCTGGCAGGAGCGGAAAGTTATATGTAGCGAGTGTCTTTGGGAGGGGCCCAGGGGTGTCCAGACGTCCCAGATTGCCCGGCGCTGACCTACTTCGGTATTTCTGCTCATCTTCTCGCTGAGCGATTAAAGATGTATGCTATACATGGTTATCTAGAGCAGATGCTCGGAAAACGAGGTGGACGTCCGGCCGCTCCGAGAGCCAGAACCGCACCAGCACGGTTCTTGCTGGCGGCTGATTTTTGCCGCGTCCAAAGTCGATGCTGCCTTTGCCTGATAAACACCTTATAATAGGCAGGGGCCCTTTAAAGAACAGGCCGGCTGATCTGGGGGTTATCTGGGGGGAAAGTTGGTGTCTAATGATACAGAAGAGTGCCTCCTAGGCAGGGCACACCTTCTTGCAGCATCACCACGAAGAACGCAGCGAACGCTAAGGAAGCAAGCAACTGGGAGAGACTTTTTTTATTGATGACATCACACGAGAGGTGGACTCCGATTGGCTGAGCCCTGCCCCGTCTGAGCAGGCTGAGAGCCAGCCGTGCGGTGCGCTGGGTTGCCATGGGAACGACCTGAATGGAGAGAGAGTGCAGGAGGACGGATGCAAAAGAGGGTAATTTCCCCACACGGCACCAGTGACACCCCTGCGTTACTTTGTGTTTGCGTCCGCCTCTAGGGAGGCCTCATCATCTCATGTGAAGCTCCTAACGCTGCCCGCCCCCATCCTCACACCCCCAGCCCAAAGGGACCCCGACTCACAGAGCCACCACTGAGGAGGGAAACAGGCAAGACCACGTGTGTGTCATGACCCCCGAGCGAATTCCCCTAACTTGGAGAAACTAATGTGCTTTTTGATAGTTTTGTAAGGCTCTGACTGATCTCACAGCAGTGCTAGAAATTCAGACTGGAAAATTTACTAATTTCTGAGTTGAGAATCATCCTCTGAAATTCAGCTCAAATAAAATAAACATTTCTGTTAGCCATTATCAATTAAGCAATGATGACATACTTTATAATACTGGTGTACCACTGTTGACTCACACTTCCCAGGTTGTAGGTTCAAATCCCACTCTGACTCTGCATGTGCATGGGGTTTGCATGTTCTCCCCATGTGGCCTGTGCTTCCTCCTGCCCTGCAAAGACATGCAGCTAGGCTAATTAGTAGCTGGAAAATACCCATAGCGTGTGCCTTGTGATGGTGCAGGGTATACCACAGCCTTTAGCCCTGAGATACTTGCAACAGACTCCAGCCGTTTAATGACCCTGACCAGGATGAAGAGTTAGAATATTCATTCATTAGTGTTTTATATGAATGCAATTTACTGCAACCAGTTACTTGAGGGATACCAATTTTGAAGTATTCCAGTCACAGGAAACACAATCAATACATCACCATTAGGTAATAAAAGCATTTTAATTACAGTATGCACTAGTGTTTTTAATATTTTCTTCCTTTCTTCCATCTGGCCTGGATTACATATTCTGCCGGTCCTGCATTTCAGTGGGAATCTTCATTAGCCCAGAATTGAAAACAAGGGATAGTAGAAAAACAGAAGACCGAAAGGAAGATGAAACTGATTGCTGTTTCTGTTTCAAATATGCAATCAAGCTCCTATCAAGTTTCTCCCCGAATCTTAGTAATCAAACCATCATCTTTTCATGTAAGGAGCTTATTAAGCTGCCCATGCCTACAGTAGATGTAAAAAGTCTCCACGTCCCAGCTAAAATGACTGGCTTTGTGTGATAAAAAAATAAAACCAACATAAATCATGTCAGAACTTATTCCACTTTTATTTCAAAACTGCAATCTGTACAAAGAAGGTGAAAACGAATCAGAAACTGTTTAGAGTAAAAAACTAAAACAAAAAACATACAAAAAACTGGCTGCATAATTGTGCACACCCTTTAATAATCAAAGATGTGGCTGTGGTCAGAATCAACTGATCACATTCAGTCTCATCTTAAACAGTAGTTAGTATATTCCTATCATCAGTTAAAGTGACTGACTGACCTCAGATAAAGTTTGGCTGTTCCTGTAGGATTATTCTCATGTCCTGTTGATTGCATCATACTCCAAAGCCCACGGTCCGCAAAGAGCTTTCAGAACATGAACGGGATCTCATCATTGATAGGTATCAAGCAGGAGAGTGGCACAAAAAAGCATTAAACAGAGCCCAGAGAAGACAAATTGAGAAAATATGGCTCAACAATAGTGATGACCAAAACAAAGCCTCAGGAAACATTTGCTGTATTTTTTGATCCCAGGAATGCGCTCTGGAGAAAGGCTCAAAGCATGCCCAAAATCAAGCCAAGAGTGCCATCTTGTGGGATCAGGAAATATAGCAAATGGTTCATAAGGCATGGTTTTGTCCAGCGCTACTCAAAAGTGACTCTACCAAGATCTGGAAGTCCCTCCAAGATTGTTGAGAAGACCAGGAGAAAACTGGTCAGGGAGGTCACCAAGAGGCCTACAGAAACAGGAACAGAGCTGCAGGGTGTCCTGGCAAGTACCGGCCATTCCGTACATGTGACAACAATCTCTTGTATTCTTCATAAGTCTGGGTTGTGAGGTAGGGTAGCAAGATGAAAGCCTTTACTCACATCCAAGTCCACTAAACTTTGCAAAAACATATATCCAGTCTCTCACAACCATGTGGAAAAATCCATTATGGTCTGATGAGACAAAGGTTGAACTATTCCAAAAGGTATGTTGGTACAAAAATAACACAGGACATCATCAAAAGAACACCATACCCAGGGTGAAGCATGGGTGAGACAGCATCACGCTTTGGAGCTGATTTCCTTCAGCTGGAACTGGGGCTTTAGTCATGGTGGTTGGAATCATGAATAGCTACAAATATCTGTCTATTTTGTCACAAAACCTTCAAGCATCTGCTAGGAAGCTGAAGATGAAGATGAATTTCACCTTTCAGCATGACAGCGACCCAAAGCATACATGGAAAACAAAAAAGAATGGCTTTAACAAAAGAGGATCAATGGTGTGTAATGGCTCAGCCAGAGCCCAGAACGTAGTCTGATCGAAAATCTGTGGGCTGACCTGAAGGGGGCTGTGCATAAGAGATGCCCCCACAATCTGACAGAAATGGAACATTTTTGCAAAGAACAGCGGGCAAATATTGCAAAGTCCAGATGTGCCGAACTGATAGACTCTTACCCAAAAAGACTTAGTGCTGCAATAAAATCACAGGGTGCTTCAACAAAGCATTAATTTAGGGTGTGCATGCTAATGCAACCAGGTTTTTGTATGATTTCCCCCCTTTCTGATTTGTTTTCACGGTCTTTGTACAGGTCGCGATTTTGCAGTAAAGGTGGATTGAGTTCTGATACGATTTGTCCTGGTTTCATTGTTTTTTATCACATAAAAACCCACCACTTGCCAGGGGTGTGTAGATTTTTTATATCCACTGTAGCTTTTCCTTCATGCCGTTGAGCAAAATGCTAAGAGAGGCAGGAAAAACGGCCATACACCCCCAACACACGCTGTGTGACCAGAGCAAATAAAACACTCACGGTTTCTCACCTCTCTGAGCTGCTGAGGCACCGCAGCGCTGTAGAAATCTGTACTTGAAATCGGTAAATGCAATTAAATCAATTAAAGTGCTTTTCAGGGAAGCACGACGATCTTTTTTAAAGTGCTGAAATATACAACGGTGGAATGTAAGATGTGGATGAAATCTTTAGAGTTTGAGCGAAACGATAACGTCTGAAACGTAAGCTTTCATTTAGGGGTGATCTTCAGTGGTGCCTGCAGAATATTTTGATTGGGGTGACATTCCAGGGCCAGTTATATTTATGGGGGTGGGTATGCCGCACCATGTCTGTTCTACGGTTCCGCTTAAAAAATAAAATAATCCATATTTCATGGATGTGTACCTTTGCTTGTCACTGGGGCTGTACCCTTGTACTGGTACCTTTTAAGGTACGGAAATGGACTCTAAGGAACATCCCAAAGTTACAAACATCTTTAATGTACCATCAATGGTACAGAAATGTCCCTCAGAGTCTTTGTATCTTAAAAGGCACAATCACCTACAGCCATGGGGTACAATTGGCAGACTCCTGAGGGTAAAGGCCCAGTAACAAACAAAGACATACATTATTTCTGAGACTGCATCTCTTAAATCTGACTTTGGTGATTTTACATTTGAGTGATGTTTTATTTGTTCGTCTTTGGAAAATAAGCGCCAACGGGTGTCTGTGATTGGAAAAGCATCCATAATTATATAATCACCTTTTAGACTAATAAATATGAATTTGACACGATTCTTATTGCTATTGTTCTTTGTAGGCTTTGACCGGAAATCTTATTGTACACCGCATGACCATTTTGAGAATGAATTACGAAAACCTTAAGACGGTTAAGAGGTTTTTAGAATCTTTACCTCTAGTTCTGAAATAATACAATTTAAGTATTATTTCCGAATTCCACACCTAAAAAGTCATGTTATCAATATAATATAAGGATGAAGACATTAACCGGCCAATCTAGAACATTGCTGTTTAATGTACGGGGAGTATTTTGTTATCTGATATTTATTTCCACCGTTTCAGGTATGTGGGTGTAAGTAACACGTACTTAATGAATTTCACTTGCGTGGTGACTAAGAAAGCGGGAAGTGAAGGGTTGCCATTCCGATCCTCATAAGCCACCTTTCCTTTTACCGCTGAACGACGCCAGCATCTACGTCCAGCTGTATGAGCGTGTCCGGTTTCAATCCGTTAAGCTGCGTGAGTCACTTTTGATGAGAAGCAGACCGTCAAAATGAGAATTTGTATGCGGCTTCTGTAAGCTGCCCGGCAGGGCATCGAGACTCTTTCTGCGGTCTCCCGTATGACGCGTTAACATTTTTTTTTTTTTACATAATTACATAATTACAATTTGTTAAATAACTTAACATTTTATCCCAGAGCGAATGATCGGATCCTGTGAGCTGCGGTGTATATGTCGGCACGCTAAAATGTCGTGATTATATTTAATCGTATTTTATGTAGGAAACATCTGTACCAACACGTCCGATCTTGATGGCCCGCTTTAGCTTTCACATGGGCACCGCTCATGGACCGCACGCTTCTCACGGATTCTCCAAAGGAAATCTGGCTCATTCCCTCATCCTACGGCATCTCCTCGGCCCTTCCCCATTTCATCGTTCGGTCCTGACGAACTGTTATTTGCTGAGTGTTATGCCGCTTTCCTCCCTCTGAGGTTCAAGGGTGTTTGTTTGATGTGACACATTGAGTCTGCCTCCAGTATAATCCCGTATAATGCTCGGAGGTGCGGCCCGAAGTGCTGAGTCCACGCCGAGTTTTCGAGGATCCCGTCCTCCACACTGCCCCTTTCATGAAGCTATCAGGATATTGAATGATGACTGATAGCCATTATCAAGCCATTAAAGTCTACGGGTCTTTCAAAGCTATCATTAGCCCCATAGTAGCATCTCTTTGCCGTGTCCTCCAGAGGGACAGTCTGATCGGGGCTGACAGCGTGACTCACCTACCATTACTGAGTAAACTGCTAGCAGTCATATCCATTGTGCCTTTCCTTGATCTCCAACGATCTATGCCTGACATCGTCTTCGTGGATAGATCTCGACTTGGAAATCGATACCTAGCTAATGAATTTCACAGTGCCAGGTGTTTTTTTCTGTGAAATAATGATAAAACCTGTTATCGCTCAGAAACTAGTCATTTAAGTAAACGTAACTCGTTACGGCAGTTCAATTTCTTTAGTTTAAGGGTGCCAGAGCAAGGCAATTAGGTGCTTGGGCTACCGCAATTTTTGCCATTTCTCTTTCCTGTTTATTATTATCGTGTTTATCTGCTTACTAGAAATACGTGTAATCGTTTGTGTGATTAGCAGATATTAATTAGCGCTTCACAGTGCCAGGATTCTGTGTTTCATTAAGTATCGGGGGAAGGTGAAAGGGCGCCATCTCCGAATCATTTACGCACCGCTCTCGTATGTGGGACCGCCTGGGGGAGACCATGAACCTTTACGGAGGGCGGGCGAACCATGAGCCTTTACGGCGATGTCGCGATCATGTCGTTTGCCGGCTTGACAGGGACCGTATTTCAATCCGATCGTTTCGACGGCAATAAAAACAAGGTCAGATAATGTATGTCACCCTGCTGTGCGGCATTCCTGGTGGAGATGGGTCTGCGCGGGTCTTGTGGGTTATTCTGCACACCCCCTGTAGTACTTATTCAGTTGCTCTAATTACAACATGAAAGCTGCAAGACCAATGTGCGAGGAATATTTATGCAAATAAATCGGACGCGACTATCTCCTAGCTGTGCTCCGTTTTTCAGACTTTTAGTGACTGATAAACGTTGAGTTATTCCCCCTGAAGCTCAGATGTGTCGATTGAGCATCTGGGCCTAAGATTGGTGACTTTCATTCAGTCTGCCTTTGAAACCACGCCTGTTGTGACAAATTAACGTTCTTTTCTAGGCGCAGAACACGGTATATGTGTCCAGCTGAAAGATTCTGCAGCGTGGTCATATATCAAACCTGCAATTTTGTCCTTTGGAGGAATTACTATTGAGGATGTTGATTATGATAAGATTATAAACCTTGCCCTCTTGGCTTGGAGACAGATGAAGAACTCACACCTGGCTCTCTGCAGCACACTGTTGTCAATAGAGGTGGGAGGTGGGGTGGAGGCGATGAGAAGTGACATGGAGCCCAGAAGCTTATGATACCTAATAAAACATGTTTGGGATGATTAAAAAAAAGAAACCTCTCTCATAAATCTTAATGGAAAACTTTGTTTCGTTTGGGTAGATGTGGATAAGTTCTCCCCAAATGAGCTTGATGGGCCGAATGGCCTCCTCTCATTTGTAAATTTCTTATGTTCTTCTTATGTTCTTATGAGTGCTTGGACACAGTACAGGAAGGTTCTTAAAACAACCATAACCGGCTGTCTTAAAACAACCATTGACGGCCTAGCCGTAACACCAGGGAGTTGCCTCAGGCTCGGAATTCAGCAAAAGGACTGCAGGTGACACTGAAAAAGTGGCTGGGGAGTGGTCTGCGAGCCAGATGTTTTTGGGCTCCTGCCGAGAAGCATGCAGGGTGTGAGGCGGCAAGGCGGGCAGCTTCCAGACACTGAAGAACATCACCCAGAGCCCATAGCCGCACATACCTCGTATGACTGTAAAAAACGATGCAAAAAATAGAGAATGTTAAATAATGGCTGACGATTGCAGCACAAACGCCATATCTACAGCAGAATCCGCTGACCAGAAAACCTGACGGATACGAGAGCCAACAGCTCAGTAAGGAAGACGGACCCAGTACCGAGTAAGATCCACAGGCAGAAGAAGGGAGGAGGTGGTCTGGTAGCAGGTGGAGAAGTGCCACGTGGCTGACCCAGGGTTCGAATGAGTGAGGAGGCATGAGGAGCCTAAGGATTTGGGGCAAGTTAGAGATGGGGGCCACAGCTGGGGACACAGAGACCCCGGGAGGATCAGAGAAGGAGCAACAGGTGAAGAGTATACCAGGAGGTGCAGGAATGAGAGGGAGAGAGGGAGCAAATCTATGATGAGCATTTGTCCTTCTATCCATTAATCCAATTATGAGGAGAGTGAAGACAGAAAGCTTTCAGTAAGAGAGAGCTCACTGAATGTGGCTGAATGGAGCTAAATGGCTAAAATCATCCCTAATAATTATTTGAATGGTTCCCGCATTTCTTACAGTGCCTCTCAAAAAAGTCGATTGCCTTTTGCTTACAGGCTTCTGTTTTTCTAGCAGAACCACCTTGCAGAGCCGGCCTTCAAAGGCATTGCAGTGGGAGTAATAATGAGGTCTTTGCAAAAGAATTGTCGATTTCTAAAAAGAAAAAAGGGACACTACTACGATCGGATCCTTAAGATTTTATATTCTGGACGTTAATACGGAGCCGTACATAGCAAGTTACAAATACAACACAAGTACAATTTTGGTATAATTATTCATTATCGCACCATACTGCCAGAATGGATATTTACTGAACGCGCAGGCAAACCGCAGAAATATCAGAGTGGGCAGTTAGGCTATAGTTCAAGACACTCTCTAGGTCCCTGGGGAATTAGGGGCGAGACATGAAAGTAAGCAATCACTGATAGACAGGGCCACCGCGGAAACACGGTCAATATGTCATTCGCAACAATAATTTAAAACCTCTTCCTGATATGTCAGATGCGCGAGTTTGTTTTCTTTCAGCACTATAGACTAGCTTTTGCACAATAAAAGTCTTGCAGAACTAAAATCGAGAAAGAAAATAAATTAATCATATTATTGTGAGACTTGTTTTTGACTGTATTTCGCTTCATAAGCCGGGCAGCAGGGTGATGTGGCGGGGTTATAGACCGGCGCCCTTGACAAACGCGGCGTGTTTAACCTCGGTCGCGTCAGCACAACATCCAGTCGTATCTTATACAGAGTAAATGACCGTAAATCTCGTTGGATAACCTTCAGCTAAGCCAGGCGCTGCATTTTAGTGGCGTTTCTTTTTCACAGCCACGTGTCAGCACAAGTCATGTTACATAATTACATTTTTGAACAGTGTTCTCACAGCAGCGCTACTTTTTCACCTGCCTTATTTACAACCACCATTCATTGATGATTGAAATATATTTTCCACTTCTAGAGCTTTAGGTTAGTAAAAATGTGTGAGTTTAAAACAAATTAATATTATTAAAGCGCCCTGAATTAGATTTTTAAGAATAAGTCGTCACCGGAGCAAGCAGCATGGCACCAGTGAATACTCAAACTGTACAGCCGCAGCCGGGATCCTGTAACTGCTGTAACCCGACGGCCAAGTACTTGGCCAAATAAGCAGTAGGCTCGGCATTCTTCTTTCTGGCGAGCCGGTAGCTTGTTAGAAGCATAGCTAAAATCAGACTAAATGAATAATCACTGCGCTGCAGCGAAGGCTGTGATTGACAGGGGCTACATTAAGTGGTCACGGAACTTCGCTGCATCATTCTTATTTACCAATCAAGCAAACTGGAAGCTGTGGGGGTGGGGAGCGCCGTTTCCCCCCGCCACCAGCCCTTTCAGGCGGAACAATCGGTGTCCTTCCACGGAATGGCGCGCCGGTTGCTTAGAAACTAACACAACAATCGGACTCGATTCACGAATTACTTTCATTCATGACGTCCGTGTTGTAAACATGCACCTGTTGGCGGACGCCTCCTAGTGGCCAATTACAGAATAAACGGGGTGCAGTTGCCCATGTAGGTGAATTCCTGTGCGATGAGTATTTAGAGCGATTCCGAAACCGTATATCAGCCCCTCAATGACCAGAATCACGCTGCGATGCCACCGTCCACAGCCCATGATCTAACCACAGAAAAAAACATTATTACACTCGTATTATCAGCCTGTGGACAAATATCACCCGTCAGATGAACCCAAACAAGTTTCTCGATTCCAAAAAGATATTATAAGAGTTGATTTGGAATAGACCAGTGCTATTCAGAAATATGATATGCAATGAGGTTATACAACGGAAGGCAATTATGTTAGGCTGAATGCCAGTGCAGTGTGTAAAATGAAATGCATTCGATTTTTTTATATTTTAAATGAAATTATATTTAAATTAATTCTCTTCCTGGTGAATTTATTTCATTATTATTGTAGACGCTTAAATTTATGAGTGTGGAAGGGAAAGTGTACAGGAAAAACAGCATGTAAGTATGCGTTTGACGGAGTGACGCATCAATTATTCACCAGCTTGTGAAAAGAAAAAGCCTAACTAAAGCGGTATGTGTTTGAACAGGGATTTCACGGGACAAATGTAGGATGTGTAAAACCGGCGTGGGTGGGAGGAAAAAAAAGTTAACGGTCACTTTTCCCTGTTGACCAGACATTAAGTATGTGTCTTTTCGCGACGATGACATAATGGCTAGGAGAACAGTATGTGAAAATCAAACCTGTGGCTGTGAAAAAAGTCATCATTAATCGGCGGAGCTCCGCAGACAATGTCGAACCTGGATTCATTTTAAGAATTCGTAAGTGTGAACGGCACCGGCTAATTAAGCAAAAGGAAAGACAACTGGTAAGGAGAGATAAGTAGCAATGTTAAATTAGTCTGCAAGGGACCATTTCATCGCTCAGAGAAGTGCCTGCGGCTCAGCTGTCACGCAGAGTCGTGTTAGTGCCATGGTAACCTCTCTGGCTAATTATGTGACTCACTGACAGATACAGTACAAGCACCAGAACGGAATTAAGTCAACAGCTGGGCCAGGCCACGGACGAATTAGATCAGAAAAGGGCAACCTATTGACGTGCCCTATATACAGCCCTGGAAAAAATTAAGAGACCACTCTATATTAAAAAAAATCTGCGTTTTTAAATCCTGGTTTAATGCTGGTTCTGCTGGCAGAAAGCTACACAGCGAGGGAGGCTGCTTCCAGGCTAAAAGTTTCTAAGACAGCAGTACGCAAGAACAAGACATTGGGAATGACCCGAAACCGACCAGGTAAAGGGGTGGAAGTGACTTTCTAGTGCCAGAGATGACCAGCCATCAACTTATCCGGCAGTGCCTCATAAATCAGAGGATGACCTCAAGTGACCTTCTGAAAGAATGGGTGTGAAGTGCACCGGTAGGACAGTTCCTATCAGGCTCCTAGAAGCCGGACTGAAGACCCATAAGGCAAGGAAGAAGCCCTTCGGTAATGAGAAGCGGGGAAGAGCCAGACTGGAGAGTTTGTATATGTATATATTACACAGGCACATAGGCCTACCCAAAAACTGAGAAATGAGAGAAGCTGAAGTGGGCCTCTTGATTTTTTCCAGTGCTGTATTAATGGGCAAAATCGCGGATCTATCCGAACCATGCCTTCTATGGTAATTATATGGAACCGGTCAGTAATACGAGCTGAGCTGCTTTCTTACTGTAGAAAACACACACACACACACACACACACACACACACACACTCGCTGACAGCCAAGTTACAGCGGCCCTCTACTGTATCTTTGGGATTCCTGTCTGTCTGTGGTAGCACAGCCGTCCGAATAACCTGATTCATGGAGGTGTACGGACTATAAATGTCTGTCGCGACTGGACACGACTTATAACGCAGATGCAAAACGCGACCCTGATCAAGGAACAAAAGTGAAAACAGTGGCTCATTTTAAATAGCCGTCAACAGAAACTGAGAAAGTAACTTACATAAAATCAAGCAACTCAGCGTTAACATTAATATCACAGAGCACTTACGAATAAGTGCATTTCAGAATGCATCAGAATGCGTAGTGCGTTGAGTTTTTACATAACGTAAATCAACAATATATGGGTTTAATAGAGAAAAAATACCCTTAATTATTTCACTATCGTGTAAGCTACATAAAACAAAAATGTACAAATAAAATAAATTACGTAAAACAGATGAATGTAATGAAGAGCACTTTGGTATTGTAAAGTGCTGGTAGTCCAAACGCATGTGTGTCACTGTTCAATCTTAAACGCTTATTACAGGCAGTTCCCCACGTTATAAGCTTAACTGTCTCCCGCCATCCCGCCGATGCAGGAATAATCTGGGCAGTCTGCACATGCCTCCGGGGTCACTGTTAGGAGTTAGTCGACGTAAGTGATTTTTTTTCCCCCAACAGACATATCAAGAAGAGCGCGGTACATATTAACTGGTGGGCTGCTCTAAAAGAATCATGGGTCTGAGTCACTTCAAGGCTGGAGGCTAACAGTTTCCCTCGGTTGACGTCTCCTGAATTTGCGCGCTGGCAAAGGGCGATTGCCTTTACAAAACCGCATAACTGTGAGGGAAAAAATACCTCTCTAAAGACGCGAAGTTCACCTTCATTTCTCTACAATAGGTACAAAATAGAATTCTCTCTACAGTAGGCCTTAAATTCACGTATGCAATATATTGAAATTAAATGCATAAACAGAGTTTACATATATTATATGATTTTTTAAGGATGTAGGCGGGTGGCAAAAGCCGATGACAAAAGAGAAACACTGCATATTAATGCTGCCTGTATTATAAAGCGCCAACAGCACGAATATCACAGAAACACCATACTAAATATCCCAATACACTACTATTCAGTGATAAGCTTCATAGTCAAAATGTAAAAAAAAAAAAAAAAAAAAACAAGAGGCAAAAGATTTGGTTTTATTCAATGGAAAACAGATGGAAAGATAAGTAGACATAAACGATATATAGGTTACGAAATACTGTTAATCGAAGGGTGTAATAGATGGAAGAAGCGGGCACGAGAGCTGCAGTTATATAATACAACCGTCTATAAGGTGTATGTCAGGAAAAAGTCGAACTCAGTTCAAGTTACTAATAATATCCATATCAGCAACAGACAGAAGATATCGATATTGACTCCAGAGATGATTGAAGATTTTGGACTCACCTCTGATGTGTGGTGACAATGAAAGCCATGTAACGATCCATTGAAGCAAGAACCCGCAACTTTCATCAACACGATGTGCACTGTGGAACAGCGCAACACACGCAGTTGTAATACTTGGACCGTCCAGACGGTGGCATACAATGTCCGAAGCCTAGTGTGTGCTTGGGTGTTTCAGAGAGAGAGAGAGAGAGAGAGAGAGAGAGAGTGTGTGTGTATGGGACTGGCCAAGACATAAAGATAGGGGTATTAAGTAACTATAGCATGTTTTAAAATAGCAAATGATAAAAGGGAAACTAATGTTTATCTACGAGTCAAGGAAGTTCCAGTTATAAACAACCACTCAAATTATCTCATAATTGTTAACCGTTGTGCAAAATTATGATTAGATCACTCGTTTAGACTATATTCGTACTGCACCAAGAGTAACAGAAATCACAAAAGTTTAATATGAGAATAGAATGTACGGACGGTCACATCACAATGGCGGGAAGGGACCTTAGATTTTTTTTTATTAAAAGAAGTGGACGTTAGCAGATGCTCCACAACAAATCTAAATAAGCCCGACATTAGCATTAAGTTGTACGGCATTTAAATCTCTTGTCAGTTCAGACAGTCCTATTATTACTCAGTTATAAATAAGTTGTCAGCGTTGATCTCTATTGCTTTCTGAACAGACAGGCTGCACCTCAGCTGGTACCCTGCGCACAGCACATACACCAACGGTATAATGTTGGCTGATTTCAGAAGGGATTTTCTTTGTATGTTCTTCGCGGATTTTAGTACTTGTTAAACTGTATTTTGAGGGTGAATTTTGAAATATTGATTTTATTTGGTGTTCATTCGTTCAATCACTAAGTTCAATCGAAATAACCTGTAGCCTTGGAGCACTCCTTAGTTACAGAATAAAAGAGACTTACTGGTATTACCTGACCAGATTTTTTCCACCTAAAATTGTGAACCCGTTACACCAACTGGGATACATCATACGAAGCCGAAAATCCCGAATCGGAACCAGCGGTCGAGCATGTAATTTGAATTTTACACATGAAGCACAAGCGCATCACATTTGGGGAGGTTTCTGGCTCGCCTTTCTACCCGCAATATCAAGCGTGCTCATACATCAACGTGATACCTGAAGCAAATGTAAAAAACAAAAAACAAAACAACAAATCACACGGCGTACACATTGTAAAAATACAGATCTAGTAGCAAACGCAAAACCCTTCGCGCATTGCAATTCCACTACTCACATTTCGGCGCGGTCCTCCAAGGTCGTTACGCCTAAACGCGTCTCTGTCCTCAAAGACGCAGAAGTAGAACCAATGGCATCCAGCTATAGGGGAATTTTGATCGATGCTTGTCTCCTCTGGTTGCTGCTGTTTATGACCGCCTTCGCTATTTCGTTGGCATTACACCGACCTCTAAGGCATCGTGCATGGAGGCAGACATACAGCGTCAATCATACAGGCTGATTGCTGCTCCAACGGTAGAGTCGGATAGACGCATTGCTGCCTCCCACATTACGGAAAGTTGACCTTATACAACGATCACACGGCAACTAGGATCGGGCAATGCACATGGATTTCGACAGTCAGATGCATTATTGCTTCTCCATTCAACGGGACGTCCTGCTGTCGCTTGGCCGTGGAACTGTCCCTTACGTTATCTCAATAATCATTATCGGGAGGTGTGGAAGTAGGCTAGTTACGAGGAATAAACTGAAAGCGCAGTATTGAAGCTATCACAGTAAGGTGCCCCAATCCCCTCCCATACTGGTAACCTTTAGGAACAATGAGAAAGTTGATTTAAAGTTGATCACTCGTGAGTTTTGTGAAATCACGTTTTAATTTTACCGTGTAGTAAAAAATGCACACCAGTTCACAGGAATGCAAAACAGACACTTTAAAATGTATGACTGACGTTAATTTCTCATGCCGTGAATGGTTAATCGGCTATTTAATCGCATACGAATTATTATTTTTTTGTAAATCCGGATGAATAAGGTTCGTGTTCATTAAACAAACATGAGTTAGACAATTATTTTCTTAGTTAAAAATATTTTCACATAAGGCTCGTTACGCTACGTTGTTTGTTTCGTTCACCCCCCCTCCGATTGTCTACAAGCTGACTGCGAACGCTTCTTCATTTTACAGTTGCTAAGCAACGGAACTCCAGAAGGTCCAGTTGAGGATGTTGGTGGGAAACTCACTGGCGTCTGATCTTGGGCAGATGTCAACAGAATTACTTTAGATTTCGGGTTATGAATAAATTTCACGTAAATAAAAGTAACCCAGGGTGGTACAGTGACTCACACCGCCAGTGCTGTAGGCTCAACTCCCGCCCCCGTTTTGTGTGTGTGCGCGCGTGTGTGTGAATGTGGGGGGAGGGAGTTCGCATGTTTTTCCGGTGTCCCGTGGCGATCTTATGTCTGCTGCAGTTGTTCCAGTAATTCGAAGACGTGCAGTTAGGGTAATTGTGATCGCTAAACTGCAAGGAGCGTGTGCAAGTACGTGTACTGCAATGGCTTCTCATTCACGGCGTACCCCTGACTCGTGTCCAATACTGCCTGCTTACTGACCGTTACTATAATTGCTACTTTGTTTCGTCCAGGGAACTCGTTATGTTGATTAGTTGCAGGTGGAGGATTAAACTGTACACCTGATGGTTATATGCAGGTGCGTCACTAGAGATCCAATTATGTTTCAGTTTTTTGGAGCCCCGGCCTTCGTCCTAACACCCCCCCCCTTTTTACGGCGCCCCTGGATGGAACGCATCGCCAAAAGGGCAATTCAGGGGGATATTAAGCAGACAGTGCACTCAGGACTACAAATAAGAATTCGCGGTAGACACAGAAAGCCACTGAGCAAGTCAGTTATTTTGATACATTCCGAAAGGGATAGTTAATATGTCCAAAGTATTTTGACTTGCCGTTTGAAAATCGTATAAAAAAATCCTCGACTTCAGGAAGTGTTTGCCTGCCTTCTTACTTTCTGACACCAGATGTCACTATTGAGCCTCAAAACTTTCACACACAAGGAGGCCGCAGGAGGTGAAATGATTTAGTGCAGAAAAAAACGCAAAATAAAACGTACCAAAAATGTTTAAATGCCACCATGGAACTGTAAACACTACCAAATTTTAAATAAGTGGAATTAATTTACAGAGAAATTAAAATTTCTAAATGCATTTTTACAGGCTGGTGTTAGGTGGACAAAAGCATATGTAAAACACAAGGAAATATACGGATTTAAAAGCAAATACAGTGGTAAATGAGGGACACAATAGGAAGCCATAAGGAACAAGAGGACAGCCCTCCCCTAAAGAATTTCAGAAAGTGGTATCCAGTGTGCTGCTACATATCGGCGTTCACATTTACCAGTTTAGCCGTAAATCTCTTATCAAAGCCGGAAGGAAAAAAAAAAAAGATTATTAACGCAGAAGTCTCACCACTGATCGCTTTGCATCGCATAATACGCCATTGAATTACACGTCTTTTCCTGCATCAGTCACAAGATTCCTGCATTCTTTTCTCACGTGGGGCGGGGCGGGGCGGGGCGGGGGGGTTAAAAACACAAAAAATTCTGAAGTACAAGCCTGGTTCTAAAAAAGTTGGGGTGGTGTGTAAAGTGTAAATAAAAGCAAAATGCAATGATATGCAAGCCATATATTAAATGATATAAAGCCATATCTGATTCTAATCATATTATGTACCGTAGATGATGAAATTACCAAATTCTTTGCAATATTACAGCGAGGAGCATTATTCTTAGATCGCCACACCATTTGCCCATGCAGTCTTTCACAGAGTGATGACCCTCTCCCCATCTTCACTGCACACAGTCCTTCACAGAGTGATGACCCTTTCCCCATCTTCACTGCACAGAGACTCTGCTTCTCTGGGAGGCTCTTTTTATATCCAATAATCTTACCGACCTGTTATCAATTAACCTAATTTGATGTGAGCTATTCAGCCAGGTGTTTTGTTTTAGCATTACGCAACTTTTCCAGTTTTTTGTTACCCCGTCCAGCTTTTTTGAAATGTGCCGCTGGCATCAAATTCAAATTGAGCATATATTTATCATAAAACAATAAAATCCTCAGTTTCAACATTTGATATGTTGTGTTTGTTCTATTTTCAATGAAATATGGGTTTATATGATTTGTAAATCATTATATTCTGTTTTTATTTACATTTTATTTTATGTTATTTTTTTGGAAATTTGGGTTGTATCTTTATACAATGTATACATCAACTTTTTTTCAAAGCATCCAATGATATAGCCAGTTCTTTTGTATTTCGAAATACGTGTTGGGAACACTGTCCGTCTCTAGTTGAGGTTCTCCTTTTTGCGTACAAACCTTTTTTTCTTTTTTGAACATTACTTTCATACGTTTGTGTTAAACTAGGCGAAGCTTGAACACTGCTCTTTAGCAATGTTATCACTAGTATAAACCACTTTAAACTGGAATGACACTGCAAAGGCTAAACCGATCATTTACTAATACTTAAATGTACAAAAATTGTCAGTCATGTTTTCCTTTACAGCAATTTTACTTTGACTTAATTTTTAATTATAATGATTTATAATTTGATCTTATTTGGCTCACACTCGCAGCTCTGCTTGTATACAGTGAAACACGTAAAAACACACTGATTCTGAAATCGTTTGAATTAGTACTAGGGGTGTATTATAAGCTTGTTACGCCTTTAGAGGGTTTAAGGTTTTTCTCATGGGCGCTCTTTGGGACAATGTGTGCAATATAGACCTAACCAGCTCCCTCGCTTACTCCAGCCAAAATCTGAGGTTCACGTTGAAAGACTTCTATTTTTGAATTGCCAACCGGGTGAGACAAAAGGCAACTCATCTAGATCTGGGTGATTGTGAAACGAATATCAATAGCAAAGTGTCCAAGTTACATTGGTCAACACCATTGCCTGGCAACACTGGGCAAAAGGTTGCCTTGGGTATTGTCACCCTAAGGGTAAGGTTTGTGCGGGGTGCTAAATCCCACAAACATTAATGCGTTTTTTTTTTCAGAAGGCAGAGTGGAACTGTGAAGGCGCTATATAATTTGTATGTAAATCTAGAAACTAAAAAACGTAGTTGGCTGAAAGCTGATTGTTTTACGTCTCTGGCAACGCTGTATTCACCCTGGAGACTGTTTTCCACCCGAATTAGAACAAAAGTATGTTAGTTGTCCAGGCACGTGTGTGGTGTAATCCGAAAGACACGGTGGATTATGTACCTACCGCTGTACCCGGTATTCAAAACCGAATGCTTGCTTTGTAACCGTAGACACAATATTATTATTGATATCATTGGTTGAATTATGCCATGTTGTTAATTTGGTTAACAGAGTATCTGACTAGACTACTTCCAACTCCTTGCCGTTTCAGATCAATTAGGCCTACATAAAACTCCAAACCTTCTGTAAATTCTGCAAGTTTTATTCCCATAATAATCTTGTATTCTTCATAGTATCTGTTTTTATAAACATATTGTGTTTTTTGTTATCTTCTACAATCCAAATCCCTGGTCAACCAGGCTGCAGCACGGAGGGGATAGTTAATTTCTGCAGATTTGGGTAATTTCCAAAAATACATATTATAAATTTTTAGGTCCCTCGCATTTGTGGGTTCTGTTCGTATCTGAAAAAAATGGAAACAGTTAAACTTACGATCCACCGGAAACCCCAACCCCCTCTGGTGTGTGAAATTTTTTGTCTGAAGTACACCAGTCCATGAGGATCAAAAGACTGGGAATCCCTATTTTACCATAGTCTGAAGTGAGATATTCTACAAATATTATTGTACAATTTTACAAACAGGCCTAATGTTATTTATTACCATCTGAAATTTTGTTTGGTACAAATACCCATTGAAATCCATATTGTGGCGCCGGGCATACTGAGGCATCGCGGGAGTTGAGAAGAACGAGGAGAGCCGCTTGCCAGGGAAGATACACTCTTTCATTGCAGTCTTTAAAAGGACTATAATAAGCACCCATCAAGCCCCGAATCAAATATACAAACCGGAAACACAAGGTTGTCAGACGCCGAACTGTAAGATGCACACACGGTGGGTGATTTACACAAGCTAAATACACGCGAGGATCGGACCGGGTACACACAAGACCCGGGAAAACACACACGTACGACAATAGGGAAATGGAACCATTAACAACAGCAGCAACAACAACACCAACAACAACGGCTATTTAAAATTGTGCGTGGGGCATGCTGGGACATGCGCTCCACTGGTGCTACAATGCCCCCTCCTCAGAGGTCGATCGTCCTGGAGACCACCGTCCCCAATCTCCACCTCAATTCCGAAGCGAGTCCCAGGGGTCTGCTGACACCCGACAGTGGGTCACCTCTAATGACAGGGCAAATAGCTCTGAGAGTGGTAATACAGTAACCTTCGCAAATGTCACTCCAAATAAGAATCCCCTGTTTTTATTTATCGATTAGCCTGTCATCTTCTATTGCCCGAGAACGTAACATATAATCATTTTCCATTCTTATTTCACTTGATAGCCAAGCCAAATGTTACGTAGGTTGGTGAGAAAGTATTTGTTTCAGGGTATTAAAGGCGGATGAGCACAGAGCCGATATTGGGCATAATTAGGGTCAGGTAAATCCGTCTAAGGGCAACACTGTGCTTTCAGTCTGATTATCAATGGAAAGCTCCGGGTTGGAGGACAAAAGGATTATTGTTTCGGAGGCATTTGGATTGGCTGGCATTCTGTTCCCACCAGGATCGTGGAAGCCAAGACACGAACACATATAAATAGCCTCCGTTAGGCTGCCGGGCTGCTAAGGCTTTCGCTTTGGACCCGAGTCGGCTGTGGCTGCGCTCTCCAAGCAGACAAACATGGTTAGCCGGTGAGTGATTACCCTCTGCGTTCATTTATAGTAACATCTGGGCTCGGCGTGAAACCAAAGGCGCAAACAAATATTTCTGCATAATATATGACATCAGACGTGGAAAGTTCGGGTCTAGAAAATAAAAATCCGGACCAAGATTTTGTTTCAACCCACCAGTTGAGTCTCTGTGACTATGACTCTTTATACTCAACTGGTTGGTTGAAACAAAATCTTGACCTGGATTTTTACTTTCTGGACCTGAACTATCTACCACTGTATAACATAGGGTAATATGCATGTTCTATGGAGTTCTGATGTGTCATACCTTGAATACACTGAAGTGAGTTTGTATGTAATTCCATATTGAGTCTGTTTTTGGTTTTTCAGCCTGTCCTGAGTCTGTAATGTCCTGTTAACAGAGTAGAGCATCCCGCCGGAGGGTACACAAAGATCTTTGAGACCTGTGAGGAGCTGGCTGAGCCCATTCCGGCCCAGGTGACAGGTGTGCTGGTGTTCCACCCCCTCCTTCACCCTATTATTAACTATAAGTGAAGAGATAATATCCATGTAAGCCTCCATGCATGTTGTATTTGTTGGAAAAATGGAAAATGAAATTGTAATACTTTGAATATATATATGCAATGTGACAGAGCCCAACCTGTCATTCATTCAGATCAATACATTTGCAAAAATGTAATAAATACATATACAATAAATTATTATTATGAATTGATATTATTAACACAAGCTACATTTCTTCTAAATATACAGCTCTGGAAAAAATGAAGAGACCGCTCTATATTTTTAAAAAATCAGCCATTTAAAATCCTGGTTTAATGCTGGTTCTGCTGGCAGAAGGCCACGCCTTCATCAATGAGAAGCAGTGGAGAGCCAGACTGGAGTTTGCAAAAAAAAAATGTATATTTTGCACAGGCACATAGGCCTACTCATAAACTGAGAAATGAGAGAAGCTGAAAATTTTGCTGTGGTCTTTTAATTTTTTCCAGAGCTGTAACAATACAGTATAATTTAATTTTATGTGGGGTGCAATTGGTGCAATATGATAGATACAGTAATTAGTCACAGTGTTAAGCAAACTTTTGGATGTTTTTTCTGGGTAATCTGGTTTCCCCCTGCAATCTGAACGGACGCGTTGACGTTAACTAGTGTCGCTAAACTGCTGGTGCTGTGTGATTGTGCATAAGTATGTGTGCCCTGTGACAGACTGGCATGTCATCCAAAGTTTTAAAGCTTCCCTTTACATAGTAACAAAACGGTGCTACATGGTGGAGAAGCAGGCTTCCAGGTTCAATGTCTGCTTCCAGGCAGGATTCCCCCGTGGCTGAGGGGCAGCCTCCTCCGGCTGGGGCCCGGTTTGTTTGAGGTGGGCTCCGAGCCCTTCTACCACCTCTTTGATGGACTAGCCATCATACACAAGTTCGACTTCAAAGAGAGCAAGGTCACCTACTTCCGCAGGTAATGCGCCACCTGCTGCCCCAGTGCAGCCGCTATAGGCCTTCTCAGCATTCATTACATCACCAGAAACAAAATGTTTCCATATTTGTGAAAAATTTACCAAATCAATATCACATACCTTTCTTTTGTTTTTAATATGGTTATTTCAAATGATTTTCCTAGAGCAATAAAATTAATGTAAAAAATTATAAAACAATGAACACAGGCAAATTAACTAGATAATTAATTAGATTAATAGAGTTAACTTGTAATAAAATGGCAAAAGAATTAATCTAAAAATAAAGTTATAACTAGGCACTTGTATCTATACTGTATACATATAATGTAGTCTATAGAAGACTAGGGTATGCTGATCAGTGACATGGTAGCGTCTCCTTCCCCCCACAGGTTTCTAAAGACCGACGCATATGTGAGAGCCATGACAGAGAAACGCATCGTCATCACCGAATTCGGCACCTTCGCCTACCCCGACCCCTGCAAAAACATCTTCTCCAGGCCAGTCCCACCCCAGCTTCCCTTTCCTCCTTACTCTAGAATCCAGAAGGCCACCTGGCATCAGTTTGGAAGGACAGGATTTTGTCCCCACTGATGACAGCCAAACAGGCCTCGGATGGCACCTCCCAGATGTCCCATTGTCCTTGTTTTTGCATTTTTAGGTTTTTCTCCTACTTTAAAGGTGTGGAAGTGACGGACAACTGCCTGGTCAACGTGTACCCCATTGGCGAGGACTTCTACGCCTGCACAGAAACCAACTATATCACCAAAGTCGACCCTGAGACCCTGGCAACCCTGAAAAAGGTACCGCCTCCAGGTGCTCCTTCCACTATTGTGACATAATGTACTAATGTTACATAATATGTCTACAATTACCTCCTGCTCAGGTGGACATGTGCAAGTATGTGTCAATCAATGGGATAACAGCCCACCCTCATATTGACATGGATGGGACCGTGTATAACATTGGAAATTGCATGGGGAAGGGTGCTTCACTGGCCTACAATATTATAAGCATTCCTCCTGCCCAGAAAGGTCAGTATTTTTGATCCCGATGATGCATTCAGTACTCAGGGATTTTCCACATCCCAAGCGTCTCCCCACCCCATTATCTGAATGAGGCCTCCAGGTCTCTGACCATGACGAAATTTGTTTGCAGACAAATCAGACCCCATTGAGAAGTCCAGAGTGGTGGTCCAGTTTCCCAGCAGTGAGCGATTCAAACCATCCTATGTTCACAGGTTGGTCACGTGACTGGGGAGCTTCCATGGTATAACCCAACTGATGTATCTAACTTTATTACTATTGATCTTGCAACACTGGCTTCGAAGTTTGCTAATATACTGAATTTATGGAAACCTTAAGATGGCAAATTGCTCTCATTCCCAATAATTTTCAAACGTTCCCTACCTCGTCTGATAACCTGGGAACCTCTGCATGACTGTGAGACAGGACTCATGCTCCTCAATCTCATAGACTTATTTTTATTTGAACAATTTTTTACATATAGATAATCTAGAAGAGTTGAAGAAATGTACTAGAATTCACAATGAAGATAAGTTTTCCTCATTTCTCAGGAACTGTGTGATGATATATTCAGATCTTCGACGGAGTTATGCCCAAGAAATCAAGACTGTTGATGTAGATATAGATGTAGATCGGTGATGGACGTTTCCTTTCATAGTTTTGGCATGACGCCGAACCACTTTGTCTTTGTGGAGACGCCCGTGAAGATCAACATGCTGAAGTTCTTGAGTGCCTGGAGCATAAGGGGCACTAACTACATGGACTGCTTTGAGATCAACGAGACCATGGGGGTTCGTTTTCAGTTCACCTTGCTGGCCTTTCAAAGCCCATTTTTAATAGTATTTATTTGATTGAGGTTTGATGTTTCAAAATACATGCTTTGACTAAACTTGCATTAAATTTATTTAGACGTGGATCCATCTGGCCTCTAGAAATCCTGCCAAATATTTAGACATCAAATTCAGAACATCTGCGATTAACCTCTTCCATCACATTAATTGCTATGAAGACCAGGGTTTTGTCGTGATTGACCTCTGTACCTGGAAAGGGTAGGTAGGATGGTGACCTGGGAGCCATAGTTAGCACGGATCTCCATGAAAACATGCACTCACAAGTTCTCATCTTGGATGGCTCCATGCAGATTTGAGTTTGTCTACAACTACTTGTACCTGGCGAACATGCGGCAAAACTGGGAGGAGGTGAAACAGGCAGCTATGGTGGCCCCTCAGCCGGAAGTCCGGCGATACGTTGTTCCGTTAGACATATACAGGGTAAGATGTCCACCTCGCATGCTCTCTTCTGTATCCAGATAAGTGCTTACGCTGCCCATTCCAACAAAATGACCTGTTTTCTTTTACACCGCCCTACAGGAGGAGCAAGGAAAGAACCTCATTTCCCTTCCTTACACGACAGCTACCGCTGTGATGCGCAATGATGGAACCATTTGGCTGGAACCCGAGGTTCTGTTCTCTGCTCCACGCCAAGGTGAGGAGAAGAGATCAGCAAAAAGTATATATAGTATTTACCAGGTGACCAAAGGTTCTGTTGTGTTTTTTTTTTCATTTTACATCCAGCATTATTCACAATAATGATGTAGCAGGAGAACATTTTTAAATGGATTTGAGGAAGCACTTCTTTACACAGCGTGTAGTTAGAGTATGGAATAGTCTTCCTGCTAGTGTACTGCAAGCTAAAACCCTGGGTTCCTTTAAATCAGAGCTAGATAAGATTTTAACAACTCTGAGCTATTAGTTAAGTTCTCCCCAAACGTGCTTGATGGGCCGAAAGGCCTCTCGTTTGTAAATTTCTTATGTTCTTATAATATTTTCTGTCACATTTTAAACTCAGTATCTTGACTAATAGCACCTCTTTGGGGAGGTTTTGCTAATGATACTTTATTATTCATGTACATTTGTCTGTATCCTTTATGTTTAAAGCTTATGTAGATGAGTCACTCTGAATGGGATTTCCTGATCAACGTGTTTAACATTATGTTTTTGTTACTTTGTGTAGCCTTTGAGTTTCCCCAAATCAACTACAAAAGGTTTCGTGGAAAGAACTACACATACGCTTATGGGCTTGGACTAAACCATTTTATTCCTGACAGGGTGGGTAGTGACATCAAATATCTTTATTCAAGTTTAACAGTTTTATACTTTATACCTTATAGTTCCTAACCAATGTATGTGCATAATTAGATTAATCTTAACACTTTTTATGAAATCTGAAATACATCTTTTAAATGCTATTTGAAAGTGAGTGGTTTGTTTTATTAATGTTTTCTTTCAGTATATACTGCCACTCCAACAATATTCAAAAAATAATACAATATTAAAATTAACAATCAATTCAAACACTTTGGTGTACAGTCAGTCCCCGGGTTAAGAATGTCCGACTTATGGACAACTCGTACTTACGAACGGAATGCCACCGGGCCTATTATAATGAAAGTTTTAGCTAAATACAATGGTTCATAATAAAGAATGCACACACTATTTTGTGATGCTCATGAAAAAATGTGGCTTGAGGCACAGTACAGTACTGAACATAGTTACCTATATTATTATTATTAACCTACAAATTCGACTTAAAGGCAGGCTTCTTGTTCATAACCTGGGGACTGCCTGTGTTATCTAGCACAGGGGTCTCCAACTCCGGTCCTAGAGAGCTACTATCTAGTAGGTTTTTAATTCTACCTGGCTTCTGATGAGCCACACCTGTTCCTGGTATTTACCTGAGAAATGGTGTGGCTCATCAGAATCCGGGTAGGATAGAAAACCTTCCGGACAGTAGCTCTCCAGGACCGGAGTTGGAGACCCCTGATCTAGCACCATGAAATGAACAACTGTGCAGTTTTACAAGTCAATTCTAATCCATGCTGGTTTGTTTCAAGATCTGCAAGTTGAACGTGAAGACCAAAGAGATGCGGGTTTGGCAGGAGCCAGACTCTTATCCTTCAGAGCCCCTGTTTGTGCAGACCCCAAACAGTGTGGAGGAAGATGACGGTAGGCAGGGGTCTTAGCTTTGGCAGAAGATTCTAGAAAACGTGATTTCGGCATGGAGCTTGTTTGTCTTGCCATTGGTTTGTTGCATCAGAATGTGTGAGTACACTGAGTAAGAAAACTTTGTGTGGGGTCTGCTTTCTCCAGGGGTCTTGCTGACCATCGTGGTGAGTCCTGGAGCTCAGAGACCAGGCTACCTCCTAATACTTAATGCCAAGGACCTGACGGAGATTGCCCGGGCAGAAGTGGAGATAATGATTCCAGTGACCTTCCATGGAATGTACAAGCCTTAGAATTTCCCAAAGAAAGCCATGTCAATGTCATTTGTGAATTGTCATAGAGCTTGGTTGTTTCCATGCAACTATTCAGTAGCCATACCAATGATGTCATCAGATTAATTTAACTTTCCCACCAATAACACTGGATACCAGTTATCATGCAATACTTTTGAATTATTCAGGTATATGCTATTTGTTTTTCAATATGCCCGCGATATGTCGAATGATACTGCAGAAATATATAATGCCATATAAAGCTACTTTATATTCTCTTGTTTTGGAGTGAAAATACATATTTTACATGTTTTTATTGTCCACAATCAGCTGTACAGGACTGAGTTTATTAAAACATTTTACATGCTAATCCTATTGTTTCCTGGTGTATATCCCCACAGAAAAACCAAATATGCTGCCTTTGTGTTCTGCTCTTTGCCAGAAAAACAGCAGTAGAGCACAAAATGTGAATTAAAGTCAAAAATGTGCAAAAAAATACCCAAATGAATTAGTTTAATTCTGTTTTAATCGCACAATTTCAATGAAGTGAACAACTGCGATCAACTTAGTACTTAGCAATGAATTAGGCCTAAACTACAACATTTATCTGCTAGACTAAATTATTTAGGCACACCTTCGCAAAGGGACACAATTTAATAAATAAAAAGTTGATCATGCTAACACTTTAACAGCTTAGTAGTTTATTAAATAATAATAAACACTCTCCATGCTGGTAACAGAATTGGCACTAGTAGCTTTCAAAACCTTAAAATAACAAATGGTCAGATAACTTCATCAACCACTTACTTCCAAAGTAACATCAACTAATTCTTCCAGACTATTACAATATCGTGGCGTCTACAAATAACTGCTATTTGTTCCCTGTAACTCTGTTCAGGCATAACTGCTCAAAACGTTTTCTTTAAATGGTGCAAAAACAGCAGCGAGCTCATATTTTTAATAGACAGTACTAATAATTTATCTGAAACCATTTTCTCAATGTTACAATGTCAATGATTCAGTTCTGGAACGCGAATACATCTGGCTCATGTAAGAGGACGTTTCACTTATGATTACGTTCTTACTTTCTGGTGGTATAAGTTGTTTTCAACATCACCCAATTAGATTAACGAAGTATTATAAAGATTTTTTACACAGGCAGTAATCCTACCACAGAGGCACCTGATTGGGCAGACAACTGCAATGCGCTAATCTTATAATACCAGCGAGAACAAAGGACACGTTGTATTGCAGGGTTGTAAAACCCAAGCCCTACCAGTGTCATGAAATATTACATCAACTTTTAAACCCTGTTACTGTGCTTCTACAAACACCTCGACGTGGAAACGTTTAAGGCAGAAAAATGATCAATTAGTAATATTAGCGAAAAAATAACGGACTGATAACTGTTCCCAAACAAGTGAGATTGATTAAACACAGTTTTCCTCGAATTCCTGCACCTACTTGTCTAGATTACAACAGCACTCCGCCAGTGCAATTAGCCGTGTCATATTCCTGACGCTGTCGTCTCGTCTTCACGTCCACTTTCCAATAGCTGTGCCAGTATTAACCAAACAATACCGCCACCTATAGGTTGCGGAGAAAACATAAGTTTCCCTACAGATTGCAGCTTCACATGTTATCTGTAGGCTATAACATGGTGGTAAAGTTGCTTTGTTTGACATTAACATGTGTTACAGTTTGTGCAATAGCTCCCTTGCGTCTATACCCAAAAAATACAGTAATGGAGCATGAAATTCAATTTGACTTCTTTAATTAATAGTGTGGCATTTTGAAGTTATACATTACGTATTTATTATTATTTATTGTATTGTTACAGTATTTTTTTGGTCTGTTTCTTTTCTATTGCTTTTTATTTACTGGCTGTTGCAACAAGTAAATTTCCCCAGTGTGGGATCAATAAAGTCTATCTTATCTACGTAAAGTACTGGCGTCATTGTCTTCTCTAATGTTTACTAGAATGCATGTTAAATGTGTGTTCATCTAAAAACTGTACCAAACTTGTCAATAAACAGCTGCTTTGAATTATAATTATTATTTAAGTATTGTACGCTGCCGTCGTATCCAGCATGGGGGCGGTGGTCGGGTCAGTCATGTTTAACCGAAACTGTGTGTGAGTTAATCGTAAGATGTAGATACTTGAACTTATTTGTCCTTAGCTCCGTTTAAGCGAAAATTGCAGTAAAATCTTAATATCCGTGGCGAATGAATATATTTATTCTGGTGTGAGAGATCAAATCGTCTCTCGGGAAGTTTTGGCAACGCTGCTATTCGTTGAAAAACTTGAAGCTCCCGTTTCTTATTGTGTTGCAACAACCAGACTTCCTTGTAAAGCCTTGAGCTGGGCGCTGAGCTGGGACACACGGAGCGGGGGCTAGTTTGCAGCCCGGAGCAGCTTTAGTGGACAATGAGCTGGGGAACGGAGCTTTGGGTGAGTTCAGCCGAGAACTGGTGTTTTCTTTTTCGTTACTATGGTAAAGACAGATACCTGCATGTCAGCTACTAGCCAATTCATATTCCCATAAGTGGTAATTATGCACTAACACGACAATCATAACCAGGCACATGAACAGGTGTCTACCTGCAGCACCCGAAACTGTGGCAGAAAGCCTCAGTTGTTGTCTTTGTTGTGTGAAACACAGCCTACACTTAATTAAATCAGACACGCCTTTTGGTTTGCTCGACAGCTTTTAAAATTGTCTTATGTAAATCCCTTATAGTACAATTTAGGAATTATTTCTTGTAAGAAAGAGTGCATTGCGCCAGACAACAAACGTGACATTGCAACAAATGATTTTTGGCTTTAAATGATAAATTAATACGTTAAGTATTACGTTTAAACACTTCAAATACGTTCAAACACTGTATTCTGTACTTTTTAATGAGCAGCCTATTTAAAATACCCGAAGTAGGTTTCTTACAGTACCAAGGGGTTTTTTTTAAGCTACTTTCGCTTTTACTTCTCGATATTTTATATGGGGAAATATCCGTTTTATCCAGGTTTATACTTCATAGCAACAGATCGTGCATATAAATAGATCCCAAAGAAAGCACAGTACTGTAGCCTATTCATATGCTATGATTGTAGGTCGTATCAGGGACACAAAACAAGGAGGAGTACGTTCAGGGTACAATCTGCTCTTAATTGCTGTTTTACCTTCGATTTACTTGACGGATCAAGCATTTCTGAAGTCGCTTGTGTTTTTCCGATGCCAGGACTCCTAATCCCGCATCGGAGCCACGCGTTTGCATTACATTTGTGGTCCTTTGCAGCAGGGGCGTCAGAAGCATTTTGAATGTGGGGGGACACACTGGCGGTGAACTAATATTTTATGTTAAATGTGGGGGGG